>OZ022416.1:30325741-30925741 GCA_963989365.1 Rhimphoctona megacephalus | reverse complement strand
TGGTACAGATATGAATTTTTGTGACCCAAACACGGAAGTGTAACGTAAATAAATGAATTTTTAATATGAAGGTCACTTTTGGGGGGCAAATTAGAAAAAAAAAAAAAAAAGTTTTGCAAACTGTACCGTGTGACATATCAAATTGAAAGGGCTTGTTGTGAGGATCTCAAATATTTTTTTCTTATAATTTTAAAATAAATAATTTTAAAGTTATTTAAGAAAATAGATGAAAATTGACCCTCCCACTCCTTATGTCCGAAACTACCGAGCCTAAAATTTTGAAAAAAATACAGAAAATAGTTCTTTACTTATGGATTACAGGAAAACTTATAAGAAGTTTATGGTTTTAAAATTTTTAGTTACCACAAATAAATTTGGGTCAGATTTAAAAAAAACATGGTAGATAACATATTCATCGTACGTAACCCTCTCCACGCGAGTTCAAGACGTACTTGTCCACTTTTTTAATTTTTATTTTACGGAAAAATTAGAATATCTAGAAAACTATGAAATTCCGGGTCAAAAGAAGATGAATAAATCAGTTTATTTTGTATTGCAAATTAGTTCTGTTATTACGTCCTCAACAGAATACGTCAAGCTACTAGAAACTCTGTATAGTCTACGACACCCAGTCGCCAACCATGCACCAGTAGTCGGCCTCTGTCCATACTTTGTACAAGTGGAAAGAGTGCGAAAAGTTCTTCCACACTCTTCGCTCTCATACAAGGCCGACTACTGGTACATGGCTGGGGACTGGGTGTTTTACCCTATATGGGTTTTCAAAGTAAGCCGAGGATTTTATTTTTGATATTAGTCAGTTGTCGTCTTGCTCTGCAGGGACAACGAGAACCCGCATATCAGCCCTCATTAGAATATTTATAAGGCATGAGTAATACCGAGCTACGTATTACCGGCTTCTGTTATCGGTACAAAAGTTTCTGGGGGAAGGCACCTGGTTGCTCGTACTAGGAATCAGTGAATCGATTCATTCCAAAAATCTCAAGCTATACTGAATTTAAAACAAAAAAAAAAGAAAAGAAATAGATTGCGAATCGATCGTGTGCAAATGTATTTTTGTCAACTTCTGGTGAAAATATTTTCTCGCTGAAAATTCTGTGCGACGAATACACCTTTTTAAATGCATTCTCCTAATGGATTAGTCCTGCAACTGTAATAAGAGAAAAATGGGAAAGAATATATTGATACTGAATCCCGTTGACGTTTATATCTCATCGAGACATTGATCGATCCTGGGTGTGCCTTGGGCACGGCTTTCGTAACGCTCTATATCATTTTCATTGTTCCCTTGCGAACGCGGTTGTAGAGGATTTCTTCGGCAACCGTTACAAGCATGTTTTTTGCCCTGTGCTCACAAAAAAGAGGCAAAAGGGTGCATTATTTATTACGCATCACAGTGACATCAGGCGATTTTCGACTCGCTCCAAAGCACGTTAATTTCCAATAATTTTTTACGAATCTTATTGTTTCTAATCATTTCTTTGTTTTATTCTCCCTCACTTGGACATTTTATTGATTTTGTTATTTGCGTGATTGTGTCTTGTGTGTACTTTAGGGCCAAGCCCAAGAACAGGTTTCAACATAAGGCACGAACAGTGCCAATGTTGATTCGAAATAATTCAAGTATCAAATAACTTTTCATTTTTAATGTCCGCGAATGGTGATAAATTATTGATCTGAATATATGCAATTATTGAAATGTATTTATTGTTGCTGAAAAAAAGTATATTGTTGCACGAAAGCTATTTTAATTTGATAAGATCGATTGATTTTTGTTATGGAATATTGGGCTTTCAACAATATTCTTTTTTGTTGTTTTTTTAATGCCGATTTATTAATTTTTATATTTTTGTTTTAATGATGTCCACACCAAGCGAATATGCATAAAATTAGTTTAAGAAGGTTTTATTCAGTTTATTATCAATGTATACGTAAAATGTTTTTACAGTTCTTTTTTTTCACATTTTACATTTTACAGAAAATTGGAAATTCTCGATTTCTTTAAAGACGCATCCCTGACTATATGTTGAATGAATCTGCAATCTCGACCGAGATACTTCGACACCATTACAAATTGAAACCTTCTAAATCCACGTCGAAGAATTTAAATGGAACACAACGTTAAAGTCTGGAACTACCACGTAACATCAGCTATGTGTTGGTAATGAAGAGCCGCGATAACGACTCAACGTCAAGTATTAAGGCTAGGAGTCATACCGACTGAGTCGCCATGAGTGCGAGAGAGATAGCTGCAAATTTCGAAAGTGAAATTCTTCGACACGGTTTGACCGATTACAAAAAGGCCCTGTGAGCCCATTTTTGACATCGTCCTGCGTGGGCTGACAGAGCTTTTTTCTAATCGGTCAAACCGTATCGAAGAATTTCAAGTTCGAAAATTCGAGGTGAGATTAGGTGACTGACCCATAGCCAGCGCGAACCCTGCTGCCGCACTCTTATATACACTCGAATATGACGATTTCGAACTTGTTTTTTTTTTTCAAACCGCTCTCACGGAGGGACGGGTTGAGTAAAAAATCTGACTGTAGAGGACCAATTTTTTTTATTTATTTTGCCCTTTCCATTGGCCTTTGTTTAACGTAGACTGCATTCTGCGTTCGACATATCACATTTTATTTTTCAAACCTGTCGCTAGCTTGCAATGAAATGAGTCTATAAAACTTTCAAAAGTGGTATCGATCTTGTGAATATTCAGAAGAAATGATATAGTGGAAAGTGAGAAAAGAATATGGTAAAATTATTAAACTTAAAAACCCGCAATTCTATGAGTAAAATATTTTTTTTTTAAATTATTTTCAACCGTGTGCAAATATACTAATTGTCAATTGTAAATTATACACAAATGTGTTTTTGAAAAAATATAATTATTCGTTCGTTTATTCACCATTTGGCGTTTGTGACTCTATTTACTCTCCGTTGATAAAATAGTTTTCGTTAAATCGAATGTCTGTCAAGGAGATGTGTACATATATGAAGTAACCGCATGGACTTGCGAGCTGAAACGTCACCACTGTAAATAGAAGTGGGTAGATCATCTGTGTCGTTCATCGAGGACGCACGTAGCGCGTTTTGGTATACGCAGGAATCTTACTGTCTCGGTTTTGGAGCTGGAAAGTGACACAGATTTTTCATCGAATCTTTCGTGCAAGTTCATTTTTTGTGCAGTGTCGAAGGAAGACAGAAATGGCTTCGTCACCGGTTCTAAATCCGGTAAGTCGTAAATTGACATTTTTTTCGCTTACACGTAACCTATATACATCGCGAAAATCCCCTCTACATGATCCAGCAAATATTTCACGTAATATATCCGCAATGCCGTTAAGACGAACCAGCATTGAATTTTTTCCAGTTAGATCATTAACTTAATTCATGTTAAAATGATTACAAATCGTAATTTATTAATGAAAAAACGTAATGCTTTATATTATATATAAATGAAAATAATATTGACTACAATTAATATTGACTACAATAATACTATTTACATCCTACGACGTACGTTTTATTAATAACAGATGAACAATTCGGGCTTTCTCATACATACCGACATCCAATGATTGAAGATATCAAAACTATTTAAAATTCGGCATCTTTACAACCCCACCAAAAAAAAGCCTACCCGTAAGAATCTCTACCGCTCGATCTCTACCAAAGAAAAATCAACCAACAAAAAAACACTATCCAAGCCTAAAACTACCAAAAGTTTGTTCGCTACCATGGTCATACTCTACCAACGAAGAATTGCTAGCGTATATATATCTATATACAGTGCAATATATAGTTATAGTACGCTAGTAATTCTTCGTTGATAGAGTATGACCATGGTAGTGAACGATCTTGGTAGTTTTAGGCTTTGATAGTGTTTTTTTGTTAGTTGACATTTCTTTGGTAGAAATCGAGCGGTAGAGATTCTTACGGGTAGGTTTTTTTTTGGTAGGCTTGTAAAGGTGCCTAAAATTCCGATAGATTATGTACATCTGCGCCCATGAAAATGTTTTTACATTTTTTTACTTCTCATCATGGCATTCTTGCAAAAAGTACCCAATCACGAACGCCGCTATTCGTCTATGAGCGGGTTGTTCTAACCTCTAGGTAAACTTATCTGACAGTTAAAGGTCTACAAGTCAATGCTTTTACCTGCCAGATAAGCTACTTAGAAGTTGGAACAACCCGCCCTCTTATTGGAATACAATCTGACTTAGGGCGGGTTGTTCGAACTTCTAGGTAGCTTATCTGGCGGTTAAAAGCATTGACTTGCAGACTTTTAACTGCCAGATAGGCTTACCTAGAGGTTGGAATAACCCGCCCTTAGAGACCGCATACTCCGACATTCTCAGACATATCGTTATAATTATAATTTCTCATTATAATTTTTGTATTTTTCGTGCTCATGCATGGTTTTTCTTAAATTATGATTTAAAATGATGTAATAATTCATGCGATCAAATATTTTTAATTCATACGTGAAATCCAATTTCGAGGGCTATACTATTCGATTACTAATAACGATACTAATTTTGCTTCCCAATATAATCAGTTTTTTTAACGAAATCGTTTTTGACAGACATCCTGATATACGTGCTGGTGTCCTCATTTTCGTAATGCTTCGCTAATTTTCGTACATATTGAGATAATGGTTTAATTGTTTTATTACTGGATTTTGGCATAAATTCCTCAAGGGGTTTCCATTCTGGAAAATATGGAATGTTTAAAAAATGTTGTCTTTTTTGTTGATGTAGATTCGACAAAAAAAATCTTTGCCACATCGACGTCTTTGCTGTTTACTTAAAAATTAAAAAAAATTAAAACCCAATTTTTTTCTCTTTTTACCATTGTACACTGCGGGAAAAATCAGCTAAACTGCTTAATAAAAAAAAAGTAATCGAAAAAGTTTTATTATCGAAAAACTTAAAATTTAACAGCAAATTTTTTAAGTTTATTAAAGCTAAAAGTTTCATTTTTTGAAATAGTTGTATCGCGTAAATAAAAAAGAAAATAATTATTTCTTGTTTGTGTATTAAATCTATCAAAATATAATTATGTAGTTTGTTGAACAAAATGTTGTAAGAACTACTGAATATTATGCTCAATTATATGAGATGAGTTCGCAAACAGATTCGCTCCGAAACTTTGCTTAGAAACATTTAAAGTTAGAACCAGATGATCACTTTGGAGCTTCCTAAGGCATTACTCAACATGCACTTGGAAATTTATTCGGACATAAAAAATTTGCCTCATAAAAAAGTACATTTGCCCGAGAACAATTTCAATTCCTTGGAAATTGCAAAATCTACCGCGGAATGGTAATAAAGGAATAATTCTCTAAAATATTCTTACATATTGGCATAGTTACGAAATTTAAGATTAATTCAAATATTGATTAATTTTTTAATATTTATCAAAATTATAAATAAAAATATTAAATTAATAAATTTAATAAATTAATAAATTATAAAATAAATTAACAAGTTTAATATTTAATAATAGATAAATTAAAAATAAAAATCATTTCTCAGCGTTTTTATGAAGTTTTATAATCAGCATTTTACAAAAAATCGAATTTTTAGTGTGTGCGCTTTTTTAAACGATAAATTTTAAACAACAAATTTTGTATTTCAACAAATATTGTATGTAATTTTGTATTGCACAGGATGTTCCGTACGTAGGAGAAATTGATGGTGGCTTAATACCAGGTAAAATGTTGAAGATCGAAGGCAAAACGCCACCAAACGCAATTCGTTTTGCCATAAATTATCAGCTAGGACCGAACCTGAACCCACGAGACGACATCGCGATTCACATATCGCCTCGTTTTCCCGAGGCTTTTATAACGAGGAATCACATAGAATCAATGAATTGGGGTCCTGAAGAGAACGAAGGTCCGATGTGGATACAGCTTGGAGAGAATTTCGAAATAATTGTTTTGTGCGAAGCACTTCAGTATAAAATCGCTGTGAATGGAAGGCATTTCACAGAATTTGCTCATCGTTTACCATACCAGAAAGTTACGCATCTCGTGATCGATGGTGACGTCGAGATTAAATCCATTTCTTATGAAATCATCAACAGTAGATCACCACATCCGCCACGTTTGACCAGTGCACCTGATGTACCTATCCCAAATTATGGACCACCAGGTAATTTAAGGGCTAAAACCACTGTAACGGCCTCAAAAAATGCCTTTTTTCGACAATTTTTAACGGGTGGAAGGAAAGGTAATAGAATAATAATATTCGGGGAAGTTATTAAGCATGTACTTAACTGTACAACAAAAAATTATGATTGACAAACATTTAAAAATGGCAACACCAGAGCCATTCCCGCGAGGCTTGTTGAATTCGAGGCGCTCTGCGGCACGCAGTGTAACTGGTGCAATTGTTGATCTGGAATAAAAAAAAAAAACACTTAATCTAGGCACTCATAACTAGAGAAGTACGTAGGGGATTTTGAAAATATTCATTTTTGTATTATTGGCGAGTGTCTGAATGACGACGTTCAATTGTCGACAGAAAAAAGAGGTAATTATTGTTGATAAAAAATGTTTAAATGAATTTATCGAAAGTTCCATACGTACTTCACTTCGGAATGTTATTTTTAAGATATTCTCAAAAATTCAAATGAAAAGAATGAAAATTGTTGTAGTTATGCTGCGTGCCCTTTTAAAAATCGTGTTTCGAGAAAAACGCGTTTAAAGTTTTGAAACGTGGTACTGAAATGACCGACGCGCTCGGGGAAGAGCCCGAAATTTCAATGAAATTTTTTTTTTTTCAAGTATAAACCTGTTTGCCTCATATTCAAGAGGGTTCAAAGTATATTTTAAGCCAATAAAAAAAATCGATTTTTTGAAAATTCTACAGTGGTTTTACCCGTTAAGAAAAATGTAATGGCTTACCGACTGAATTACCATGAATGTAATAAAGGCAATGGATTTAGACTTGATCTGTCATATTTGCTCGACTTTGTTTCAAAATCAATATATTTATGCCACGTTACAAGCTAAAAAATATTTTTCTGGCGACAAACTCCCATCTCGACACACCGTTGACCGCCTTCCTCTAATTATTATTGATCTTTCAGCTCCAGGTGGTCTTTATCCTACATTAGGACCTCAAGGATACGGCCCAGCGGGCGGCGGTATGGGCGGTGGTTACGGCCCACCAGCCGATGCGTATGGCACTCCAGATGGTGGTTATAACCCACCCAGAGCCTATGGCTATCAACCTGGCCACCAGAAAGCTGAGGAAGAAGATGCTTTTGGTGGTTGTCTCGACAAAGTGGGTTTGGCGGTTGGTGGTCTCATTGCAGCCGGAGGAGTTGCAGCAGCTATGCATGCTATGAACGTTAGTTTTTGTCATTTTTTTTTAGAACCCCGCTTATAGTTTCTAATTAAAGAATTTTCGTGTTTTTCTAACGTTACATTTTGATGTTGATTTTATTTTTATAGAAAAATAAAAAAGAGAATGAGATCGAAAATCACGAAAAAACAGATTCGAAAGCAACGACGGAGAGCGAGGGTGGACTCAATCTCGGGGCTTTGGGAGCTGCTTTGGCAAGCAGTTTGGCATCGAGTGCTCTTCAAGGTGACATGAGACAACAAGCTGGTGGTTATCCGCCACATGATTCTGGCCCTGGGGGTGTCCTCGGCTCGATCTTTGGTGCACTAGGTGATAAATTAATGCTGCGAGATTTTCCCTTCATTTTTATAACAACATTTGATAGTGACAGAATGTTTCTATGCTTTCGTTGCTGCCCCTGATTTCATCGGCATCGGCGGTATCGGCTCATGAATCTGACTTGCGTGTCTCAATTGAATTCCACAATGAATCATATTCTGAATGAATAACCGTGATTTTAATTAATTTCACGCGATCAACTTTCTCGACATTATAACGCATGAAAATCAGTGGAAACGTCATTTTATTTTTGAACTCATTTTACAAGTTTATCGAATGCGACATATTTACAATTTTAATAAAAAGCTCTAATATTCCAGAGAATACGTTCACTATCATTGTAAATCTCAACCGAGTCTTACGATGGCTTCGATCTTTCAATCCTAGACCCCTACAACGGGGTCGAAAACGGCGCTAATTTTTTAGAATAAAACTTTTTTTCCATTTTCTCCAAACTTTTTTCGTTTTATAGAGTTTTGATCATTAAATTTTCATCAAATGCGACTTTATCATACATCATTGTCTTTTATATAAAAAAACGAAGACAATTCTGTATAATTAAACCTTATTATCGTATACGAGGAATATTTTATGCTCAAGAGAAGATTGGCTTCGTTTTTGACCTCGTTGTAGGATTTACGTTCAGAAAAGTAAATTGTACGGGTCTAGAGTTAATTTAGACTAACGACGTAACGTCTGAATTGACTGTAAGATATCAGTTAACCATCTGTGCCATTAAGAAAATTCAAAATTACATCAAATTAGTCCCAATTGACCACATACTCGAATGATAAGATAAGAGTAAATATAATCAGAGCATTATAAAATTACACGTATTGAATTTGTTTTAACTTTTCCAGCCCATGTGGATTCGAATACTTGCTAAAAATAAGTTGTTGCACATTTCCCAATATTTTACAGCATCCCAAAATCTTAAAATCTTATCAAAAACAATGCGTGTAGAAGCAATACATTTTTTCGTTGATGGTGACGAAAAACGATTACGTATCTCTCATAAAATTTCTGATTTCCCTCATTATGTCTCATGAACGAAGTCATCTCGGTTAATAACATCTTCACATTTATATCGCATAATCTACGAGGTATAAACTTGTTGGGATTAAGAAATTGTGCGATGTGTTGAAAGACAGCGTTAGTGAATGACATCATTTTTTGCAATGCATCGAGCAATTATTTCAAGGACAATAACATGATTCACGAGATCGATCGAATGTATGTAAAAACAAGATTTTTCTATTTCACTGTTTCTAAAACTACCGTGTAAAAGGTCATTCAATTTTACTCGTTGAAGAAAATTTGTCAGATAACAAAAAAAATTCAATCACTACTCAAATTTGCTTCATTTCATCGAATCATTAATCGATGCTTGCACCTCTATGACGTTTTCCATTGACACACTCATTAGTCATACTGAATTTACATCAATAAATTTATTTTCATTTCAAATGAATCATTTATTATTAATAATTAATAGGTACTAAGCAATAAACAGTCCTGGAATCGTTTTTTGTCTAGGTGGAGGTGGATCGCACCAACCTCAGGGTTATTATCCCCCTCAAGGCTCCCAACAACCGTCTGATCCGCTGGGCGGAACTCTGGGATCGATTCTCGGTGGAGTTCTTGGCGGTGGTGGTGGTGGTGGACATCAGCAACCCGGTGGTTACGGAGGTTATCAGCCTTCGGGTGGCTACGGTTCCCAGCAACAAGGATCCGGTGGTGGAGGTGATCTATTGAGTGGACTTGGATCAGCTCTGGGTTCGTCCCTTTTCAGCTCGGCCTTTGACGGATTAACGAAGCACGTAAGTACAAATATGTCCTTCAGTGGGATGGAATTTTTCATTGATCATTAATCAAAAATCAGATATAAAAAAATGTAAAAAAATGGAAAAATCATCTACGTTCCTCTTGAAACAGAAATCGGATGGTAACAACGATCATCATCATTCGGGGCCACCTCCGAGCTATGGGAATTATGAAGAGAGAAATAATCCTCCGCCGCAACCTCAGCAACCACCCCCACAACCGTCCAATCCTCCATCATCTGGAGGAGGGAAGTTTTCTGCAGCTGATATATCCAAAGGCCTAGGTCTTGACGATGACGAGAATTAGTTATTCCGAATCCCCAGAGTGATCAGGATCCTCTGGTCCAACGATTTTTCATCGCCGATGCTTTTTGCACATTAAGGTAATAGATGATAAAAAAAATCGCCGCAAAAACGAATCTCGCAGTTTTATCTCATTTTATAGGTATAGTTTATCTATTGTATCGAAAATTTGTCTACGAAAATTGAATGATCTGGAGAAATTCAACCAGCAAGTGTTATGTTAATTCTTAGAAAATGTTCTTCAGTGTTCTTGTGAAAAAATGAATATTTTTTGAGAATTCTCGAAGATTCACAAATTCATAAATTATGTGTATGTCAGATTTAGCAGCTGACGGATTGCTGAATTGGTAACTGTGTTCTTAATTTTTGTAAAAAAACGCGTTTTTATTTTCTGCGATAATTAACTGTAAACATTGCATTATTGAGTTATGAATTTTTGGTTGTAATATTTTTTATCCTGTACTTTTTGGAGTTAATGAATTATTATGGCAAATTCCCATTCGTATTAACCGATTTTATTTTGATAAGTTATGAACAAAAAACATCGCAATCGAAATTGAACTCGATCATAAATAGAGTAGAATTCTCGGAGTTACATAATAGAATATTATTGTATTGGATTTTCGATTTTTTAAATTTTATATTTTTTCGATTACTTAATTAATATGTGAAAAACATTTCAACCCAATTCTCTTAACAGTTTTTTAAAAAACGTTCACGGAGAAAATGAAAATTGATAAATTACCGTGCAGTAATAGTAACGAGAGGACAACCTGGCTTTTTTTTAAATTATATCTGAAGAAAATGCAAATTTTCATGGAAATAAAATAATATTTCCTATATCATACAAGAGGTTTTATCTTTTTTTTCATAAACATTTGTGTTTTACTCAATAATAATCTCAAAAATTCCAGGTTGTTCCGTCATTACTATTACTGTACCGTAATTTTTCGAATTCAATTATCTCCCTGTACAACAACAGCTTCGAGCTCTTAATCAAATTCAAAATCAAAAATATAATTTCTTTAAGCTGTATCGCAAACTGACAAATATTGAAGCAAAACAAAAAATATATTGTAATTTTACGCACATCATCCAAAGAACGCTAACTTCTTTTAATTTTAGGATCTTTTCGAATCATTTAAAACATGTTTCTTATTAAGCGTCCTTCCGCTTTGGATGGCTAAATTATTTTCGAAATCTCCGATAAAATATCCGGCTGGTATGAGTGCTAATTGTGCGATATCACTTTACGAAGATTCTAAAATCTCCAGCAAAAACAATCTGAAATTATATTTATAGCTGGTTTTCGGAAATTTCATTTATATCATAATGATAGCTGCACGACACTTTCTTCCACATAGGCCTTGAATTGAAGGTTCAAAAAGAACTGCAGAAGATATGCTCGCCGCTGCAGTTTCTGTTACAATTTATTAAGAGCTGAGAAACATTCAAAAAAAAGGAGGACACAACGTTGTCGTCTCTAGACACAGTTGCTTGTAAGAATTTTATTATATTTTTATAAACATTTTCGTGGCCTTTAAAGCGTATAAAAGCTCTCTATTGATATTCAACACGTTACGTCGTCAAAATGTTGTCACAAATGGCGTTTGATAGTTTATTGAGAATAAATATTGTAAGTGTATAAATATACAGAGTTTATGCTATGGATATCACTGAAAAATGAAATATAAAATTATTGAAAATTTAATGTACTGTCACACACACGAGCTCGTCGCAAAATTCGAAATTTTGGTGAATCAATCCTGATCCAAACCTTCCCTCGACGAGGTCGTTTCCAGGACGAAACCATGAGTTTTCTATGACATAATAAAATGATTTATTTATGCACGATCATCTTCATTTGAAACTACAGTTCAATATCGATACTACTCACATCACTTTCCGCTTTAAGTGCTTTGAGATCTTCTTGTTTTTTACGGTGGAAGAATCCGAGTCTTACGAGACCGAGAGTCAAGAGAATCAACAACAGTATACCAAGAAGAACGGACAGCACCACCATCCAAATCGCAATTCCAGCGACGATCGGTGAACCCACGAACATCGTGCTTACGAAAACATTGTCCGGCTTATTATCCAACGTCTGAATAATTCCTTCTGGTTTTTTTATAGCGACACTACCGTTTGACACAAAATATACGATATCTTTAATCGCCATAGTTTCACCTGTAGAAAATTACAGTAATTTAAATTTCCACGCAATATTACAATTTGTAGAAATATTCTTCTGCGAGTAGAAGTAGATTTTTTGCCTTGAGAATTTCTATATTTTGGCGAATTCAGTAATTTTGAAATTCGGCAATTTAACTACGAAAGAGGTTTGTTCGTTTACAGAAAAAGTTTTCCAAAAAATATGTTTTTGGACGACAATTCTGAACATGAAATGCTGTTCCGGCAGTGTTGAACTTACGTCGAAAATTTTTCAATTGAAGATCAAGAGTGATGACAAGTTTTGCAACTGTTAGAGAACTTGCGAAAGTTCCGAGTATGCAATTTATTTGCGTGCAAGTTACTGCCGGATTGGTGCAATTAAGGTAGATCGTTCTGCTGTCCGGTGGCAGATTCGAACTTGGAGTTTCCTCAATGCTGAATCTTTCCATTGTACGATTTTTATTACTCGAGTTATTCAGACGTTTAACCATCGTAGCATTTCGCTCTACGAGTGAGTCAGCAGCGAAATTCTCTTCATCGTCAGTTCTGTTTCTAGAATCTGTACAGAAAAATTGTCTTCCCTCCATGAGTCCGAATATCTGACTGATTTGAATGATTTCGGTGCTATGACCCTCGTCATCCCAGTACGTCGGTAGAAGTACCGTGAGACTGGATTCGTCAATTGGACTCTTGCCAAATTTTTGCACTTCATAAATATGCTGAAATCTTATTACATCCAATTTTTCATCACCCTCTTTGTTGAAATAGGAATGTATTCCATCTTGAGATTTTCTGAAAAATCAAATATTTCAGAAACATTTATCTCTTAGTTCATATATTGTGTAACAATTGAATATTCCATAGACATCGCATGGACAACAATTGAATATTCCATGAAGCATCGCATTGAAAGACATTGAAAAGTGTCAACGAGTGTTGAGCTGTACGGATTTGTACACTGAGAAAAAAAATTTGTTCATCGAACTACTTTCATTTTGTTGGACGAAAAATTGGTGGATCCAACAATTTTTTTTGTTGAGTGAGAAATGATTTAGTTTATTCAACTAAATCATGAAAATTTCTTGTAGATTAATCAACCAAATCACCGGAGCCAAATGATTTTGTTCGAACAACTGGTACCATTTATTTGCTTTACCAAATTGACTAAACGGTAATCGTTAGGACAAATAAATGAATTAGTTTATTTGAATGATATTTTGTTGCATTAACATTAATTTGTTTGGATGCACCAAAGTTTTGTTGGTTCAGCCAATAACTTGTTTCAGCATTCACAAATTATTTTGCTTTATCTCAAAAATATTTTGTTGCCCATATCGAACTAAATATTTTAATTCAGAGAAACGAAATTTGTTTCGGTCAACAAAATTTTTTTCTCAATGTATCTGAATTCGATTTTACAAATGGGAATGATGGAAATTAACTGAAAATTTCCACATTTGCTGTCGACAATATTTCATAAAAATAATATATAACGATAATTTGCATTATTTGAAGCATAATTCAACCATTTTATACCTTCAACGTAAAACTTACCCAGCAATCGCTATATCAGCATCGACATCGAAGTATATCGTAAAATTGCGGAAATTTTGTTCAGAGTTTAAGTCAACACTTTGCGTTGTTACGTTCGTGAAAATATGTACCTCTCTTGAGTTACTAGGAATGTTGTTCATGTCTAATTCAAGAACTGAAATCATTTGATCTCTCAGAGGGTTTCCGAGTTGACAAGTGACTTCAAGAATTCCATCGAGTCGTGAATTTTCCATACATTCGGGTGGCAAACTACCCAGTGAAATTGGGGACGGAACGTAAATATGAGTTTGTGCTTTGTATGCAGGTTCTCCGCGATTTGCTACGCCGACCATCAATTTCATTATTGGTTTTGAACCGAGAGTATAACGATTACCGTCTTCGAAATCACTGGTTATCGATAAATCGAGAATGGATGAGCAAATGTTGTCCGATCCGCAATCAACCGCAAATGGTAAGCTTAGTGAATCTTCGAGTTTCGATAATAATTTGTTGATCATCGGACAATTGGGACAATAATTATTTCCCATCAAGTTATCAGAAGGCTGTTCGATTGAGGCACCATGAGCTTCCGGCGAATTAACCAGTTCTAGGGAAATGCTTATTTCTACGGGATCGATAACGTTTTGGATACCACTCTAAAATTCACAAGAAAATTACGAATGAATAATTCGAAATTGAATATTCTTTCTACTATTTTTTATACCACTTTCAATCTCTGACAAATTCAATTTTATTCTAAGAAAAAACAATTATCGTGAAACAAGATGAATCGTTTTTCATCGTCTACGAATATTGCTGCAGATTTTAAACGGTAATGCAACAGATCAATTTTTTCGAATAAAGCTCAAAATTTATTTAACTTCCTAAAAGCCAAAAGTTAACAACTATTTTAATAAAGTGATTCTAATTGATGAACTCTAATTTTAATATACTAAGCGATTTTTAACAACTTAAGTTTTAATTTAGATACTACTTAGCTCAATTTACCATAAGATTTATTCGCAATTGATCACAGGCACGCTTTCCCCGTTGCAAAGTGTCTGGAAGAATGTACGTTCCGTTGATGTTCCTTTGATTACCGAAAAAAGCTCTACCATGCAGCTGGTCAACTTTGAGAACTCTGAGGACATCTGAATCAAAATATTTCTCAATTTTATTTTCATTATGAAATTATGAAACGTTTCTTTGTTTTCCATAATTTTTCTGCTAGTAATTATTGTGAAAAAAACGACACAAATAAGTGTACATCCAGAAAAAAGTTCTATTTAGATCTACTAGAATCGTTTATTCGAGTTTTTTTCATTTGAATCAACAAAATTTCTATTCGTTTCAGCTAGAAAACTGTTTTTAAATCTATTTGGGTTCGTTTATTCGAGTACCCACGTTAAAGCTTCTTGCTCCGGCCACCACGTGGCGCAGAGCGTCGAGGCATTTCTTACATACGAATTGCGCTTTAGATGTGCATAAATTGCGGGAACCAAAGTAGAATTATTATTCTGTCTGATTATATCTAGTAAGACGAACGTGCCTACCCAGGGTGGCAGACCCACGAAAATATTATTAAATAATATCGTAATTGAGTATGGTATAATTAATATTATAAAAAATAATATAAATATTTTTATTTCAACTTCTTTATATTCGTTCAATTTTTAAGATAAAAACATGTCCGATTTGAATACATATACTAAATTTTTCATTAATCAAGAACATAAAAATATTGTGATAAAAAAAAATAATTTCTTAAAGTTAAGGGGACTGGCAGCGAAAATAGGCCGAAAATGGGATAAAATTCAAATGGCATTTGAAGAACCGAAACAACATACATACATTTTCTTTTTTGCAACGTTTTTATTGGAGTTTTGGCTATTAAATTCAATGGTTGAGGTTTCAATAATATAAATATTTAAGGGAGATATGGGCGGATAAAGAAGACCATGCACTGCTCCCTCATTGCCACGATTCCGAGTGGCCGGTTGAAGTTTTCGGCAATTCCCAAACGCCATTCTCTTTAGGGAATATTCCTCCATAGACTGAAGCGAAAATTTTTGAAAAAATATAAAAATTCAAAAAATGGCGGCTAAAATTTGACAATAAATGTCATCCGTTTTTCGATGTTTTTCAAATTTTGGCCGGCATTTTTTGAAGTTTTATATTTTTTCAAAAATTTTCGGTTCAGTCTGTGGAGGAATATCTCCTGAAGAGAATGGCGTTTGGGAATTGCCGAAAACTTCAACTGGCCACTCGGAATCGTGGCAATGAAGGAGCCGTGCATGGTCTTCTTTATCCGCCCATATCTCCCTTAAATATTTATATTTTTGAAACCTCAATTACTAAATTTAACAGCCAAAACTCCATTAAAAACGTTGCAAAAAAGAAAATTATGTGTGTCATTTCGGTTCTTTACAAATGCCATTTGAATTTTATCCCATTTTCGGCCTATTTTCGCTGTCTAGTCCCTTTAAATAGATCTCTATTTGGCCGTGAGACAAGGAAAAAAAATTATTTGGTTTAACTAGATCCTAGTTGAATCAATTATATTAGATGTTTTTTCTGGGTATATCGATACCCATTTCCTTATAAAATTGCCCAAGAAAAAAAAGTTTCTTTGAATACTTACTTAGCCTTTCAGGCGCGTGAAAACCAAGATAAAACGAGCAAACGTTTGCGATGAAAAATGTCGAATTACTTAGCAGTTCTTTGACATTTTCATAGTTTATGATCACTGACATTACGATGACTGGCTGCGAACGCAATAGAACAACATGGCCGGATTGATAAGCACCGACTGCTATGTCAGCGTAAGCATTGCCGTCGATATCCCGTGGTTGAGAAATCGATGCACCAAAACCACGAATACCATTCGATATAGATTCGCCTCCTATGCGTTGGCTATAAGGCATTGATAACCCATTCGAATGTCCATTGTATATGTAAATTGCTCCGTAATCATTTTCATAAGGAGCACCAACGGCTATATCGCCGTAGCCATCGTGATCGAGATCACCCAAGCAAGTTACGATCGAGCCGAAACGTCCCCCGATTACTTTACCTTCGAGATATTGCGGCTCAAAATCGCCCTAAAAATATCATTTTTCGAATAACAATTTGTTTTTTGTAAATTGTAAATTTTTAATTGAATATTTCTGGTAGAAATATTTCTAGATATCTCATGGCTTGTTATAATTCCTCCTTTTTCGTTGATAAGACTATGACAACACAAATCTTCGTTTGACAAAATAACTCACGTTGTTTTTAATTATATACGCGTAAACCCGTCCTTCCTCCATTTCTTTCGACCATTGAGGAGCACCGACGATAATCTCAGTTTTTCCATCGTTATTTATGTCGCAAGATGTTAAACTAGCCCCAAAATATTCACCGTGTTGTTCACCATCTAAAAGTTTACTGACGATAAGTCTCCTGTCGGCGTATGCAGATAATCGAAAAATCAACACTCTCCCCCGCATATTTGCACCGCGAGGTGCACCGGAAGCGTACCAGATTTCACCTTTCACGAAATAGTCCCCCGACGAAACCGAATATCCTGTTATAATTCGTTACTGTTTATCAACTTTTTATTTATGATTAATTTGAAGCTGTGGGGCAAATGTCAGCAAATGGTTAATCAAAATAAAATTACTCTATTACAAACATTCGTGTAAAAACGGAGTTATAAAATAAATACAGAAAACACTCTCCATGCCAGACTACACAGACTTATAATTATAATCAGTATTTATTTAACGGGTAAAACCACTGTAGAATTTTCGAAAAATCGATTTTTTTTTATTGGCTTAAAATATACTTTGAACCCTCTTGAATATGAGGCAAAAAGGTTTTTACTTGAAAAAAAAATTTTCACTAAAATTTCGGGCTCTTCCCCGAACGCGTCGGTCATTTCAGTACCACGTTTCAAAACTTTAAACGCGTTTTTCTCGAAATACGATTTTTCAAAGCGGCACGCAGCATAACTCCAACAATTTTCATTCTTTTCATTTGATTTTTTGGCAATATCTTAAAAATAACATTTCGAAGTGAAATACGTACGGAATTTTTGATAAGTTCATTTAAACATTTTTTATCAACCCCTATATATAAATAATTACCCCTTTTTTCTGTCGAAAATTGAACCTCTTCATTCAAACATTCGCCAATAATACAAAAATGAATATTTTCAAAATCCCCTACGTACTTCACTGGCTATGAGTGTCTAGATTAAGTGTTTTTTTTTTTTTTATTCCAGATCAACAATTGCACCAGTTACACTGCGTGCCACAGAGCGTCTCGAATTCAACAAGCCTCGCGGGAATGGCCATGGTGTCGCCATTTTTAAATATTTTTCAATCATAATTTTTTGTTATATAGTTAAATATATGCTTAATAACTCCCCCAAATATTATTATTCTATTACCTTTCCTTCCACCCGAAAAAAATTGTCGAAAGAAGGCATTTTTTGAAGCCGTTACAGTGGTTTTAGCCCTTAAAGTAGTAGTTTCGCTGCAGTCACGTTCAAAAGTTAACTCTTCGGTCAATGTTCGAAAATTTATATATAACTTGCAGAATAATCTAATAATGGTAGTTCATGTTTACAGAAATCTGAAAACATGTAAACTTTCGTGAAAAGTGTCTAATATAAAATTTAAAGTTTCATAAATAACCACGTTTCCCTATCTAATACACATAACTCGTACTTCACAGCGTTATATCTCCGAAACTAAGTGGTCAAAATTCTTGTTTTTTTTTAGAAACTTCATCATATGTTCCTTTGTAAATAAAAATTAAAAACAAAAAAAAAACAAAAATCTGTAGAAAAGTTTCAGAATTATTGCGTGAAATGTAAAATTTTCTAACGCTCCCCATAAAAACACATGTAAAACTGTACAATCTTTGATTTCCAATATATCGGATATGGGATGATGAGTCCTTTTGAAATTTCGCACGTAATTATATAATGGTGTCTTCAAAATTGGAAAAAAATCTACAGGAAAATGCTTTGACGAGACTAGTGACTTAAATACAAAGTTTTTTTAATCTATCAAAAGGAAATAATGTGATTCCGAATTTTATTAGGTGTATAACTTAGTTTTTACCGATCATCGATGAATCTATTGCCTCAAAACCTCATTTCTTTCGAGATGGCATCCGTATGTTGCCTGATAGATGGAGAAAGGTAATCGAAAACAGTGGACAATATTTCGAAGATTAATGTTGTTTTGTATATTTTATAATATTAAATAAATTTTATTAAAAAATAGTAAAAATTAAGTTATACACCTAATTTTACTATTTTACTATTTCCACTCGAATTCCTAGGAAATTCTTTTACGAGTCATCTGGAGGTCTCATTTCTGAATAACTCTTACGTAATCAATTTTTGAAGGAGTTGATGGGCTTAAGACTAAAACGCTTGAGTACAATCTAAATTAATCTTTGATTTCGAAATCTCACCAAAGTAATCGCCGCTGAGTATTAAGGACTCTCGTCCAATCTGAGGTATTATCTGATGAGTAGCGCCATCAGCAAAAAAACTGAACAACGATGGTACTCCTTTCCAATTGTACACACCAGGATTTCCCAATATAAAATCAGACGCATTAGAGTTCGCTGGTATGTTCATTGAAAATCCGGTCTGTCCCATACCGTAATTGTAAAATCTCAGGCTACCCGATGAAATTTGCAACGGGTTGCCCAACAATGGAATCAAGCGATTGTCAGCTGGCCTTTCAAAAGTATCGGCATTACGCGCGGTACTCCAATAACAAATGCCATTCATGAACCAATGCGGCATGTTGCTATTGATAATATTATTTTTCCAGCGTGGCGCGCAAACCTAAAGTGAATAAAAAATTGTTATCATTCGATACATTTCGAACATTAATCCAAATAAACAAATGGTCACTTTTTTATTTTATTTGGATTCCGTTTCTGTTTGTTTTTTTTTTATTTATTGAAAATTATTGGGAATTGCATGATAACGTAATAATTTTTTTTGTGCTTGATGCACAAAAAAAAAGAAAAATTCATAAAAAATTAACAGTTTTGTTCTTCTTATTCGCATACTTTCTTATGATTTTTTTTTGCGGATAGTGCACAATGAAAAAACGAAAAAAGATTTTTTTTAAATGGACAGGTCAATTTTCTACTTAAACGTTTTAGTCTAAACTATGGAGACGATTTTTCTAAACATCGTAATTTCAAATTTATGAGTGTTGTAAAATTAACAGTTATAGAGTACTTCCGCTACTATTATATAACGTCTATTGATCTTCATTGACTTTTTTTTTCCAGTAGCTCGATTATGAAATAAATTACTCGGAGCATAACACGAACCATAATTTTCGGTTGATCCTTGTTCTCCACACCAATAGTAGCTCCAATCCAAGCATTGTCCTTTATTTGATTGAGGTTTAGATTTCTATTTACATGACCATTCGGAGTCGGATCGAGATTCCACTCGACACAACTATCATTTATTTGACACTTGTACACGGTACCTGGTTCCAGTACTGATGGAATAACACTAACGTTGGCTCTAGGTGCTCCCACGAGGATAGACGCTTCAGCAAAATCATTGGAAGAGCCCATATAGAGTGCAGTTGAAAAACCGAAATAACTTTGCCGCGAGCTTCTATAATTCATCGGATCTTCAAACACTTTCACGTTTTTCGTATCGAAATTGTATCCCGTTGCAAAGATAAAGAGATGCGTGAAAAAAGCACAAAATGACCATTTTTTCAAATGTTTCCCGACCAATTGATTAATCATTTTCGCAATTAACATTTTCGGTTAAATCTATTATAGAGTTTGTTGGAAAACGATTCGTGAAAGGTAATCTTAGCTCTATACGAATAGTAATCACGCCAAGACTGCTCGGTGGGCAATGAGTCGTTCTCACATTATAGTCTTAGGAAGGATGTGGTTTACAGAAACCGCGCCTATATCCATCACTCTTTACTCCATGCATTATGTTTGTTCTTCAAAGAAACTTTGCGGATATACGGAACGTCATCGAACGAAAAATGGATGAAGCACGTTTTTTTTGTCATTCATGAATATATATGGGGCATTTCACGCCAAATCGGCCACTTTTGAAATTCGCATTTTTTATTGTTTTGATGTTTTTTTTCTCTAGTAGAGCTCATTGAAAGGAACTCGTCTGATTTTTTTCAAATTTTTATCTCAACACGTTCATCGGAAACAAATTTTTGAAAAATTTTCCCATTTTTTTCTTCAAATATCAATAACTCTCTTAAAAATGCAGTAAACCCAATGGATGACGAGTCAAAATTTTAGTTTTAAAACGTACTTTCATATAAAAACATGCAAAAAATTATCAAAACATTACATGAATCAATTTTTTCAATTCTTAGCATGAAACGTTTTTTCCTACATAGTTAGCCCCCTTCGATTTTGTTGTCAATTTTTTATAAAAAACTATTATTTTTTGGAGGAATTTTAAGCCTAGTGTGATCATGGGGAAATCGTCCGTTGTATATTTTTATAATTGAAATATAGATCTTTTTTTACAATCAATTATCTATAACTTCCTGAAAAATTGAACAAAGCGAATCGTCTAGGGGGTTAAAATTTTTGTTCCGAAATGTACTTTTGTTTAAAAATATGTGAAAAATTATTCCAAGCTTACATCACCCAGTTTTTCCAATTTTAAGATAAAATAGCCTTTTTTCATAGCGCTTGTACTAATTAATTTGTTTCTTTAATGTTTGTACGGAAGCATGATTCATTTAATGAATTTTAAGCTAAGTACGAATGTGAGAAAATAGCTAGTTCTATTTTTCAAATTCTTAAATTTATTAAAGATTTTTGTTGTTGATTAGACTAATATTTCCCCATGATCATAGTAGTCTTAAAATGCATTAAATGAATAATAGTTTCCTGTAAAAATTTAACAGCAAAATCAAAAGGGACTAACACTGCGGGAAAAAACATTTCTTGCTTATAATTAAAAAATTGATTTATGTAATCTTTAAATAATTGTTGACATATTTTCAAATGAAAGCACCTATCAAAACAAAAAATTTGGCCCCCTTATCCATTCGGTTTGTATGATTTTTCAAGGATTTGCGCATGGTTAATAGTAAAAAAAATCCACAATTTAATTTTAAAAAATACAACGAACGATTTCCCCATCATCAAACTAAGCTGAAAAGTCATTAAAAAAATGATAGTTTTTGATAAAAATTGAAGAGCAAAATTGAAGGGGGATAACACTGTGGAAAATAACGTTTCTCGCTTAGAATTTGAAAAATTGTTATATGTAATATTTTGATGGATACCTATATATTCTCATACGAAAGTACGTTTTAAAACTAAAATTTTTACCTCCTCATCCATTCGGTTTACTACATTTTTGAGAGAGTTATGGATATTTGAAAAAAAAAATCAGAAAATTTTTCAAAAATTCGGTTCCGATGAACGTGTTGTGATAAAAATTTGAAAAAAATCAGACGAATTCCTTTCAATGAACTCTATTAGAGAAAAAAAATTCAACACAATAAAAAATGCAAATTTCAAAAGTGGTCGATTTGGAGTGGAATGGCCCCATATATCTGCCCCCTATATATATAGTTTTAATTTATAATATATATATATATATATATATAATCCCCCATATATATAGTTTTAATTTGAATGCGACACGTCATCGAGACGCTGTATGAGTAATTTATGTAGTAATGAGTACATTAATTATTAGAGATCGAACATGCTCGTTATAATTTATCTTCTTTGCTGCTTCACAGGGGCAGTCTGATTAAAGAAAGATTGAGTTTAACGTGAAAATTATTTGACAATGAATCAAGAAATTTCGAGTGTTGAAGAAAAATTATTTACAATATACGACGTTCAGATTTGTGACGAAATGTTCAGAAAAAAAAGTAAGATGGGAGTTTGTTTGTGTAGAAAAATAAATTAACAGAGTTGATAAAATCGTTGACGGGAAAAGTTATGAGAATAAAAGCAACACAAAAGAAAAGCATGCAGCAAACAAAGAGTTCGCGAAATGATAGAACTTTTTATGCAAATGCGAAATTTGCACGGCCACATAAAAAAAAGGCACGTAACATCTATAAAAGATTTTTTGTTTACTAATAACAAGTAGTAGAAGAAACCATAACAGCAGTATTAATCGGCAGCAGCGGTACTTAGTAGAACAAATAAAAATGATTATTGGTGTTGAGCGTACGTTCAAATCATTTTAATCAGTCTTGCATTTCGAATAATAATGATCGTTTTAAAAAGGATTGCCATCTAGCATCATGAATAAAATAGATGATTCATAGATGTTAGAAGAGAGCCATTAATTTTCTTATTTCATCACGGGAAACTTTAGAGAAGAGTCTCACACGTATGTTTCTCTACAGATGCAGAATCTTTTTTATCATTTTATTCGATCAGCTTATCATATTTTTGACATTTTACACATTTCGCAAGAAAACTTTTCTCAATAAAATTAAAAAATTCTTCAAGTCACGCGAGGTAGGAACAAGTTGCTCGTGATAGTGTTCGAAAACAATTAGTAAATTTTTAAAAGCTCTCCAAAGGAACAAAATAACAAAGGGAAAATTGTTCTGCCAAAAATCGACGAAGAGACAAAGTGCAACGAGAAGTAATAATCCGTTGATTTCAATATTCAGTACTTTAGAAATATATTTTTCAAGGGATCACAAATTGACAATGTAGATATAGTTGGGTACCATAAACAGCCAGAAAGTGTTTTATAACTTCGTATTTCAAACAAAGTTTTTATACCGCGAATTTGTTTTTTTTTTTTTTTTTAATCAATTTGCCCCATGCTTTTTCGTGGCACGATTTAAATCCATTTAAATTCAAACGTTTCTTTTTCGCAACTTAAATATTTACGTTCATCGATTCCTGCCTCAAATCAGAGCTGCAACTTTAGTGCTGGAGCATTTTGTTGAAACGATCTCCGATTGCTTATTTTTACTATCATGGGGCGTTACGAAATTTCATGAAAAAACCTACTCCGTTTGTGTACGAAGATGCTTAAAAATTCGATTGTAACCATAAAATAAAATATGTTATAAATTTTGTTTTTTTTTTTATTTTTATAATAATAAAATAAGTGGGTAATGGGTTTTGGAACAAAGAAGTAAATTTATTTTCATGTTCCTCCGTTATTTCCCTTTCAGTGACATTTTTTTATTATTCTCATAGAATAACGCCATTGTTTTTTGTTGTTGTTTTTTTTTATTTCCAGTAAAAAGTTTAGACATTTTGCTTAGATTAAAGTAGGGTATTAAAAAAAGTTAAGGGGAGAGGGCAGCCTGCGCTCTCCTTCAACTTGTCGCCAAAACTATCGTGTTTCCAAAAATCCTAAACGAGTGATTGTTGGATGTGCTTTAACGATCATGATGACGTATGCTACGATGCGAACTTAAAAACGGTGCAGTAGACTCATTTTTTTTCTTCAAGATTATACAAACTTTTCAAAACTTTCCATTTTTTTATCAATCATTTTCCTGTAAGGATTGGAGTATTGTTTTAACGTAAATAAAGAAATAATTCATCAATCCTGGAAATTTTGATACAGTTTTTGTTGCTGCTGTGAATCTGAATAAATTACGATGCATTTTTGTTCACTTTTTATGAGTGTAATTTTCCTTAATATCAATTTTTTTTCTTTTTTTAATAAATCAAACAAATAAGAGCGATTTTGAAAGCAATGTAAGTGCTACAACGATGTCTATAATAGATTCGTGATGATTTCACGGATTTCTCTCAACGATTCCCCCCCCCCCCCCTCCCCGATTGACTGAAGGGATTGGCCTAATCGGAAGAATCCGAAGCCGTGGACGCAGCGATTTTTGCTTGCGGAGTTAATCGTTTTCGATATCCACGACGCGCAACGTCAACTTTTTTCTTGAAAGACTCAAGATTTTTAACTCTGGTCTCGTGGTCCGAGTTCTCAGCAGCGTTTCGGGCGCTCGTGCCACCGTTGCTTTCACATTTTTCGAGGGTGGACAAGCCCGATGTGATACCGCTGTCAGGTGTCGGTGGTGGTATTTTATTGCTTAACAATCTTTTTGACGGCGTTGCCGGGCACGCTTTTCTTTCCTCCGTAAAACCGTTAACAACTTGATCAACGTGATTACTCGGCGCTTCCGTGTTAATTCGTTGCTCTTCCGAGTTTGTAGCCGATTTGCGATTTCTCGGTTTACACTGTTGGCGACGATAAATTCTCAAGGACGAGGGCTCCCCGTCATTGTGAGCTTTTTTTCGTTTAATTGGAACTCCCTCCTCGTTCTCACTGCTCCTGCTCGATTCGCCGTGATCGCTGTCCACCGTTAATGGCGTTGCAGCGTAGCGCGATCTTCTCGAGCTGATGAGTCCCGTACTCGTACTGGGCTGTGTCGCGTCAGCGAAAAAAAAATCGTTCTCCGATTCGCTAGACACCTTGTTCATCATATTTCTCTGCTCAGTCTCACTCTCCGAATCACTCGGTATTTTTAGATTTAAAACTACACATTTCCTGCGTGCCCTACTACGCCTACCCGAAACTGCTCCTTGTTTACGTTTCAGTCCTTTGGTACGAGATTTTGACTTTGATTTCAATTTTGCCGGTAGGACTTCATCGTCGTCCTCCTCATTTTCATCCGATCCTATCTCACGCTCTTGCGCATCTGATTCTTCATCGTTGTTTGCACTATTACTAGAGAGATTAACCACTTGAGCACCGGCTTCGATAGCTGCTAGCCTCATCAATTTTTCACGCCGATTCCCTATTAGTCTCGTTATCCGATTCGGCGAATCGATCGATCTCTCCGGCGCTACACCACCACCGGATCCAGTTCGAGTACTATTTCGTGTAGTTGCTCCTAGTACAGAGCGCATCAATTGGTGAGCCGAATCTATAGAGCAAAACATCATTCGTTTATAAAGGGACATATATATTTATAAGAATTAAGGTGATATGGCTGCTTCACACAAGATAAATGAGTGCTAAATGTTCACAATACATTTGTGCAAGGCTTAAAGCACTAATTAAATTAATTGAAAGTTGATTTGTATCACAGCATGTCTTATTAACCTAGAAAAATATTAATAACGATAGATTTGTGAAATCATCAACTGATAACTGCAAAATTTCGCGATGTCATATTTTCATCGAGATTTTTCAATGAATAATCCGTATTTTTCAACCGATTTTAATGCAACACGTCTTATTTTGTTCCTCAAAAGATGCTCTACGAATTCATCGCGTAGGTTTTTTCTTAACTCGTTAATTTGAAAATTACAGCGATATGTTTATGAATTTTTTTTTAGCCAATTAAACATTTGGTTGCAATAGTGAAGCGATGAAACTCAGAAAAAATCTACGCGGTGAATTCGTAGAAGATCTCTTGAGGAACAAAATAAGCCGTGGTGCATTAAAATCGATTGAAAAATACGGATTATTCTTTGAAAAATCTCGATGAAAATATGACATCGTGGAATTTTGCATTTATCAATTGATGGTTTTGCAAATCTATCGTTATTAATATTTTTGTAGGTTAATAAGACATGCCGTAATACAAATCAATCTTCAATTCATTTAACTAGTGCATTAAACTTTGGATCAATGTACTATGAAAATTTAGCACTCACTTGACTAGTGTGAAGCAGTTATATCACCTTAAGGGGAGAAATACCTTTGGAAACTTTAAAAATTTGAATTTTTTTTTTCATCAATTGTTAGTATAATATCTTAAGAATATTGTGGCGAAGTTTTGAAGCGAAATTTGAAGTACTTTTGATACATTCTAGCCTAGGAACGAAAAGCGCTTGGTGCTTGAGGCTCAAGCACACCATATAAATATTTACAATGAAAAAAAAAAAAAATTGCCATTTATTTCATACCAATACAGCAGAGGCTAGGCTTTACGCCATTTTACACTCCACGCTATAACTTTGATGGAAACCAGTCGTATAACACCACCATTTTGAAACGTATTCATTTAAAAAAAATACGCTATATTAAGAAAAACTGATAATAAAAAAACATCTTAATTTTCCGAATTAATAAACAAACCGTTATCTATTTTAAAAAATAATAAAAATTCCCGTATTTTTGCTGATCCAAAAGTATTTCTTCCCTTAAAAAAGGCTCATTAAAAAAGTGTGCTTTTTCGATAAATGTTGGAGTAATTCGATATAAGTTTTTCGTCGTTGAAAACATACATTCCGAGAAACTTTCACAATTTTTCTTTTCCAAAAAAGTATAAAGTAATGTAAGGCTCTATTGCTGACTTACCAACAAATTTTAGAATTGTATATTCATTTAATTTCATAGTTTTATTCAACTCCTCATGAACCAACCTCGTTGGCAAGTTGAAAATAATTCAACTTGTTTTCTTTTTCGCACGGATAAATGAAACATAAACTTCAATATTAAGAAAAAAACCATTTTTTCCTTCCGCGAATTATCGTATACGGGCATCCTATCTTCCTCAATTGCAGAAAGAATGCGTTGAGAAAAATAAAAACTACTGAGATCACAGTTTTAAGAAAATCAATAAACATTCGGCATCGCACGCTATACGAAAAAACCAAATTTACACCAATGCTATTCAGACTCAGGACAGTTTCGGAGCATTTTGCAGTGAATCAAATTCAAAACCATTACCTCACATAATTCCAGAATGCAAACACCCACAGCCTATTATTTTTGAGATACCAGCAACATGAGTAACGAATCACAATAGTTTAAGCATTGTAAAATGAAACCGATTACGCAAATAAACAAATAAAACGATTTCACCGAGAGAACAAAAAAATCTTGGACTAAAGGGCTACGCTTGGTGGCCCATCTAATAATCAATCAACATAATGTAAACAAACAAGCGAATTATAACAAAAACAAAACAATGCGATTAAAAAGACAAATTTGGACGAAAGAATATAATTTACTGTTACGCGTTTGTTTGAATACGACTAAACTAACCATCAGAATCAGAAGCGAAACTTTGAGTTTGTCCCGGATTCAATGTATTCTTCGTCTCGCTTATACTTCGCGGGCTACTCGGTGCATCTTCGGAACCCCATCCTTCGATTTCACGTTGTACAAGAGAATCGAAAAATGCCATCATTCTCGGATCTTCGAGGGTCGATTGATGACTGTAGTCGTGGGTCATAAACTCTCCGCTTCTCAATACCAATTGTATATATTCGTTGTGAGTGAATACTCGACGCTGACGTTCCTGTTTACCCGAATCTCTCTGCAGATAAAATTACAATCCAAAGTAAGAAAAAGCGAACACGAAAAACTGTTAATTAGTTGCATGAGGAAAAACGGAGAAACATATATTTGTTGTTATTCCAAGAGACGTCGATATTGAACAAAAGTTATTTGTCTATTATTCCGAAAATTGGAATAAAGCGCAAAATTTTACATTTATGAATAATTGCAAGTCATTTAAGTAAATAATTGAATTAAAAATACTTTATATAAGTTTGAAATAAAAGATTAGTAACTTACCTTCAAACCACCGAGGAAAGAGTTGCATAATGGGAAGGGACTCCATATCTTGATAATCTTTTCGACACCCGAAGATGCCAGAATGCAGCTTGCTCTGTTGTAGCGTACTTGGTTTACGATTGAACGATGACCACGTAAAATCATATGCGCGGAGTCCACCCATTTGATTTCTTCACTTGGAATTTTCCACATATACAGATTGAAGTCATCTGATCCTATATCAATAAGAAACAGTAGTAGTCAATATCCTGTATCAATAAGAAAAGTAGTAGTCTCGCCAAAGCATTTTTCTATATTAAGCCAATATTGCATCAAATAAGTTGCAAAAATACATGTATGTGTTACATCTACGAGTGACATGTGAGTTAGATGTCCACGTGCACTCTATTTGTAGTACAAAATTTAACACCAGATGTCATATCAACTTTTGTCAGATCCCAATAGAATTTTTTTTTAATTTCGAGGACTCATTCAGGACACTATTATGTAATTACGTGCAAAATTTCAAAAGCATTCACCATCCCACATTCGAGATATTCGATATCAAAGATTGCACAGTTTTACATGTGTTCTTATGGGGAGCGGTATAAAATTTCATATTTTACGCAATAACTCCGAAACTTTTTTATAGATTTTTTTTTTTAAGCTAGATCGGTGACGGCTGCGTGATCTTTGCAGCATCTATTGTAGACCAAAGTTTGCTAATGCAAAACTGACTATAAAATTATGATTTTATTATTTTCGAAATATAAACAGCGGAGAGTGAATATTTTTATACGATTTTATTGTTCAAAAAATGTTTAATAATTGAAATTTGACAAGCGTAGTGAATTGTAAAACGCGTCATGGTCGTTACTGTCGTCTGCCGAAACTGTCAGTTTTGTTTACAACCGATATAGTGTATTTATGCAAAGGAATTACGCAAAGGCAGAGATTTTGCCACTTTACCTATCGCCATTAATTCTGTCGATATTTATTAAATACGGTAAAAACATTCGAGAACAGGAAAGAAAAACACAGTCAAATTGGTATACTGTCACGTCTGAAGGTATGTGCTAGCAGACGCCGAATACAGAATTGCTAAGCGCTCTTTCCCGTGTCATTCCTGTGAAAATCTCAATCATTTTACAACGAATACGTTTTTATTTTTCAGTCGATTTTTAACTACAACATCCAAAAATCTAAGCACTTTTATATTCAGAAATATTTGCAGAATACAGAGATAATTTTTTTATCACAAAATCTTGGAAATGCTGAAAGTCAAAATTCAATAAGTCTTGACGTGCATACGATTTTTCTATGCTCGTAGGGATAAGAAAACAGTCAATGCTTAATCGATGTCGTAGGGATCCGAAAACAGTCGATGTTTACGAATTAATTACTACCAAACTAGATAGTGAATAGCGTTCAAGTTGCAAATATCAATTCATCCCGTATTTATGTGTAACTACAAAAATTGTCAACCCTTCATCTTGGATGGCTTAAATTCACCGATCTACCTTAATTGTGATTTACAGAGGAACATATGAAGAAGTTCATCAAAAAATAACAAGAATTTTGACGACTTAGTTTCGGAGATATAGGGATATAAAGTATATGTTATGTGTATTAGATAGGGAAACGTGGTTATTTCGGAAACTCTAAACGACACATAAGGCATTTTCCCCGAAAGTTTACATGTTTTTAGATTCCTTTAAGGTATTCCGTTCGCGGAGGGCCGTATTTTTTGAGCGCATATAGGATTCTCCACATTTGTTCATAAATTAGGCTGGATTTTGTTTATAAAAGGTATAACCCATTATTTAGTCCCAACTGTAAACATAAATCGAAAATTTCAGCTTAATTGTGTAAATTATGAAACTTTTTGATATTTTTTGGAGAGCTGTAAATGTCAATAACCGCACTGTCAAAGGGAGAAGCTGGACTCGTTGTACTTGGTTAAAAAAAATAATGAAATATGAGTGAAAATACGTATAAAGTACGCAGTGACATTGGTAAAAATGTGAGCCAATTTGTAACGGGAAAAAACAAGAATAGCGTTAAAAATGTTGTAAAAACTGCCGAAGATAACATAACCTCTTGAACGTCATGGCTACGAAAAATCGTTTGCTGATCACATTCTTTCAAGTTCTATCGTGAATATTTTTTCAAACGTCCGGTGACTCTGTTTTTAGCGTTGCTACGGAATCTTTAGAATTTGATTTAACCATAGGACAGTTTATATCAAACATACGTCATTATTTGATATATGAATTATTAAATAGAAATGTGCGAGCAGCAGGTCATCTCCATAAAGTGTCGTGTAAATTAGACAATTTAGAAACTTATAATTCTTTTCTAAAGGTTCGGTAACTTGGCTCGATATTTTTCCAGTGGAATGGGATGTATTTTTACTTTTTTGTACAAAAAAATCTGTTAATTGTAAAATATTCGAGTTCGTGAAAGGAATACCTTAAGATACAACAATTACCATTATTAAGGTGCGTCCAGATTAGTAAAAAATTGTTGCGAAAACTGCGTTCGGTGAAAAATGATGCATGTGTTGAAAAATTTTTGTAAGCGGCTCACACGTCACACTAACAGAAATTCATTTCAAACTCGCATAAATTTTCACCGGACGTTGTATCTGCTGCAATTTTTTTTTTAATCTGGACACATCTTTAGATTATTTCGCAAGTTTTTAGGATCTGACATGGAAGCGTGGCTAAGCCAATATGGCCATGTATGCATAACGTCTAAGAGTGACATGCGAGTGTGTTAGTCGTCTGTGTGGATCCATTTTGTACTTCAAAATTTTAACACTAGATGTCACATCGACTTTTGTCAGATCCCAATATCAAAGTTTTCGAACATTGACCGGAGAGTTAATTTTTGAACGTGACTGTGGCGAGACTACTACCCTAAACGTAACCGACTTTGTTCACATTTTTTATTCCTTATAACATATAAAACCAGTGTTGACTTGCGTACCGGATAAAACGTATTCGTCATCGTCACCGGCGAAGCAACAGGACTTCATCGTACAACTGTTGTAATAACCGGGCTGATCAAAGTGACAAAGATGCGTTGGAGAATCGACAGCATAAAGGACCGGCGGCAATCGTCTTCTGAGAGCGAGAAGTCTCGTTCCCGCGGAATTGAAACGCACGTTCATGCAACCCTGAGAAGGGCCTTCACTCCCATAACGTAAAACGGGTCTGTAAAATGTGAAAAAACATTTAAATGAATGATACTGAAGTTTACATGTTGGAATGCAAAAATTCCAACGAATTCAAATTATTTAATGATGTTTCATAATTTCCTCATTCCTTAAACGGCAAGCAATTTTTTTCGTGACTCTATCAGTGGATTGGTAAAATGAGTCAATAAAGTTTGACCGAACTTCGTATTCCGTATTGAAATATTAGAAAGGAAAAGAGATTTTTTTTTATCCTTTCTTTTTCTCATTCTTAATAATACGTACGTCATCGGTTTTCTGACATCCCACAGACTTATACCCTCTTGCGCATTAGCCGTGGCTAGAGTTCTCGGCTCCATGGGATTAAAGACGACAGAGTGAAAAGCAGTTTTATATTGCGCTAGACAAAATGTTTCTGTACTGCTGGAATCTCTGATGTCGAAAATGAGTACTCTGCCATCGTCGCACGCGCTCGAAAACACATTATCGTTGTGGGGATGTGTTGACAAACCGTACACCGGCTTTTCGTGTAAAAAGAAGTTGAGAGGAACGCCACTTTGGAAAGAAAAATAAAAAACAAATTTGAAAATGTTTAAGAATTGAAATATCTTCATCGGAGCCTTTCTTTGTTTTTTTTTTTATTTATTTTTACGACTCATAATGTAATTTCAACTAATTTTTTCTTTCGTTATTCTTACTTTTCGAGGTTGTGAACGATAACTTGATCGTCGTTACCCGCAGAAAATATTTTCGTCTTACCGCTGTCGTAACCTAAACAAAAAATATTACTTCCATGTTGGGCCCTCATGGCCATGGGTTTTCCGACACCCTGGATCGCTTGTTCGACCTTCCATAGCAAAACTCGTCGGTCGTCTCCACCTGCAAATGCAAAATTTCTGTTAGGATATTTTTATCCCATTTTTCAATTTCGGTATTTCATTTCGGCCCCAGAGACACCAAATTCTCTACATTCTTCTACATTTTAGTTATATATTTATTTTTAGTGACCAACGGTCGATCTTCCATTTTAAGGGATTATACCACATTGGCGCTTCGAAAAATTAGTACAAAAATCAAATATTTTTATGAAGCAACTATCGAGTTTAACCCTAGAACTCGTGGGGTGGATTGCGACCCCTTACGAATATCGAAAAAATGAGGTTTTTGTCGATTTTCTAAATTCTTCAGTTTTTAAATGAGTTTTTCGTCAACTCACTTTCCACGAAATTCTTGTCGCATATCCTTCTATTCGTTATTAAAAAACGAAGAGATTCATATGGTGGCAAGTCTCTGTATCTCTGTAAAAACAATTTTACCGCCAAAAAATACCATACGGTCGAAAACGATCCCGGTAATGCGTTAAGAGGTAAAAAAAAATAGGACATGAGTTCTAAGGTTAAAAAATGGATCGCTCCTTTGGGCGAAGTCCGATGGTTGACCGGCTCGCGGGATGGGACTAACATTTTTGAATGATTAAAACTTCTTTGGTCTCAATAAAAGAATTGCTCTCCATTTCGAATTTAGAAAATATAAACTTCTTACATTAGGACAATCTATATTATCTGCATTTGAAGTATAGACGGTCTGAATATATATATCGAATAAATGCGCGATCAAAGAAAAAATATTACATCAAATACACATTCAACTTAATCTACTATCGAAAATATAAACTTCGAATTTCTTATTTTTTGTTAATTGAATGTTATGAATACTAAAATTTCGAAATATTAACCGTTCTACAATTTGGTTATTCTACATATAAACCCCCACCCGGTTCGCGCATGAATCGCTGAGCGGGACGCAGTTTTTCAGAGCTTTTGATGGTGATAACCAAGTGAAATTCAGTAAAAATATAGTCGCCTGTTTCGACCGGGTTTTCCTCAGTTTTTCTTGGCCCTCATGCAAATGCGATACAGCGGTGCATTAGGAAAGAGCCGCTCTAGGTAACTAGGCTCTTGGAGGGTCTCACACTAACATAGAATTTAGCGAAGTGGAATTAAAGAAATAAAATCGGCTCATGAACAACCCGAAACGGCATACGTAGGAATATACGCAGTAAAAAAAGAAATTAATTAATTATATTTGGTGGTGAAAATTAGGAATTAACGAATAACTCATTCAGAAATTCGTAATAAGACCTGAGCGGAAGTACGCTATCGCAAACGGAATCGTGTTGCAAAACAAATACGTTCAAGATAACGGGCAACGGGAACGGGTGAACAGCGGACGCGTGTAAACAAAAAATGGGTAATGCTTTCAATTTGGGAGAACACTTTTTTGTTAAATTTTTTTCCGTTACAAGAAATGAGTTTCAAACATAGAAATTTGTAAAAATTGTATCCGAGAAGCGACAATAGATTGACGACATAAAAAAACAGGCAGCGTTTTTAAATGAAAAAAAAAAATTTTTTTAATGTTACCCCTCGTAAGGGGTACGTTTGAGGTATCAAAATTGTCAAAAATTTTTTTCTACTTTGCTCTAAGGGTGTGACGATGAATAAAAAAAAAAATTAGCAACACTTTCGGTTTAGAGGGGAAAAAAAATTCAAATGTTACCTCTCGTAAAGGGTGGGTTGTGTACATTGGTAATTTTTAAGACAATTGTTATGATAATTTAAATAACTCCACATACTAATAGTGCAAGAAAAACTTTGGTGATATAAAAAATTATGGAAAAAAAATAAAAAATTTTATCGCAATAAGAATTTCTATATCATGAATAATACCAATCATTTTGCAGTTAATCACTAGTGACTGGTATTGACGTGCACCTAAAGTATATTTTTTCATATAAACACAAAAATCCATACATTTAAAGGTTAAGTGAATCTGGAAATCTAATTAAACAAATCATCTAACTCTTTTAAGCCATTCATAAAAGGAATTAATTTTGTAATGAAATTTATAATTTTATTTGAATTCAAAGAACTGCCAGAAGTTATGGTAATAAATATTTAAGCAATTTTGGATACAAAAGAGTACATTTTTATGGAAGGTAAATAATTTTTAATCAATCTTTGCCTTGAAGTTTTTGATATTATTTTAGAATTAATTAAAAAATAAAAGGAAAAGTGTTATGGTTTAAGCTTGGATGATGTATATGTATATATTTGGAAAGATTACTATTATTACGTACTTAGCCTGATCACATGGATATAATAATAATAACAGCAATGATAATCGGATTAAAGACAGCAACGAGATAACAAGAAATCCATGGTGGTAGGATGTATATGTATGAGTCTTACCAGAAATGAGGAGATCACCCTGTGGTGAAAATTCTATGGCGTTAACGCAACCATAATGAGAGAGCAAATCCTTGCGAAAGAGATTCTCAGAATTGTCTATTCTCGCGCTAACCAGCCGCTTGCAATGATTAGTACGATCATCAATTTGCCTTCGTAAATAGCAGTCGAGGGGATTACGCGTCGACGGACGTGCCATTTCTCCCTCTCGTATTTTTCGATTTTCGTAGCTCAACGAATTTCAACGATATTTTTTTATCAACGTTTTCCCATCCACGGCTCGACGCCGTGAAAACGAAAGTCGAAAAACGTATTTACGTTGGAATAAATGTCACTACCATATAACTTTGACTTTCCGTCTCTTGACGTACAGTTTCCACCAGATTACTCGCAATATATATATACACTTATCTCCCTCGCACTCACGGCTCCCTAATTTTTCTCCCTTTCTTCCATGTATCATGTATTCGTATCCTCGATGCTTGATACTCCCTCGGGTGTAAACAAGTCGCGCACTCACACGCACAAACTCAAACACACATATACACGAAATTTCCGATCTTAAACTGCGTCAGCACGGGGAAAAATCACGACAAAGAGGTATATTTACTTTAACGCGTTACCACAGCTTCTTGCTCCTGTTGCACGACGATGTATGAAAAAAAAAAAAATATCGTCGCGGAATACGTAAATTGTTTAGATATATAAGTACACCGAAAAGAATGGAATGTGCGACCTTTTACGAGCTAAAGTTATTATTCAAAATGAAGCACGCGTATCGAACGAAAGACTCGTGAAAAAATATCAACCGACGAGGAAATTCAAGCTGGCCGTCGATATCGCTGATGTTTGTATGTAGTCAAAACCTTTCTTTGGGACTCGGTAAAATCTCACACAAGCGCGTTCGCCTGTCGATCAGCTGTTCGCCAACTAACTAGAAACGAAAAATACCGATGGCGGCGCTAATGTCTTCAAATGTCATACCTGCACGAGAATAACGTAAATAATGTTTACGCGATAATATAAACGAAAACATCGACGAAATAAATAATAAACGACCGAAATTGTTCATTATAATTTATAATTACGTATGCAGCGTGTACATTTAATGCTGCAAAAATATATTTCTATTTTTTACATCGTTTCGAAGTCAATGTTTTTGCAACATGATTTGTCCAAATATTTTTTTTACTATTTTTTCAAAAGATCAACAAATTTTCCCCTCAAATGCGCCTGGGAAAAATTGACTAAGATTAAGAACAAGAAGGTTAACTTCCCCAAATTTGTCTTGGCAAATCCTCAAGTTCCATTCAAAATAGTATCAAACTTATGCCATTGCTCCATGATTTGATGATTCATAGGTAATACTGATATATTAATCCTCTGGTCACTCGGGGTCTAGAGGACTGTTTTTTTCGTGAAAAAGTTCATTTTTTGTAGAATTACAAGCTCAATATTTTTTTATAACATTCTAATATTAGGTTTCGTGCATTACCACAGCTGTCTCATGTTTTGGAACAGTCGATATGTATAATTCAAATTTTTTTGGATCCAATTGAATAGAAATTCCCAATAAGCAATTTTTTGTATGTTGTCCAAAAGTTATCTAAAGAATGTGCTAACATCTGTTCGAAAAAGATTTATATGTTATCATCTGAAAGACAATTTCCAAACGTTTAATGATTTTTAGATGCCTTCCGGATGGACATTGGTACGTCCTTCAGATAACTTTTGAACAACTTTTTGGAAACTGCTACTTGGTGTGACCATGGAGCGTTAATATTGATGCAACCAAAAATTCGATTATCAATATAAATAGAAAGATAATTTGCAAAAAACAATTTATCCTGTGAAAGAAAAAATTCAATAAGGATTATATTCATGGGAGGCCAAGGTAAAATTTCAATGGAATCCTCACTCAGGAGAGAGATTTTAAAAAGTTCTTTAGTTTTGTATAACAAAAGTTTTAAAAAAGAAAACCTTACAATCCGAAAGGAAACTCGAGACAATACCTATCCTTAGAATTTAGTAATGTTGCTGCGATAAAATGATTGACATTTGTCACTTTTTTACAATTGTTTTAGAAAAAACTAATAAAAAACGTTTTATTTATTGATAGAAAAGGTCTGATCTAGCTGAAATCTAATTTTATATTTTCTACATCAACAGAGAAGTAAAAAGTCTCTTGTCTTGACTAAAATATATTTTTGTAAACCTTCCTACAATGCTGGAAATGATTGCTACAATGATGGATTGCTATAAAGCAATTGTTCGGCTCTGAAGCATGGACATATACATTTTATTTTTATCTTGATGATGATTCTGTTTCTTGAACCTTTGTAATTTCAATGCATCAAAACAAAAAATTATGATTTAAATGCACAAAGAATTTCGAACGATCGATGGAACTTAGAAATAAATGAATCACTAGAACGTTCGATATTAATTGAATCGCGCTCGTCTATCTTTTCAACGAAATTGTCAAATTTTTGTAAGAAAACGAAATTCCTCTTTGATGCGGAATGTGTTGATATGCTTTTTGGAGCATAACTGATCTCGTTTTTACCCCGAATATCAGTGGGTTTGGACAATTCCAAAATACAGAAAAAAATCTATCTTTCACACCCACAGTGGCAATTTCACCACAAAATAAATTTGCTCACCATTCGCTTAAAAATTTCTCCGAAAATACTGATGCACCGTTTAGAAGAAAAATAAAACGCATTTCTCTCATTGTTCTTCGACATTTCCACTTATCCTCAAACGAAGAATAGATGGAAGTACGTTAGTATATAAATATATGCATTATAAACATCCTTTATTGTTAACAAAAAACAAAACTTTAGATCATAGTAACGCCGTCGGCAACGGCAGAGACTTCTGTTTGTTTGTTTGAATTTGTATAAAAGTACCGCCGTAAGTATTGTAACACAACTGAATAACGAGGCGCGGACAATGTGTTACATCCTATGCTTTTTCTGTTTTTAAATTACGCACAACGCGTGTTTACTCACGCGCAGACGCACATATAAACGCACATACGCACGCGCACACAACACGCACACACAGGCGTGCCTACATATGTGTACGTATAAAGATCCTAATGTAAGACGGAGCGACATCCACTTGTTTCTCCACAAAAGTTTGAAACGTCAAGAAAAGGCTCAGAAAAAAAACATTTGAGCACAACCTTACGCATTATAAGGGCAATTGCTCATTGCAAACCACGTGGAAATCGAGAGATATTTAAAAAAAAATTCAATTGAGTTCTGCCATTTATCCATGATCGTTGTCATTCGTATAGATTTTTCTCTTCCGTACACGAGAATACTAAATTCACTTTTGTTTTCGAAAATGTTTTTAAAAAAACGCGAAGAAAAATACTTAATTTTAAGTAGCATGATTTAACGTTTTTATCTTTATTTTTTTCACATCAGTTCGATTTACGGTCGAATGACTCTCTCTTTATGTTTCCTTATTTATAATCGTTTCGAATTCCCCGGACTATATGCTTTATTTCGATCAAATGTCTCGTTTTTGTTATTTTTTCTTCTTATTATTATGATAATTTGGATGATTATCATTGAGAAGAGTTTTCAAGCGCTGCTCCCATTTCGTCTCGCAGCATTGTACTTCTGTTAATGTGACTAACATGATTCATCGTATTATCGTTAATCATCACGCTTTTATTTATTTTTTTATTTTTTTTGCTCCTCGCTTCTTCATGTTTTTATTATTTAATCAATTATTATCTCTAGGCTGTTACCACTAGCACATGAACTTAAGTAGAGCATTGGCATACGCCATTGGCCTTATGTTCGGATGGGGCTGTAAACACGAGCAAGACAAAAGTTCATTATTACTTTTTCAAAGTAATCACTTAGATAACAACATTTTTAAGCAGTATTCAAACTTAAGGTATAATTATTCATACTTACAACTGCATCGTAGGTTGTAAAATGGGGTATCATATCTTTGCCATTGAGTCTAATGAAGGCACCTCGGTTACCCATGGTATCGCTATAAACGTAATAAAATTTCATTGAATCATTAAAACATGACTGTCTTTGAAAAATTCTTCAATAATATTCTCCCGTTTCCACAATTTAGTAACTGTATTATTTCATGAATAGTTCGAAAATGACATTATCATATTGTGGACTTTAATACAACGTTTTTCCGAATTCAGGAATTATTTTGTTTGTTCTAAAACCAAAGATCGCATCCAAGTTTTGATGATCAATAATTATAATGAAAAAGTCGATGAAATCTCCAAAAAAAATCTGCAAATCTAAGACTCAGAACTAATTCAGTTTCAATGGGTTAAAAAATATAAAATAAAACTTGCTGATTGCTTCATCGCTTTCGTGTATCTTATTTCATAAGTGAACATATTTTAAAGCCAATCCTATAGCCGATGTCAACAAACGATGGTTGCGAACTTACCAGTAATTTGGAGCCGAAAATACGGTGATACATTTGCCATCGTGACCAACCTCGTAACCGTCGTTTTTCACTTCATGACTCCTTACCACATAATCTAGGTCATTGAGTTTGAGAAAGGCTTGCGTCACATCCGGACCAAATTGGACACCAACGCCTCGTTTACTCGGCGCTCTACCTGGCTGCGGCTGAGGATCAGACCACAAAAGCTCGCACATTACACCCTCGTACGGTGGTTGTCTGTTTCTATCGATATCACGAATCTCATCCAATGTCACATCGTCCCTCGAGAATAATCCTCCGTGCATTACCTAATAGACAACGAATTATTTCTCATAATTGACATTTTCAGTTAAGGGCTTATATAAACCTAGATGTGTCAAAAAAGGAGTTAATTTCAATAATTTTTTTTTATACTGAAAAAATTGTATCTGTTGAAACAACTTTTCATTTATTTGAAAAAACATATTGTTGTCAATGAAATTGGAAAATTTCATAAAAAATATTTAAAAAAATGAATAAGTTGCTGTCGTAGTTTTTGGAAAACAGTTTTTTCAAAAAAAGCCATTTGCGGTAATCACGATTCCGATTGTACGCTTCAACTCAAAAATGAAACAAAATTTTTTTCTCAATGGTGACAAAAAAAACTAGTCTCCGTCGAGACCGATTTTTATTACATCCATTTTACGCAAAATGGCAGAGGTTTGAATAGTAAAGTCAGGATATTGCATAACTTTTTTTCCTTCTTTTACTGATAAAAAAAAACTGATGTTTAAAAAAGGAATCCCTCGACGAAGACTAGATAATTGTGTAAAGATCCTCTGTACCAATTTTCAGCCAAATCGGTCATTTAATGCAAGAGATAGAAAGGTTACCATTTTCAAAAACACCATTTTGAGAAAAAGGCTTTTTAAGGTTTAAGCACCTTTCAATTTGGCATCAAATTTTTTTCCCATACTTGCAAGATATGAGTGATTCCTGGAAATTTTTTATAATTCATTCATCAAGGGTAACACCATGGAATAAAAATATTGTTGAAAAATTTTTTTGACCTCTCCAGGTGTATGTAAGTCCTTAACAATTTACATGATTATATGACAGTTTAGAAGAAATCTTTTTTAGAAGAAAAGTTTTAATAATTAAACAATCCACTCACAAGTACACGTCGGTTAATACAATGCGCTAACGGTAACCAGTTGTAGACTTCGGTGAATAGCTCCGCCATTTGAGCCGTGTATTTCGCTTTTACTTCTCCGTCGAATCCGTACATGTGATTCATCGTTGCCGACTCGTGGTTACCTGGAATTACATTGAAGCACAAAGTTTGACTTGCGAAACGACGTAAATAAAACAGCGTTGCTACAATTCTACTATTATGAGTAAAATCTAGAATTTCTTTGTCCCAGCATTGCATAATTGATATAAGAATGAGTTCTCAGAAAAGAAATATAACAGTGTGGTTCTTTAAAAACCGAAAGTTGTTTTGTTTTCAATCTGCACGTATTGTCAAGCTATTATTTTTATATATTCAACAATGCAAGGAAGTTTTGTATTGCAGAAAATAGGTGAGCGTGTCATCATGAACAGAAATTTGATGTATGAGATTTTACTCACCTCTCGACATGAAGAAATGATCTGGATACAATAACTTGAAACCAAATAACGTAAATATACATTCTACTGAAAAGGAGCCTCGATCAACGAAATCTCCATTGAAAAGCTAAGAAATTTTGTTAAGAAATAAACAAAAGTAATTAGTGAAGTTACTCAGGCTGCGTGAGCAAATAGTATGTAACATCGAAGAAATAAAGGATACATAAGGATTGGTCTCTGAAGGCAATCCGTTGAGCTTGAATATGTTGAGTAAATCATAGAACTGACCATGTATATCGCCACAAATAGTAAATTCTTTGTCCTCTGGTACTTGAATGTTGACTAAACTAGGCTGAGCCATAAACCACGTTTTGACATCGAGCAAAATTTTGTATGCATACTTTCTATGCAACTTTTGTTCCTTTTCATACCATTGCAACAAATCTTTCATAAACTGCACTGTTACTTTGCCATCTTCGAGCTCTGGTCCGGTATATTCGTTCTCGATGGCTGAAAAAATATTGAAAATAGAATTAATTAGCAGAATTTTCACTTGTCCTCATTATTCTAAACAAAATTTAGCCAGGTGTTTAATTATACTCATTGCATCCAGATTGATCGTGTCAGCAATATTTTTTTTGTTGTCTTCGATACATATAGCTTTTTCGAAAGCTAATTTTTTCACTATTTTGTTGCACTCCTGGTATTTCATCTTGGCATCTTTGTCGTTTGGTCGAGCTTTTGTTACAGTTTCAAAATCCTTTAGGGCCAATTTGAATTTACCAAGGGACATGTGAGCTGCCGCTCTTCGGTAGTAACCCTTAACATAATTTTTATCAAGCTCAATGGCCTGAGACGCATCGGTTAACGCATAACCGAACAATTCGGTTTTAAGATATGCAAAACTTCTATTTCCATAGTATGCTGCTACCATCGGATTCAATGCTATGGCTTTGGTATATAGTTCTATGGCTTTGTTGTAATCTTGATCTGTAATTTAAAAAATGCAAATAACAATTAAAAGTAAGTAAATTCAAGTAATATTTAATGCAGCGTTTGCTTTTTTCTTCATTTCCAAGATATTTACAGATAAAAAATTTCAGCATAGCAAGACATTTATTTTAAGTAACTCACAAATGCTAAATTCCATTTTCTTTAAATTACAATCAAACAAATATCGGAAGAAAGATTATATCTTATTGAGCTTTCTGGAGTCTTCCTTCATCATTGTTGGGATGTGATACGGTAGAGAAATATTAAGCAACTTTCAATGTAGACTGTGATCGATCATAATAAAATTTTGCATTGAGCATAGCTGTCGAATAACTACTTTTTCAGTAACAAAAAATAGCAAGCAGCAGCAGTACAGGAATGATATAAAAAGATTATCAATACATATCCGAACAGATTGATTCGATAACAAATTTAGACACCAGTCAAATTAAAACTGATTTGGAGCAGGATTACATAAATTATGGATTTGAATGATTTTTCATTGATCGGTTAAAGTTTTCTGATCATGAATGGACCACAAACGTTCAGTTTACATATACAAACACATAAGTTTGAAACATTGCAAAAATAAATATACTTATTTAATTTGACATATTTAAATGTAAAATCCAATGAGAAATACACAATGAAAAAAGCAAACATTGTGACGTATGAAAACCACCATTATATGATTGTACATGAAAACTGTCATTAAATACAAAACATAGTTCAAAACAAAAAAAATATTTCATTGGACTTCCTGTACTGACTTTATGTGCCATAGACATTGAGACTAGAAACAAGCTGTAATTACATACATTACAAAAATGTCAGATAATAAAATTATACGAATAAACTCAATTGTTTGCAACTGATCGAAAAATGTTGGCAATAACTGCAAATAATTGTATGAATATGTCAAGTACATGCAATACAATGAAATTTGAAAAAATATATAGAGGAAAAATGAGTAAACATTTGTTTGCAATGTTTTTTTAGATATTGAACCAGCTGTAAAGATACCAGTAAAGGAAAAAGGGACAATAAACCCCACAAGGGGGTTTGGGTCATTAAGGAAACAACTATGAGAAAATATATAAGAAAAAAATGAATATTTAAAATTTGTCATGTTTCTCTGTTACGAAAAAAAGGCTACAAATCGTTGAAATTGAAAACTGTCAATTGTACAAGAGATTTATTGGAGCGATTGAGAAAGACTTGTGAGATCACGAGATAATTGATGCGTTCGTGATTTAGCAGTATCGAAGTCGATTACAGTGTTCTTCCAATTTGGTTACAAGTCGGGATTTTCATGGTGGGGAAAAAAAAAGAATGTAGAGTTTGGTTAGTTCGAAACGCACGTGACTACGCGAAAGGGACGCGTTGCCTTTAGCTACAAGAGTAGTGTCCAACCGAACGACGATCTTGATTACATGCGCCTCCCATTAATTAGTCTTCCCATAAAAGTGAGGATACGTACTTTTGAAGTATTCATTCGCCGCTTCTTTGACTATTTCCGCCTCTTTGACATCCTCCGCGGTCGGTCCCCCCGTGATCTCGGCGTTTACGCTCATTACCCCCGAGTTATAAATTTATCCGTAAATTATAAACGAGCTCACGAAGTACCGCACAAACGCCGCACTAATATGGCCAATAAATGAGGCATTAATCAGATATACCCGCACTTTTATTTTATCCTTCGTCTTTGTTTAACTTTGGCAAATATGCATGTTCTTATTTGCGTGCGCCAAGCGTAATGAAGTTATCACGGAATAACTATTTGAGACTAGCAGGGAAATCTCCCATGATGATGAGGATTTTGGTAGTTCTACTAGTTCGACATACGCGCCGTTTTTTATTGCGGTCAACTTTTGAACGTTTCTGTACATTCTATTTTACTCCGTCGAGATTGTAGATCATTCCATTCTACTTGAGCCAGTAACGTTTCTAAATAGTTCTCTTATTCTCTCTCTCTCTCTCTCTCTCGCTCTCTCTTTCTCTCTCTCGAGTAATTTCATAAAGAAGAAATCTTCAAATTTGACTATCGTAAATCGTAAATACAGTCGACGCTCTTATTCCTCGGACAAACAGGCCAAGACTATTCCGTAATTCAACTTCTCTTCCATCCCCACTCTTTACACCGCTGGCACAGCATAAGCATAGAGAGAGAGAGAGAGACAGAGAGAGAGAGGAAATGCGAAAAGAGCAAAAAGGTGTTATTCCATGAGTAGCAAAAGCAGCATCATCAGACAGTGATTTTTGTATACCTATATATATAATAATATATTAGGGCCGTATTCCAAAACCTGCTGCCAGTAATCCGAGTACGTGCTTTGGTATAAGACTCACAACGCTGACAGCAGGGTTTTGGAATACAGCCTATATATGCATTTAATAGGTTACCAAACTGCTGCTGCTGCTGCTGTTGCTGCTGCTTGCTGCCCATGAAGAGCATATCTCCACTGAGTTGGCCCGCCGAAATTGATTAAATTGATTTTTTTCCTTATAAATCCTTTGGGGATCGTACAGTGGTGTACGGTATCATATTTAGATCATTGAGTGGTTTATCATTTTTTCAAAAAATGAATTTCAAAAATTACCTCCTGAGTCAGCCCCCCCCATAATATCTATATTGACTTTTTTTTCCAAATCGCTTGATGGTCGTTCAGTGGTGTACGGTATAGCAATTAGAACGTTGAGTGGTCTATTATGTAAAAAATAGAAAAAATTTAAAAAATATCCCCGAAATTAGACTCCCCTACTGACTATATAATAATTTTTTTTACATATCGCTCGGAGGTCATTCAGTGGTGTATGGTATATATTGCATTCAGATCATTCAATGATATATCGTTTTTTCGAAAAATAAATTTTAAAAATTGGATCTAAGCGATAACCACTAAATATCATCGATCCTTCGGATCGAATTTTGCATATGGTAAATATTTAGAATCGCAACTCACCTTAAAATCGGCCTGCGAATTTTTTTAAAAGTTTGTTATGATTTCAAAACATCATAACTACCTGCATTATGTTGGCACATGACCTTTTTTGGACTGAAAAAAAAACGTTTTTTTAAGGAAAAAAATGATTTCCTTTGTAAATTTTTTTTAAGATTTGTTATGATTTCTCAACATCATAACTACTCATTACATGTTGGAGCATGATCTTTTTGGGGCTTAAAAAAAGAAAAATTTTTTTTTTTTCATTTCGAATTATTCATTGAAAGAAAAAAACGAGTTTGAAGGTGAATAAATGATTTTCGGTATTCTTAAATTTTTTTTATTTAGGTTTCGTGCCCCGGAAAATTCATCCCTGCTGATTGAATATTCCATTGTATATAATTTGCAAGTGGAAACAGGCATTGGCGTGGAATAGCGGGGTGTATGGAATCGCAAGGTCCGTGGAATCGCGATATGTGTGGAATGGTAGGGTGGGTTTATATCATCTCGGTGTCTGTACGTGGAATAGTGGGGTTTGCAGAATCGCAGGGAGCGTGGAATCGCGTTGAGTGTGGAATAGTGGGGTGGGTTTGTATCATCTCGGTGTGTGTGCGTGGAATAGTGGGATTTGTAGAAACGCAGGGTGCGTGGAATCGCGCTGTGTGTGGAATAGTAGGGTGGGTTTGTATCATCTCGGTGTGTGTGCGTGGAATAGTGGGGTTTGTAGAATTGCAGGGTGCGTGAAATCGCGCTGTGTATGGAATAGTGGGGTGGGTTTGTATCATCTCGGTGTGTGCGTGGAATAGTGGAGTTTGTAGAATCGCAGGGTGCGTGGAATCGCGCTGTGTGTGGAATGGTAGGGTGGGTTTGTATCATATCGGTGTCTGTACGTGGAATAGTAGGATTTGTAGAATCGCAGGGAGCGCGGAATCGCGTTGTGTGTGGAATAGTGGGGTGGGTTTGTATCATCTCGGTGTGTGTGCGTGGAATAGTGGGATTTGTAGAATCGCAGGGTGCGTGGAATCGTGCTGTGTGTGGAATAGTAGGGTGGGTTTGTATCATCTCGGTGTGTGTGCGTGGAATAGTTGGGTTTGTAGAATCGCCGAGAGCGTGGAATCGCGTTGTGTGTGGAATAGTGGAGTGGGTTGGTATCATCTCAGTGTGTGTGCGTGGAATAGTGGGATTTTTAGAATTTGGTGGGGTTTATCGCAGGGTGCATGGAATCACACCGTGCGATTTCATGCATCCTGCGATAAACTCCACTATTCCACGTACGCACATCGAGATGATACAAACCCACCCCACTATTTCACATCGGCGACGCAATCCCGATTCGTGCAGTTCCGGGGTAAATTCCTTGGTAAATAATTACCAAGATTTTTTATTAAAGCAGGTTAATAGGTTTAAATGTATTTGACTATTAATGCTTTTATAGTTTTAATTTATTTAATGACTTTTTGTGAAGTTTAGAGTTAATTTCTGAGCAGGTTTGAATTGGTAACTATTGTGAGATTATAATTTGATTGGTAAATTTTTGTGCGGTTCTCTTATAACGTTTTGTGGGAATTTTGTGTTGAGGAGATTTTTTACCGGAACAACTATTTGGGGGGAGCAAATGTACTTGTCTCAACTTTGTTTACAACATTTATGCTATTTTTTGCGGTAAATAAACACAACTGCAACCGATTTGGAACTCGTGCGAACACGAATAATAATTACTTATACCATTTATTCGCGAAATATTATAAAATTCGGCGGCGAGCGCTCGGGCATGGGGGCAGTCATTGCGTAAACTATAGGTCATCATTCGTAAACATGCAAAATTCGATAACATTCGATGGATCGATTATGTCTAGAGGGTATCGCTTCGATCGAATTATTCAAATTTATTTTTTTGAAAAAACCATATATCACTGAACGCTCCGAATGCGATACCATACACCACTAAACGACCCCCGAACAGTTTGTAAAAAAAAAATTATTATAGTCAATACGGGGGGGGCTAACTCGGGGGTTATTTTTTTAATTTTTTCTAATTTTTAAATAATAGATCACTCAACGTTCTAAATGTGACACCGTACACCACTGAACGACCACCAAGCGATTTGCAAAAAAAAGTCAATATAAATATTATGGGGGGGCTAACTCAGGGGGTAATTTTTGAAATTCATTTTTCGAAAAAATGATAAACCACTCAACAATCTAAATATGACACCGTACACCACTGTACGACCCCCAAGGGATTTATAAGAAAAAAAAATCAATTTAATCAATTTTGAGTTTAATCAATTTAATCAATAGCACCCTAAATATTTTGAATATCGAAGTGGGGGTGGGGGACGTTGACATATAGGAACAGGTCAAGCTAGCGTTAGGGAACGAGAGAACTGGGAGCGTTTACTCGTCTATTGCATCGAATGTAATGTACACAGTGTGCATCTGCAAACTCGGTCGAGTAAAATAGAATGTTGTAAGATCTTCCGAAGTTGAACGTTGTGAAAAAGCGGCGCGTTGAGTGTCGGACCGGCAACCTTCGTGGCCTAACTATAACCTCTGAATTTGGCGCATCGAATTTGGATTTATGATTTTGTTTTTAATGTAAATCGTTTGTCGGGCGCTTGTCGGAGATTGTCGGATCAAAATCGACGATTGCCGAAAATTAGTTAATTTTAAAAATCTGTGTGAAGTTAGCAGATTTTTTGTTAAATTATGATATAAATTTTCAAATGCCTAATCGAAACGCAACCGTTTGTCGGTTACGAATTTCATAATTAAAAAGGTTGTCGGATGTTTGTTCATTAGAAAAATTAAAAAAAAAACATTTTGTGTGAAGTCAGCCGATTTTTTTCAAATTGTAGGATATTATACATTTTCAAGACTAAAATCGAGGCGCGATCGTCTTTCGGTTACACATTCTGTAATGAAAATGGTTGTCGGATATAAATTACGTTTTTGTCGTTACACGAGATATAATGTGTAAAAATCCATGGAAAATATTCTATTTAATATGTTTGTAGTGCTCCTTTTCGTTGGTGCAGAAATTCGTCGTAAATGGCTGCTAAGTTTATCCGAAAAAGGCACTATCAAAAACTTGGAAGTTTTATAATAATTTACTATTTAATATAGTAATAACGTACAACTCGTCAGTTCCCAGATTAGAAAAAAGAAACAAACTCTTTTACTATACCGTCCGATATTCTTAATATTTTGGGGAAAAAAATTCTATAAATCGAAACATGAATAAAATTCAGAGATATTGGACTATTAGGTGTATAACTTAGTTTTTACCATTCATCGATGAATATATTGCCTCAAAACCTCCTCATTTCTTTGGAGATGGCATCCGTATGTTGCCTGACAGATGGAGAAAGGTCATCGAAAACAGTGGACAATATTTCGAAGATTAATGTTGTTTTGTATATTTTATAATATTAAATAAATATGATTAAAAAACGGAAAAAATTAAGTTATACACCTAATATTATGCAAATTTTGCAACCTGAGCAGTTTCACTTAATCGTGAAGTTGGTGAGCTGTTTTTAATCAGAAGTTGTTTTTCGAATTTTCCAAACGGAAATTGCGTTACTGAACTCAAACAAGATTGGACAATGTTTTTGTTCTTGAATTGAGAAATTCTAAATTCTAGTAAATAATTGTGGAAATGCATATTATGAAATACTTGATTTGTCGAAAGTGTGCTATGAATATATGCTTATATACTCCAAAACATCACTTTTCTTCTTTTTTGTCTATACTTTATGAACACTCCCTTCATGAAATCTTGACTTCAAAATACATAACGTCTCTACACTGAGAGAAAAGTCAATGATATCTACAACAAACACATATGATTGGACGTAGTATGGTAACATTTACTAAAGAAAATTGTCAGGGAAATTATATTATAGTTAATTGAACTATAATTTTAGTGTTTATTCAAACATAAGATCTCAATGATGTGTGTAACCGTGTGTCATATAAAAACTGCTATGGGCCATAGTAAAACCCCTAACAATGAGCAAACAATTCAAGCAACACTACAAGCAAGTTGCTATTGCTATAAAAAATATCATATGCTGTAGCATATTTATTGTTGGACCGAACTTTTCTGAATTTAACCATTTTTTCACCATTTATATGGTTGTTAATAACTTTCAGTGGGTAGGCCTGATTAAAATATCTCATGATAGTGACTGTTAACATAATGTAACATAAACATGGTTGGAATGCACGTGAATAAAAGTTACATCGATATACACATTGGTACCTTCTACCATGAGCATAATCGAGTGCACTATTTCGATCGTAAAAGGTTCTATACATTTTACTAAAGGTATCACTATCCTCTGGTAACAAATACGCAACATGTATTTGCGAAGATCATTGTTGCAGCCAATATACGCACATAATGCAATCGACTAATAAAATATAGTAAATAGAACCACATTTTTTCGAATTATCGTTACCATAAAATATTTTTATCACCCCAGGGAAACATCTAATATGGTTAAAATATGGTCGTCTGCACCATAAATTTCTCTGAGTGTACTCTCTAACATGTCTACTCTGATATATGAAATTAGAAATGACACACTGGAGTAGACAAATTGAAATGTACAGATCTTATGTAAATTTGTTTTATTTCGATGTTCCTGCACATACTCTTACAGGTTTTTACGAGCCCATCCCATTACTTTAACACTACTTTCTCCCCACTTCACTAACTTCCATATTTCTGTGAGAACCACGAGAAGAGTGCCCACAGTCATTTTTTCCTGTCTCGCGTGTGCATGAGGGTCAAGGGAAACTGTGGAAAACTCAACCAATACAGATGACTTTGTTTTTACTAAGTTTCAATTGATCATCACCGTCAGAAATTCAGAAAAATTGTCTCCCGCTTAGCGGTTGATGGGCGAGCTGGTACATGGCTAAGCGGAGACCCAACCAAGTATTGTTCTCACCCGAGGCTGCTTAACTTGGGAAATCGCCGGAGCTACACACCGACCGCTTTTTCCACCCATCACTATCGATCAGCGAGATCCCTGGCGGATTCGATGACGAGACATTGTAAAAAAGACAACGGGGAATTCCGTCATCCATTATACAAGGTCAGACTCTAAAGGTAATGATAGCGTTACCTGTAGCGTTTAAGGTAACGGTAATGAAAAAGACAACGGAAATTCCCGTTTCTTTACCGTCCCCGGATCCGCCAGTGATCTTATGTATTTTAGAGTAGAAATGTTTACGAGTGGAGTTGATATGAAGTAGAGCTGTAAAAAGTAGATTTTAAGTAGGTATATTTCGAAGTACACTGCGACCCCGATTTAATGGATCCAGATTGATGAAATTTCTCCCACAATGCGCGGAATATCGTTCGGTCTGCGTTCGGTGGGGGAACTCGGTCTAAAGCTAATCGCACACGGTTTTGCATAGCATAGCATAACGTAGCATAAGCCAGTTCGACCAATCGGGTAACTCCAGATGCATATATATATATATATATATATATATATATATATATATATATATAGTACATATGTGCGCGATCTGATTGGTCAAAATCTCTTATGCCACGTTATGCTCTACTATGCAAAAGCGTGTGTGATCAGCCTAATCCGGCCTTGCGTCGGGTGCACAAAGACGGAAAGTCGATGCGTGTGCAACCCCGATTTGTTGCAAGTGCGATGCGCAGCAGGTTCCGTCGCTGTTCCTTGAATCGGGGTCTCAGTGTAGTAGGGGAGACTGAGGCTAGTAGGCCAACATTTTAGACTTTTGCTTGTAAAAATGAAGGTAAACAACATTTAAGAAAACAAATAGATAGAGGGTTTATTCCACTATCTCAGGTAATTATTTCAGATTTTTTATGGAATACTAAGTAGGTGATTTCATCGTTTTTTTGGAAATCTGTTTATGGTAAGGGACAGGCTGAGGCTGGTATAGTATACATTTCAATGATATTAACAACAATTAATGAGGTAAGTAAAACAAAAAAATGGATGCTTAGCAATATTTCATATTTAAGAATGCAACAAATTCATATCTATCAATTTATATGAATAAAATTATTGATGGTTATTAAATTAGCAACGACAATGGAACACCTAATCATTTGTGAAAAAGGAAGGCAGATGATAACGGAAGAAGAGAAAAAGTACATCGAGGCGTGGACAAAAGAATCAATGGAAGGACAGGATATAAGGGAGGAATTGATTAGGACGCTAAGAGGAGAAATCGATGTAAAAATGTGTCAGTTCTACAGAGAAATAGAAAGAGCATGTAGAAAAGGAGATTCGATGTTAATGGGAAGTGAGAGTTATGAGCAGGAGAATTATCAAAATGAGTGAAAGAGATTGATTGAGTGTGTGCAAAGCGAGATATTGTCATACTATTTTTTTATGTAATATATGTAATTGTTGTAAAAGGCCACAAAGGTCGTGCAAATAAAACTCATTAACTAACTAACTAAATTAGCAACGAGTTTGTTGGCATAGCCATATATACATGCATATCCATGTTATAAAGTAATATTATATTGTATGATAATGTATTTTGTTGAATGCAAACGAATTAGAAACAACAATATTAATATAGGGTCGTCTAACATATGTGTCAACTAACCCCATATCAATGTTGGCCTACCTGCCCCGCCCGACTTTTTAGAAGCAAAACACCGTATACACGAATTATAACAACAATTGAAAAAAAATATTATGCAATTCAACAGTCTAATACATATATGTACTTTAATGTAGTGGACAATTTGTAACATTCAGATAATTGACAAAGGCAGGAGAAGATAGTAAAGACCGACTACAAAATTTCATTTGGTACTTGAATATTCGAAAATCTTTTTTTGCCTTTGAACGACGTGTCGCTTTGACGTGTTGAGACACATGAATGAGCGAGAAGTTGCAATAAATGTAATAATAAACACGCACGTTTTTACCTTCAATTGTTTGAGTGTTATTGTGTATTAGTCAACTTACCTCTATGGTCAACTAGCCCCGGCTCCCCTAATATTTTGAAGCATACCCAACGCGATGTGTAGAATTATTGAAAATTCGAAATGACACAGGAGTAGACATGTTACGAAGTAGAGACGTTATATATTTAATTGTAGAGATTATGAGAGTGGAGTTGTTATTAAGTGGAGCTGAAAAGAGTAACAACTCCGTTTTTTTACAACTCTACTCGATTACAAATTCGTTCTGAACATCTGTGTTCTAAAATATGTAACGTCCTTACACTCTGTAACATGTTTACTGTGATATTTAACCCGCCCTGATCACACGGGGTCTAAATGACCCCAATGTTTTTTTTTGTAGACAAGTTCTTTTGTTACAGATTTATATGTTCAAGATTTTCCTGCACCTTTCTATTATCAAATTTTGTTAATTACGATACTGTTTCCACGTTTTAGAACGTTCAATTTATAATTCGTATTCTTTCGGGAGCCAATTTAACGAACGGTATTAATGATGTGTGCCCACGGAGGGTTAAGGGGGCATATGAACCTAGAACGGGTAAAAAAGTCATTAAAAAAATCCCGAAACATATTGCAATAATTGGACTAAGGTCTCTCGTGTTTAAAAACATACATTTTGAGAAATGTTTCCAATTTTTTTATATATTTGAAAAAAGTGCTATACGACCGTGACCTATCTACGCGAAGAGATTTTACAGTTTGAAAAACTGGTACCAAATGAATTTCGAAAACCACACGACCGACATGCTTAACATTTCTGATTGTCATTCTATACACGGAAAAAAGGCTTCGTAGATTCAAAAGGAACTGAATTGAATCAAGCCAATATTATGATAACGGGTGGCGAAACAAATATGACATTAATTTAACTCATGAATTGAATTAATTTGAATGTGCCAAAAAATATTTTCGCATTCAAATACAGTTGACCTAACTGTATATCGATTTGAGTTAATAACATATCAAGTCTATCCAATCACAAAGAAGTTCAAATCTACTATATATATATATGTGCATCTCCAAAAAAAATTACTGTATCAAATATACCACCTATCTAGTTGGTTTAACTAGGATCTGGTTGAAACGAATTGTGCATGGCTTACTGCTTACAAGAATTATATACATATTCATAAGAATTTTTGTTTGTTCAAATAATTTATTTGCGACATAAAATTTTCATTATGATTCACAAATGGCAGGGATACAACTCTATTCTTTATATCTCTATTCTTAAATAACTCTATACTGAACATCTCTATTCCTCGACATCTCTATGCTTAAATATCTCTATTCGTAAATATCTCTTATCTCGGACATCTCTATTCTTATACATCTCTATTCTTAAATATGGTTAAAGACAACTCTATTCTGAGACATCTCTATTCCAACTCATCTCCATTCCAAGGCATCTCTATGTTTGATAAAAATAATTGACAATCAAGCTGCATATTATGATAAATTATCGGCGGTCGAAATAGTAGAACGAATAAAATTTTATAGGCTGATCGACTAAGAAATTGAACTTTCAGATCTTGGCATAACTATTACATGTTTTTGTAAAATTTAAATTATTTAATTGAATATTATTATGTATTTTAATGATCATAGCAATTGCATTTGAAGAGACAGAATCAATGTTTCGGCGGTATTTCGACCTGTTCATAGAATCATAGAATCATAGCGTGGTGAGTTAATGCAAAATCTCGAGTATCGATACTCACCACGCTATGATTCTATGATTCTATAAACAGGTCGAAATACCGCCGAAACATTGATTCTGTCTCTTCAAATGCAATTGCTATGATCATTAAAATACATAATAATATTCAATTAAATAATTTAAATTTTACAAAAACATGTAATAGTTATGCCAAGATCTGAGAGTTCAATTTCTTAGTCGATCAGCCTATAAAATTTTATTCGTTCTACTATTTCGACCGCCGATAATTTATCATAATATGCAGCTTGATCGTCAATTATTTTTATCAAGCATAGAGATGTCTTGGAATGGAGATGAGTTGGAATAGAGATGTCTCAGAATAGAGTTGTCTTTAACCATATTTAAGAATAGAGATGTATAAGAATAGAGATGTCCGAGATAAGAGATATTTACGAATAGAGATATTTAAGCATAGAGATGTCCAGGAATAGAGATAATTAGGCATAGAGATATTTAAGAATAGAGTTATTTACGAATACAGTTTAATTAACCATAGAGTTATTCAGAATAGAGATATTTAAGAATAGAGATGTCGAGAAATAGAGATTTTCAGCATAGAGTTATTTAAGAATAGAGATATAAAGAATAGAGTTGTATCCCTGCCTTCACAAATAGACAATTAGTCCAGGAACCGGGTATGAAAAAGGCCCTTTTCATGACACCGAGCCAGAACGATTCTAACCGACGGATTCGTGTAGGGCTGATGTCCCTGATGAAGGCCTACCACTTTCCAACCACAGGTTTTGGGGGGCTTTTTTTTGCCACGCGGTCAAAGTTGACAAAACCATGTTTTTGGGAGAAAGCGTCGAAACTATTAATCGGAGAAAAAAAAAGTTCAGTAACTATTTGTAGATATTAGAAAAACGAACAATTTGGCGGGTCGCAAATTAAAATCGGTTCATTAGTTCGCCCGCAAAAAAATATAAACCAGCTAAAATGGCCATTTCTATCATAGCCTATTATTAGTTTAAAAATGCGTATACAGCCTCCAAAATCTCAGAATATTTGCCCCTCGGTACACTAAATAAGTGTGCAAAATTTGGGCTTGATCGGAAAAATAGTTTTTGAGAAAAGCCATTTGTTATTAAAAAACCGACTATTTTTGCGAGGAATTTCTACACCGGGAGAGTGTCGCAGTGCAATAAAACCAAAACGAAATTGATCCGAAAGAGTCGTACTATCATGTACACTTTGGGGCAAATCGATTTTTTATAACTAAAAGGGTGAAAAACGGCTCCAAAAATAGGGTACGATTTTTACTCATAAACAAATGGAATTCCATTGCGAATTTTTAAGTCACAGAGTCGGAATTGACATATTTCGAAAGCGTTTATTTTTCTTCGAATTTAGAAGAAAAAAAAATATGCAAAAAGTTTATTAGGGGGAGATAAAAAAATTTGCTTTTCAATAATTATTGCAGCTGCTCATTTCAACATAGAGAGCTAAAAATTGGACAGCGTACAGAGAAAGGCTTGTGCTAACTGGAGAAAAATCGGCGGAAAAATCCCATATAAATTTATTGTTTATTTCAGCGGTTTTATGAGAGGCCAAATGTGACGTCCCGTTTGGCAGCAGAGTGGGGGTAGCCGTCTCGGGCTCGCGCGCGCTCGCGTGAAAAGTTAATCCGCGTGTTCAAATTCGACAAACATGGAATATCTCGGGAACAAATTAACTTATCGAGTTGTTTTTTTTTTAATCTGGGCTAACTTTTTCCGCTGATCATAATTTTGTTATTAAAAATTCTGAAAAATTGAAAATTCACCTCCAAATTTATTGATCATTTTTTATTTGTTTATTTTACCCTATTTTGTACTTAACTTTTGGGTGAAATCAGATTCAAATGTTATTTTTGTGTTGTTCTCCAACTACTGAACGGAGGAAAAAAAAATTCAATGCAAAATGTTTTGTTACCAGAGCACGTGTCATTTCGTTTTTACAATAAATTAACGAATTGAGGCCATTACAACTACGAAACACACCACATGTTCTCAAAATTAAAGAATATATATTTTTTTAATTTAAATTATTATGCACAAAGTTCAGGGTACAAGCAAATAAAAAAATATTAACGCAGGAAGAGGTTGAAATGATGGTATATTTTTCGCCACGTCACGAAGCTTACAAATATTCAATAATTTTACAATAATTATACAATATTTATGGAGTTTTTACAGTTATTTTATGGAACGATCCTTAATATTACATTTTAATTACAATTATTCTACGCTTTCTAGCCTGCTTCTCTTCGCCAAAACTTCATCTTCTTCGTCTTCGCTCTCATCGTTTCCTGCAAGCTCGCACTCTACTTTCGTATCAGTTAAATAATTATTATCCTCGTCATTTTCGAATTCGTCGATATTTCCGTTAATTTCAACAATATTCAACTCTATGTTTGTACATCGCTCCTCACCCTGGCAGTTCACACACAAATTTGAACAGCGCAAACCATGTTTCCTACACCCGCAAGCAGCTTTACAACCAGTTGTACATTTACAAGTTATAATTTTGATCAAGTCCTCTGGAATTAAGGCTTCGCTGCTTACAACTGGCACTAAGCCGCTTGCGGATGGTTGCCAGCCCCACTTTGTTGCATCCTTTGCACTTCCAAGCCATTCCTGAAGCTGATGGTAAACTCTAAATGAATGTTGTTTACCAGCAGCTTCTGTTGGCGGTAAAGTTTCGAGTTTCGAAGTTCTTTTCAATGTCGATTTTTCTCAATTCGTTCATTTATTGTAAAAACGAAATGACACGTGCTCTGGTAACAAAACATTTTGCATTGAATTTTTTTTTCCTCCGTTCAGTAGTTGGAGAGCAACACAAAAATAACATTTGAATCCGATTTCACCCAAAAGTTAAGTACAAAATAGGGTAAAATAAACAAATAAAAAATGATCAATAAATTTGGAGGTGAATTTTCAATTTTTCAGAATTTTTAATAACAAAATTATGATCAGCGGAAAAAGTTAGCCGAGATTAAAAAAAAAAACAACTCGATAAGTTAATTTGTTCCCGAGATATTCCATGTTTGTCGAATTTGAACGCGCGGATTAACTTTTCACGCGAGCGCGCGCGAGCCCGAGACGGCTACCCCCACTCTGCCGCCAAACGGGACGTCACATTTGGCCTCTCATAAAACCGCTGAAATAAACAATAAATTTATATGGGATTTTTCCGCCGATTTTTCTCCAGTTAGCACAAGCCTTTCTCTGTACGCTGTCCAATTTTTAGCTCTCTATGTTGAAATGAGCAGCTGCAATAATTATTGAAAAACAAATTTTTTTATCTCCCCCTAATAAACTTTTTGCAAATTTTTTTTTTTCTAAATTCGTAGAAAAATAAACGCTTTCGAAATATGTCAATTCCGACTCTGTGACTTAAAAATTCGCGATGGAATTCCATTTGTTTATGAGTAAAAATCGTACCCTATTTTTGGAGCCGTTTTTCACCCTTTTAATTATAAAAAATCGATTTGCCCCAAAGTGTACATGATAGTACGACTCTTTCGGATCAATTTCGTTTTGGTTTTATTGCACTGCGACACTCTCCCGGTGTAGAAATTCCTCGCAAAAACAGTCGGTTTTTTAATAACAAATGGCTTTTCTCAAAAACTATTTTTCCGATCAAGCCCAAATTTTGCACACTTATTTAGTGTACCGAGGGGCAAATATCCTGAGATTTTGGAGGCTGTATACGCATTTTTAAACTAATAATAGGCTATGATAGAAATGGCCATTTTAACTGGTTTATATTTTTTTGCGGGCGAACTAATGAACCGATTTTAATTTGCGATCCGCCAAATTGTTCGTTTTTCTAATATCTACAAATAGTTACTGAACTTTTTTTTTCTCCGATTAATAGTTTCGACGCTATCTCCCAAAAACATGGTTTTGCCAACTTTGACCGCGTGGCAAAAAAAAGCCTCCCAAAATGTGTGGTTGGAAAGTGGTAGGCCTTCATCAGGGACATCAGCCCTACACGAATCTGTCAGTTAGAATCGTTCTAGCTCGGTGTCACGTAAAAATTCCCAGTTCCTGGACTAAATTGAATCTCAAATGAACCAAATTGCAAATTAAAAAATTTTCCAACATATAATCGGATAGACAAATTAAATATTTATCATGATCCTGCCACCTATGGTAGGTAAAAATATTCAATATCGACTTTTTATTGTTAGACAGAAGCAGTTAGTATACGAAAGTCGCATTAGTTTCTGTAATTAATATTCGTCCGGAATGCGTTTTGTATGTGAGAAAGACCTCAACGCTTTACGCCGCACTGTGGTCGGACCGAGAAGCTTCACACGCGAAATTTAGTTACAACAACCAAATCTTGAGAATCAACTGTTCGCTAAACGTGCAGAGTGAACAAAAGGTGGCTAAATCTGGTTTTGATATCAACAAAATAATTTAGTCAATTTAAAGCACTGTGGTATTTATACAATTTTATGTTGGTTAAATACAAAATATAGGCTGGCATGATCAGTGCAACTCACGCGTTTGGTCATTTTAAGTCATGTCATGCTCATAGTCGTAATATTTTCCGTAAAATCAGTATAAAATATGGTTTGATTTAACAAAGCACTTCGGCTAAATAAAAAAAAATATTTACTTAATATTATTCAGATTTAGTTTGATCTAACAAACGTCAAGTGTGAAAAATGTCCAATCTGCGCGGTCGAACGTGGCCACTTGATTTTATTAAACCCTTTATTCAGCTCAACGCAATACACATTTCAATTCAACAAAATATATCGGTACATCGGTTGCCACCTGCATAGTATATTGCAAAAAAATATTTGATTGTCTGAATCGAAATGTATCGAATAAATATTAAATAATTCGTGGTGAAAAAACTATACAGTTAAAATAACTAGACCGGTTCCATTAAATCAAACACCGTGCCTTAAATTCAAACTAATTTTGATCAATTTTAACAAATTTTCGGTGATCGCAGATGGTGAGTTGAATTTACAAATCTTTTTCATGAATACTGGAACAAGTTATTGGTCGAACCAACAAAACTGCGGCGCAGCTAAACAAATTAATGGTAATGTAACTAAATATCAATCGATTAAACCAATTCATTTATTTATCCCGATGATACACCGTTTAGTCAATTTGACAATTGAGATTCAAATAAATATTTCGTTAAAGGCACTAAAACGTTTACCTAAGTAAATAAATTCCCCCGGCGGTTCGAACAAAATCATTCGGCTACGGTGTCTTATTGATTCATTTACGAGAAATTTCATGATTTAGTTGGATAAACTACATCATTAGCCATTCAACAAAAAAAATTATTGAATTCATCATTTTTCATACAACGAAATGGATCTAGTTCGATTTACCAATTTTTTTTCTCAGTGCTTTTTCTCGGTGTAGTGAGAGTTGGCTGAAACCTTTTTCCATTGTGCGGCCAGGCTGGATCGAGCTTAACTCTCAACTAGCTCAATCAATTTGGATAAAGAAGATGAAGGTTTTTACATCGCTCGGACCAACGTTCAAAATTTGGTAATTTATTACTAATTAGACGATTTTCACATTGTAGATACGAGTAATTGAGAAACTGCTACTTTCGTTGTTATCATTTTCAACTCCGGACATTCCCCACAGATAAGAAGAAGCGAGTTATGCATCTTATCGCAATTGGCTGATTTTGAAAATTTTTTGAAGCTGATTGTTTGCAGAAACGACAAAAGCTTCTTATCAAAATTTGGAAGGTATATTCTTGTGAATTTTGACATGCAACCCGATACGATACGATGTACAATGTGATTTTTCTATTCAATAGTTTCGGCGATTGAAAAACTGCAGATTTAGCACTCCTGACAGTTTTATTGTAGATACAGATTAATTATTGTTTATGAATTGCGGAGTTATCTTCAGAAAAGTTCATCTAAGAAAACTTTTAGGTTTGGTTGGTCATTACTTTGGATGCTTCGAAATAAATCGGACATAAAATTTCTGTATCATTCAATTTTTTTTTACAAAAAGTACACCTGGAACGCACATGTGACGCCTGAACCATATGCTCAAGCTTACCATAGTTTTAATGATTGAATTTACCGAATTTCGTGTGCCCCTTTATATTTTCTCTTTTCCGAATCGACGTATATATATTTTTTTCTCACTGTATATGATCACCTTGTCGCACACCCTGTGTGTCTTTTAGAAATTGCTTGGCTCCAATGTCCAGCGATTATGAGTGAGAAAAGCGCGTAAATCGACCGTTTGTCAAATATAACGGGGATTGTACGTATTCTGACCGTTGGTCCTGCGTATCAAAGAATATATGTATATATATACGGTTGTATGAAAAAATCCGAACGCATGGTCATCGTGGGAGCATCGAATCTCGCGTTATGTTTGGACGCGACGGAGAAGTCCCATTGAAAATCGAAACGTGAGGATTGCGAGCGAGAATTACACCGAAAAAGCATATATGAAACCTTCAGAAAAATTGTGCAATTTTACGTGGCAACCTGATAAATAAGAAGCCCCCCGACATTCGAGGGGTCAACGCTGGAATAAGAAGGGTCACCTATTGAACAATAGAGGGGTCGCGGCCTCTGCACCCAGGGGTTAATATGCGGGCAACTAAACATTTGCAATGGACAATGGTAAGATTTATAGGTCGAAACACATATATATGTATACAGACCATTGTCCAGCATTTTTAGACCTTGAATCTGACTGTGTTACAACTTTCCAGTATATATCACTGTGGATACTTTTATAATCGTGGCAAAATTCAAACCCCTGCACGTCGTTCGATTAACGTAAAATTGGGCAACGTGCCACGATAGTTTCTTATTCATTTCACCCTACGTTCCAATTCTTTCTGGCTACCCTAGAATACTCTCGTCGCAGCAACTGTGTAACAAGAGTTAATATCACTCGCGCCTGAAAAATTTCAACGTTGTCCAAGTTCTCTGTTCTAGAAGTGTCCAAAAAACGCTGCAGGATTTTAAGAAAGTCACTGGGTCCAATAAACTGGGTTATTTGAATAAAAAACAACAAAAATCATTTGTCATTTAACGCCTTTCAACAAGACCTGAACGCCTTTTTAATTACTTATCACTTTAAAATAAGGATCGTCATTTTCCATTGTGCTTCTCCTTTTTAGGCGCCCCACGCTATTTAAGGATAATCCGGTCAACTGAGGCAAGATTAAGGAACCATACAACTAATGTTAGTTCCAAACAGCTTGGGCCTTCAACACAGGCCAAACCCAATTGGGTCCAACGACCCAATATGGCTCAAGCAATCCAAGCGAACTACTGCAGTTTTTACAATAATTGAAATATCGTTATAAACCTTCTCCCATTTTCTTTCTTTTTCGATCAGCTTTCAAGAAAATTTTGTCATTTGATTTTACAGCGAGTTCATTTCTCGACCGATCATTAAAAAAATGTCAAATAAGTGCCTAAAAAAGTACGATTTTCGGTATTTTTTCACGGGAATTAAAGTTAAAAATAAATGACCATTGATTTTAGAGTTTTTGGATCAAACTTCATTAAAAAGAGCCGTTGCAAAGTTCCTTTGATAATATTTTTTTCGATATCCTGGCCACTCTACTCCAATAACTGTATAGAATTTCTTTCGTTTGAAGTTGAAAGTTTACCAGGTGTTTATACGACTCGCATTCCAATTCACTTTCAAAGGGCGCTTGTTTCATTCATTTGTCTTTATTTCTTGATTTTTTATATCACGACTGATTTTGAAAATATTCCATGCATGTTTTTTACAGAAATAATATACGTACTCTAATAGGAGGGTACTTCAGATCATACCTTAGCGGCGGGACTTGATCATTTCAGTAGCGAAAGACAATCTCACCGTGTGCCATGGGTTAACACTGTTGATTTTCGAAACGTCCAGAAACATAGAGCATTTATACGATTTGTATTTTTTTTATTTTACTTTTATATTGTATTTTTATTATTGTTATTATTATCATAAATTGCATTACTTTATTATTATAAATTGCAGTAACAATAATTATCAATTCATTGCATTAATGTATTATTATTAAACTGCATTTTTATTGTTTTGCATATTTATATTTATTGTGATTTTTATGGGAATCCAAGATTATTTTTTCATCATTCTTCTATTTTCAGCTTTCATTATTATAAATTGCAGTAACAATAATTATCAACTCATTGCATTAACGTATTATTATTAAACTGCATTTTTATTATTTTGCATACTTATATTTATTGTGATTTTTATGGGAATCGAAGATTATTTTTTCATCATTCTTCTATTTTCAGCTTTCATTATTATAAATTGCAGTAACAATAATTATCAACTCATTGCATTAACGTATTATTATTAAACTGCATTTTTATTATTTTGCATATTTATATTTATTGTGATTTTTATGGGAATCCAAGATTATTTTTTCATCATTCTCCTATTTTCAGCTTTCATTATTATAAATTGCAGCAACAATAATTGTCAATTCATTGCATTAATGTATTATTATTAAACTGCATTTTTATTATTTTGCATATTTATATTTATTGTGATTTTTATGAGAATCCAAGATTATTTTTTCATCATTCTCCTATTTTCAGCTTTTGAACAGCTTTTCTTCCCTATTCTTTTTGTGTCCTTTATATGTTCACACATTTATTCGTACGAAAACGTTGACACTCGATATAGGCTCGACTTTTAATTCCGTAAAATATAGCACGTAACACGTTGCCATAAGAAATAGAAGAACGGCGAAAAAGACTGTTATTTGCCTACTTTGGCATAAATACAGGAGTCTATTACATAAGCGAAAAAGAGAAAGTAGGATTGGCGCATAAAAGTGCATTGCGTGAGAAATGCTGTGTGGTGGTGAGTTCGATGCCTCCAGCACATGCCTTGTATCATTGTATTCCCAAGTTGGTCGTCTACATAGACCGAATATATAAGTATATTATTGATAAGTCTGCTTAAGGAGACACACAAAATAGTAATTACTTAAAAAATGTAAAATTCAATATCGTCATTACTATCATGTGAACTGATGTGAATCCCTTTAATCAGCTTCGGCCATACAATCATGACAAAATCATGAGCAAGCTAGTACAACTGTAAAATGTATAACGATTGAAATGTCACTATATTTTCACCAAGATACTTGATCTACTGCTTTTTTTTATTACATCATTTTTATTTTCAATTCTTTCGGTATGCGTTGAATCAACGATTATAAATTAAGAATCATAAATCTGTAACTTATACAAACAATTTAAAAAAATGTTCTTCTTTTGAAATCACAAATGCCGAAGGGTTTGAAGTGGGTCAAAACGATATTATTCTATTTTCATTAAAGGGTTACATACGTTCAGAGCCTAAAGAAATTAGGGCTTTTTCAGGATTTTTTTTTAAGGTTTATTGACAAAAAATACAACAATATATTGATTACATATTATCAATTGAACCTTTTGGTGTAAGAAAAAAATGATTTTAGATTCATTTTATAGCAAATTTAGTGCGATATTCGATGCTCTCTATATCGACAACAAAAAAAAACATTGTCGTACCTGCTACTCGGCACGATAGGTCACTCAGGGACAATTAAATCTGAAAATCCAAAAAAAATATTGAAATATAGTGTATCGATGAAAATTTTTGAATTAAAAAAAAAGCAATTCGCGGCATTTTGAAATCAGATATGCGTTTCTCACGTAAAATTTGACTATTTTATTGTTTCTAAAGTATTTTCTAAAGATGCGTCCAGATTAAGAAAAAAACTGCAGCGGATACAACGTTCGATGAAAATTTATGCGAGTTTGAAATGAATTTCTGTTAGTGTGACGTGAGTCACTTACAAACATTTTTGTACACACGCACAATTTTTCGCCGAACGTTGTTTTCGCAACAATTTTTTATTCATCTGGACTCAACATATTAATGAAAATAATAAAAATGGCCCGATAGACTATAACGACAACACCATATTTCAAGAATAGTTTTTGGTTTTCTAATATCGAATTAAATTTGCTCTGAAATAAATCTAAAATAAATTTCTTCTCACACCTAAAGATTTAACTGATAATGTTTAATCGATGTTTTGTTATTTTTTTTTTTTTTTCAATGGACCTTGAAATAAAATTCCTAAAAAACCCTAATTTGTTTGAACGCTGAACAAATGTAACCCCTAATCGGGGTCATCCCATGTGACAGCTATTTTTTTTTCGCTTGTTTGGGAATTTTTTTTGATGAACCATTAAAACGCAATATCTTTGAGTTTTTATCACACATTTATTAACATTTTTACAGTCCCTCAGAATTTTATCAAACACAAATAACGAGTTGAATCGACTTTACACCGTTCGGAGGACACTCATGTGTTGGTTGACGGCTGCCATGATTCCGGAGGTTTTGCTCGTCTGAAATCAAAAAATCAAACGGCATTTTAATTTGTAGACCTGAGACTATCGCTGGAACTAGAGTAAAGTAAAAATATAGAAAATTGAATTTTTGGCACGGTTTTAAAAGTCGAAAAAAACGACGAAACTTGGAACTTACCATTTAAAACCGTGCCAAAAATTCAATTTTCGATATTTTTACTTTATTCTAGTTCCAGCGATAGCCTCAGGTCTATAAATTAAAATGCCGTTTGATTTTTTGATTTTAGATGAGCAAAGCCTCCAGAATCATGGCAGCCGTCAACCAAACGGTGTAAAGTTGATTCAGCTCGTTATTTTTGTTTGATAAAATTCTGAGGGACTGTAAAAATGTTAATAAATGTGTGGTAAAAATTCAAAGATAGTGTGTTTTAATGGTTCATCAAAAAAAATTCCTAAAAAAAACGAAAGAAAATAGCTGTCACATGGGATGACCCCGTTAAGAAAAGATTCGGATTACATCTCGTGAAAAAAATGGGGAAATTGATTGTGATCGTTGATTTTAACCCCTTGTTAACACCATGTAGAACATTATTAAATGAGATTATGAAATACAGGTTGTACCGGATGAAAAAGGTAGGGATCTTGCTGAGGGTCGTGCTTTAGCTCTTCAACCCCGTTAACCACGCCTGTTAAGCACAGGGCACCGAATGAACCTGTCGACAGAGTTCAAGATAGGGGAGTTTTTATAAGCTACGCATAACCAGGTCTATACAAACACTTGCGTCAATTTTTTTTTAACACCCTCCATTATAGGGGTTCTGTTCCCATAAAGCACCAACCCACTTAGCCTCTGGCATATTCGAGGGGATTGGTCTGATGATGTGAGGAGAAAAGTTTTTTACCTTCCATAATCGTATATTCATTGTGTATTAGAATCCACCATGACGGTAACTTATCCACTCTCAGGGTATTCCATGACAAGGTAATTAGACTGTTTGGGAAAACGATAAAAATGTGTGTTTTTTTTTTCAATATCCTTGTCTTCGAGTTCTTCTTTAAAGATTGGGTATTTATATTTTTGTTAAAAATTTATTAAACTTGAATTTTTTAAACAGTTCAACACATTATCGTAAAATCATTTTGCGGAATAACAAAATAACAAAGTTTGGGTATTCCGTTGGCGCGATGTATTGAACTATTGAAAAAAATTATCGTCTATTTGTAATTGACGTTTATTATCAATTTATTATCGATAACTTTTTTCAATAGTTCAATACACTGCACGTAGGGAGAAAATCGTTGGATCAACCACATATCTCATTACGGGGTGTCAATGATATTATGTAATCATTATAATATTATAAAGTATTAACTCTAACTACACATCATAACTTTTAGTACCTTACTTACACACTATCGGTCTATTGAACCGACGAATATTAATACTCTATAATATTGTAATAAACGCGTCGACTGAGGTTTTATTGTAGTGAAATCGAAACGCCAGATTCCGACCAATCCGGAGAAGCAATCAGTAAGGCCAAAAAGTCGTTTGATAAAAAGTTCTAACGTTTATGAAAAGGCGTGTGGTGAAATAAAGGTGAAAATGTGGTGTTGCTATCGGTCAATTGGACCCCGTAGTGTGTAGCTAGGGTTAAACCACGCTAGTTTTTGATCAAACCGCATATTCATTCTTATCGAGCGAACTCTGCGGTTGAATCAACGAAATCTTCCAATAACATCAAATGCTATTGAATCGACGATTATTTTTCCTCCGTGTGCAGTAAAATCATATTGAAGAATAAAAAAGTAACAAAAATGAAATCATTGAAAATCAAGTGCCGTGGTAGCGGCTCAACGCCCCTTATTTAAAAAAAATCCAGCCCTAGCTCTGCCGCACTCTTATGTACTCGAATACGACGGTTTTCGGGTTTTTCTTTTTTAACAAATATAATTCAATATTAATATTGTTTTAAACGATTTATCCAAGAAGATATACGTAGAATGTTGCATGAATGATCCATAAATACTAGGCCAATACTGTACCTAACAGTGTTGGATACGTAACGGTGACTTACCCTCGAACAATTTTTTTTCCTAACGTTGACCAGTCACACATCCTGTCTACGTGAGTTTTTATTTGTATCCACGTATCGGGAACGGGACAAAACGAAAAAAAACTTGCCCTACCCTAATCTACCGACATAGAGATACAAGTGCGTCGTGTATTACCGGGGTTATTCATGGGTCACAAAAAGACTGTCGAATTGTCGCCGCTATGCGCGTTCTGTTTTTGTGGCTGTTTTTTTTGTTATTTTTTTTTTTTAGTGTTAGTTAAGACCCCGTTTCTTGCACCGGGATCGCGCGTTACGTCGGTTTATGGGCAGTCGAAAAGATTTGGAGACTACTTTTCCGGACAAGAGGATTCTATTTTTTTCTTACGCTTATCCCACGCGCTGGTCACAAGTGATCAACTCTATCCTTTTTTTGCTTATCCTCGTGAAAGTTGAGGAACGTAATGTTTTGTTTTTTCTTCCTTACCCATTGCATTAAAAACGTTTTTTTTTTATACTATCACGAGAGGTGTGAGACTTGGCAGGATTAACGAATTTTTGCGAAGAAGCTTGAGTTTACGGCAAAACGTGAACGTATACAAACACGAAAGAGAGGCTAAAAAAATGACCCCGGAACGGTGGACTATAGAGACGAACCCCAGGTGAGAGCGGGCTTTAAGTTGTCGACGGGAAAGGGTTGAGAAGCATGCCAGGTATATAATCCTGTGCTAATCTTGCCGAATTCTCTTGTATTTTCTTTTCTATCGCACCTTTTTTGTCGTCGCGACAATTCATTAAGGGCCACATCTCATCGAGTACAGCAAGAGAAAGTTTTTGACAATTCGTACGACCGTACAACCCTTCCGCACGTCTTACATATATAAAGTGTAGACTTTTTTCGACGCGTTTTATTAACGGAGCTTAAGCGTAGTAAAAAAAAAAAAAATTAAACGGCACGACCATCCGCTCATGGCCGAAAATACGCCCACGAGATATCCACGGCAAAAAGCTTGGTAGAGAAATTGCACTTTTTCCTCTTTCTTTTTCTTACAACCCCGACAATTCTGGTTTGAAAAAAATGGTTTGTATGATTAACAACTACGATTTAAAAAAATCGCTTACGGTTTTCTCCTTAATCCGGATGCGCGTTATTAACCGATCTGAGAATCTAAAAAAAATCATCAAAAACAGTCTTCGCTAAGTACTATTGTCTAAAATACTGGATAAGATACTTACCTTTATAACAAAAAGGTAGAAATGGTTGTAAAATGGATAATCGAAGGATCATAGAGTAACGGGACGTTAAAGAAAATACATCCTCATGTGGTGTAAAAGGAGTATGAAAGAATGGACGGATAAAACGCATAAATCAATATTTGTTATTTATTTTTTTCATAAATAATACAAATGGTGTTTTTTTTTTCAAATATGATTTTTCATGAGTACTTCGCTTGTTTATAGTCACTTGATATTCATTACTAAAATATAGAAATACAAAGCTTAAGGATAAACATCATTCGCCTGAATCCGTCTCTCTCGGGCTCATGCATCCGCGATCTTGTATCTCTTTCGCTCTTACGGTCGCTTTCTCGCGACTGATCCACAGCTTTAAGGGTATGGATCAGTCGCTACGCTCGCTTTGCATTTTCAAAAGTGAAATTTTTCCACACCGTTCGTCCGATCTGAATAAAAAAAGTTAAGCCCATGGAAAAAAGGCAAAAATGGGCTGAAACTTTTTACTCCGATCGGAAGAACAGTGTGGAAAAATTTCCACTTCAAAATTTGCAGCTATCTCTCTCGCACTCATGCTACGACTGATCCATACCCTTAAGGCGCTCTAACAGCTACGTGAGTGCGAGAAGGATAGTTGAAAAGTAGATTCACATTTGTTGTTTCGGAGATGTTTGATATTTCGAGAAAAATAAAAATGACATCTTATTCTCTGATGAAAATAGAAGGAACGTGTAACTTTTATTTTTTTCGAAAACTCAACTGTGTCGGATAAAAATGTGCAGCAGGATTTTTACCGACAGAACGACTGACACAGCGTCTTAAGGTCGTGAATTAGTCGCTCCATGCGTGCAAAAGTTATAATTTTCGTTACCATTTGACCGATGCGGGATGAAAATAGTTTAGCCCTCGCAGAAAAATTAGCAAAAAATGAATAAAGACTCTTTCTTATTCCGATCGGTCGAATAGCTTGGAAAATTTTTATTTTCTCAATTTACAGCTATGACAATGGCCCCAAAAAGACATGGTGGAAAAATCTTATGTATAGTTATAAAGAAGATAGAGACATGTGTCGATCTTTGAGCTATTTCAAAAGAATCATCGCAGAAAAGACAAAGTAAAGGCCGCGCTGCTTGAAGAGGGATGCCCTTGCTGCCCACATTTGTTCCCCACTGCTTTTTGAAGCCAGCCCTTCCTACATCAGCAATTCGCTGCCTGTGCGATCTTGCTTTTGATATATAAGGCATTAATGGCTGCGCAGCGCTTTTGTTCTTATATTACCCTGTGCGTCGGATTAAAATTTCCGAGCGTTCAGAAACATATTAAAGTCACTTTGACTTTCAATCGACCATTGATTGTATTACAGAAACGGGAATTGTATAGCATTTTGGTGTGGTGTTTTTAACGCTATACTATTTAATCCGTACGAAATCGGCCATCATATATTTGAAAATGAACGAATAGTGTAAAACACGGTAACACGCGTTTTGATCCGAAGACAAAATATCCGCGACTAAATATCCAACGACTATTTAGTCGTTGGATATTTAGTCGCTTAGTGGCTGGATAGTATTTTGTCTTAGGAATATCTGTCGACATTAAGGCATTACATACGTCCAGAATTTTCAAAAAATCGATTTTTTTTTCACAGGTTATTATTCTCTATAGTTTTAGGCGTATTTCTGTGTAAGTCGATTGTACAAATTCCCCATAGATCGAAAGTTATTATAGAAAACGTGACCGCCCAACGAGAGTCTGATGCGCGCACTTGAAACTTTAAATGCATTTTTCTCAAAACTACTTTTTTCTGGCACGGTCTGCATGATAACTCATACAGTTTTTAATATTTTTTGATGCTTTTTTTTTTAATATTCGAAATTGTTTTCTCTATAGTCTGTCGGGCCGGATTTTTGATGTTGTGATTAAAAAATTTTATAAACATAATTAAAGTGTGACATTTATGACACAAAATGCACACTTTTTTTTAAACTGCCGTAAATTGCCAAAATTTTTCTAATTTCAAAAATCCGGCTCGACAGACTATAACTACAACTTTATTTTACAAGAATTTTTATACGTTTTGCAGATCCATCAGCATTTCAAGAAGAAATGATGCAGACCGTGGAGCAACTTTTTTTTTATAATGCTTCGGGAAACGTGATTTTTTATGTTGTAATTTTTGAAAAAAAAATGAAATAAATTTTTTTATAAAGTTTAAATACTAATAAACAATGTGTAAAAATTATTTTTATTAATTTCTATTGCTATCTCTTCTAAAAACAGTTTTTCTTTTAGCGCGTTTTAGGCGCTGCTGGACGTATGTAAGGCGTTAAATCCGCCGTCGGTATAATTCACTGTTGATATATACTGTTGATCGATTTATGTGTGTTCAATTGATCTATAATTCATTACTCATAAACTATGAGAACTTGCTTTATGAGACAATGAATGTTTTCATCTCTGTGATGTATGTACATTGTACACGTTATGACTTTGTGTTGACGCGTGTATCAAAAGTCAAAATATTCACTACAGTACAGTACAGTACAGTGCTGATCGTTATAATTATTACAATAAAATGAGTTTGTGGGTGAGTATTTCGGTCTTTTAACTCGATTTTCAACTTTGAAACTTTATCATATAAACAAAAAATAGACAACGAAACGAAATAAGTCTTAAATGAAATGTTATTTATTAAACTCCGATAAGAAAAATGTGAGAAACGATCAAATCAACGCGGACCCATTAAAAACAATATTTATATTAGAAAAACGTCATTTTTACCAGTGCTCGGCTGCCTAAAATCGCTAGTCGGCCGCAAAGGACCCAATTGTTGGCCTCCATTAGTTATTGCGCTGTTGGTATTTCAGACTGTCGACAACTGGAATATTCAGTCTTAATCAGTATATCAATAGTCGGCCACATATTTGCATGTGGCCGCGACTATTTAAAAGACTTCTAATGTTTACATTTAAAGAAATTTAATGTTTGAAACGATTTTTTCTAGAAAGATCTTACAAATAATAGCAACAAATACATTTATTGTATAGAGTTGTACATTTTTTAACCCTTCGTTGACACGATGGGTCATTTTGACCCAGACTAATTTTTTGGCGTCAAATATCCCTTCCCCAGAATAAACATTTCTGCGCATTATTTCACTCTCCTTATTTTTGCATGAACAATGTTTTTTCCGACGATTTCTTATGTTCAATTTTCTCGTTCAGAATTAATAAAGATGACTCGTCATAGGACTATTTTTTTTACGAAAAATAGCATTTTTCATCCCTGGTTATTAGTTAAAAATATATTGAAAAAATTATGATTTTTTAAATAGTGCTGACTTTTCGAAAAATTAAAATTTTCAATAATTTTTTTAAAGCATTTAATTTGATATTTTTTTCAATTTTTATGATGCACATATATTAAGGAATGTTTAAAGTGTACTCTTAATTTTTTTCAATGAAAACCGACTGAAAGGCTGCTGTTGACAGGCGGATGAACGATGCACCGGGTCAAATTGACCCAGTTCGTCAATGTAGTGGCCAAATTTACGTGTGTCAAGGAAGGATTCATGTTTAGAACGATTACAAGTATATTTTTTGATATTTGAAACGATTTTTTCTAGAAAAAACTTACGAAAAATAGCAACAAATACATGCCGTGTTCGTATAAAACCATAAAATAACTACACGATTCAAAAGAATATGAATCACTTATCTGCCTATAATAGGCTTCTCGCTATGATAAAAATTACACGTGATCTGTGCTCGTCGCTCGCGACGTTGCGAGGAAATATATTTTTCTCCATTTTTTTCATCGGTTATTTTATTGAAAATTTGTGTATTGTCCAATCAAAGACCAGAGATTTCAGGAAGAAATTCCCGTAAGTCGAAAACCATTTTTACGCTATTCTCGTGCATGCAAAGTTGCAAAAGGTCGACTACTGGAGCAGGGCTGGAAACAGGGTGTTTTACCCTATAATATTTTTGAAGAATGTTTAGCGAAAGCTACCGGAAAGTCGGGTAGTCCTGGATGGCGAGTAATCGCCGGATGATACCTTAAGTTTGGAACAGTAACGCACATATAAATCATTTGAAGAAAAACGTAAGAATATGAACAACGACCTTGGCTACGTTTTCCCGTTTTTTTTTTCTCAATTTATTTATTTGTATGTTATTGTCCAAAACTTATGGTGTCTCAGGGTACCCGCTGTCCGAGACTTTCCAACTTTCCCCTTTTTTTTGTTATTTGAACAATTCGCCGTAAAAGAGGTTTAATTTAATATCAACATCGAGGCTGACGATGCCATCGTCCTTCTAGGTCAGTTGCCTGAGCGAAATAAAAAAAAATTAATTAATACCACGCAATTATAAAACAAAAAAATTGTAGAAATAAGCAGAAAAATTTACGATGCCGAGGTTTTCTGGCACGTAGCCCATAAGATCGTAATTATTTATGGTCGTACTGTAACGCATGCAGCGGGGATGCCGAATTAACGGTAAACGGAGAGCAGTATGCTGTTTTTTTTTTTTTTTTTTTTTTTTTTTCAAGAATATGATCTAATCAAATGATTTGACCAAACGTATGCGATGATCCCCAAAAACCCATATTCACTGAAAAAAGTGATTTGGTTGCAACGGCAGTACAACAATCGTTATCTTAGAACCTCTACTTCTAGCAATTCCGCTTTTAAGGGTATGGGTCAGTCGGTATCTCGCCACCGTGAGTGCGAGAGAGATAGTTGCAAATTTCGAAAGTAAAATTCTTCAACACGGTTTGACCGATTACAAAAAGGCCCCGTCAGTCCATTTTTGCCATCGTCCTGCGTGGGCTGACAGAGTTGTTTTGTAATCGGTCAAACCGTATCGAAGAATTTCAATTTCGAAAATTCGAGGGGAGGTTAGGTGACTGATTCATCCTCTTAATGTACTAGTCTCGTTAAAGCTTATTTCTATAAATTTTGTTTCATTTCGACGACTCATTCAGGACACTATTATGTAATTACGTGCAACATTTCAAAAGAAATCAATATCCCATATTCGAAACATTGGAAATCAAAGATTGCACAGTTTCACATGTTCTTTTGGGGAGTGGTAGAAAATTTCACATTTCACGCAATAACTCCGAAACTTTACTACAGATTTTTTTTATTTTTTATTGTGATTTATAGAGGGACATATGGCGAAGTTTGACAAAAAAAGCAAGAATTGTGACCACTTAGTTTCGAAGATATAGCGATATAAAATATAAGTTATGTGTATTAGATAGAAAAACGTGGTTATTTCTGAAACTTTAAACTTTGTATTAGACATTTTTCCCGAAAGTTCATATGTCTCTAGATTCCTGTAGGATGGAACAATAACTATTATTAGATTATTCCATAAGGTATATCCAAGTTTTCGAACATTGAATGGAGAGTTAACTTTTGAACTTGACTGTGGCGAGACTACTACCTTAAACCTCTCTACTCTACAACACATAACTTCTATATAATTTAATATTTCTACTCTTTTATCATCTTTAACTTTAACCCTAGAACCCCACGATCTATTTTTTCCAACGTTAACCCCAACCTGGGGTTAATAATTACCCCCATCTTCCCTTTAGCATAAAATGTTCCTCGTATGCGATAATAAGGTTTAATTATCCACCGTTTTCTCCGTTTTTTGATAACGAAGATAATAGTGTATGATAAAGTCACATTCTGTAAATATTTAATGGTGAAAACTCTATAAAACCGAAGGAATGGTTTTAAAAAAATGGTTCGGGAAGGAAATTTGACATTTTCGTGGGGTAACTAATTACCCCGTTGTGGGGTTCTAGGATTAAGGAAACTACACTCACAAAGATTGAAAATGAGTAGTTATAAACAATTTTTTTTTTTTTGAAAACTATTGGAGTAATTCGATGAAGGATTTTCATAGTTATAAACATCCATTTTGAACAATGTTTACAATTTTTTTAATTAAAAAACAGCGGAAGACAGTTCCGATATAATGTCAAGAGACTTTTTGTTTAAAAAAAATCCAAACAGTACCTCCAGGTGTACCTCCGCCAAAAATTGACGAACAAAAACATTAGAATGAGATATTCAACAACGTACAAACATCTTTCGTGTGCGATTGCGAATTTTAATAAGAATATGGATTTTTGACAAAATATCGAGCTTTCCACCAAAATAATTTATATTACTGAATAATATTTCTTTAGCTTTCTGCCGAAAACAAAATATCTAAGTATCCTAAATAAACAATTCTACGATACACGACAGATAATACTGTATAGCAATATTTTATTTCCTCCACATAGCTTAGCCCCACGAGCAAATCAGTTTTTTTTTCTCAATGTTTGCTTGCTCATGCCAGATGATTTCAGAAAGAAGTAGCATAAAAAGAAGCAACGTGCCATCTTCGAATCAGTATAGACTATTTTAACAATAAGTTTTATAAATTCCAAATCGTCATGGTTTAACAAATTTCATGGTTTTCCATAAACTTTGTGAACTATAAATGTAAGTTATCTATTATCAATTTTATGTAATTCCCGATGAGACTGGCTGAAATGGTAAATCGATCGCGTCAACCCTAGAATCGCTTTTCATTGCGGGAGTTTGGCCGGGCATTCAGTAAGGCATCCAACTATCCACTTTGACTCTCGGCACGCGCCCATCTGTATCCACGAGTGTATGTGAGTGTGACTTACAAACGCGCGCGCACGCAAGATGCGTGACGGAAAAACGGCCGGCACGACAAGTATCGAATAAAAAGGGAGGGGAGACGTAAGCGAATATATCAAGGAAGAGAGTTCGGAAGTGATCCACACAGAGGATTCAATAGAGGCGTCGAGGAGATTTTCACCCCTCGATCAAATCCGATGCCGCTCGCGCGAGTCCGAGTAAAAAAACTGGTAGAAAAAAAATTCAAAAAAAAAATTGAACCGGCTAATGTAAACCGCGTGCGTTACCCCAACCACACCTGATTCTTGAGGGGAATACGGTTAAAAAAAAATGAAGCAAAAAACTGATGACATAATCGTCAAAACATGCTTGAAAAAACGATGCACTTGTTTTGTCGGGTTGGAGAAATAAACGAGTACTTTATTTGTCATTCGAACATAATGTAAACAAATGAAATACCAAGATAAATACAAGTATACTAATTAAGACATTCACAACAATATAATTATTTAAAAATAAACCTATTATCGGATTTTTAACACAATTTTTACAATATTTTAAATACAATGAAATTGTGTTCAAAATGTTTAATCATGTCTACGATATAATGGTATTTGATATTTCAGAATGTATCAGAGATCTTTCGGAAATATATCAGCGTGTATTAACGAAAAGTCTGCAATAAATTACGTAAGATTTGCTATGATCGTTAAAGTCCGTTATATTGCAAACTAAAAGAAAAAAAAATCACTTACAATTTCTAACGATGAATTGCTCCATTTTCGGCTAACCGACTAATGCACAGAGTGGGGACGTATTAGTGGGTGGTTTGACTCTGGAATGCTGGAACACTGCTAATAGTCAGTTCACGTAGAGACAGATAAAGGTACATATTCTCAGCCTACCTTGAATTCCTTTGATATCAACTAGTATAGAAATATCATAATATATAGCACTGACTTTGTGGCCGATTAGCTTTTGACAAAGTGGCCAGACCATTATTCGCATCATACTTTTTAAAATAGAGTAGATATTTGATGTGATATACAAAATTAATAATATCATTTTATAACCACTACCAAAAATCAAACTTCATGCTAATGACTTTACGCTGTTCGATATATGAGCTATTTTCGTGGTTACTCTTTCTTTCAGCCAGTCAACATGATTGGTGGCCAACAAACTGTGAGGATCGGTGATCAATAGCTGATAAAATCCTCGGAGGAATAACGCTACTAATGGTCAATGGTAATAATTAATGCTAAAAATATAAATTGTACATTCATATCTCAATGACTTCTAACAGTAATGAGGAAATTAAGTGAATGAATAACTGTTGCTTTGTAAATAATTAAAGGTGGCCAATAACTATGACCGTAAAGGTGTTCACCATGTAGCCACAATAACCAATAGAAAACGTATACAGGGGTGGTGTCAGCAGATGAACCATAAGTATGGGTCAACCCAGCACGAGCGTGGGTCAGCTGTCAGTTGTTTGTCCTCAAAACGCGCGCGAGCTCGATCTTTCCCTTGTACATACATGGGTAAAATAGCACTGGTAAGGCTCTGTAGAATCGAGCGAGCGAGCGAGCGGGAAAAAGCCCCGGAAAGGATAGAACGAGGGATGAGGGAGGGCACCATTTGCGAGCTATCCATGCAGCCTGCGTTCTCAGCATGCCCCTTCTCCTCTCCCCTTCTTTTGGACAACGGACGACCACCGAATGTCTTGCGTGATCGGACCTTATGTATTTTTTTTTACCCTCTTTTTTTTCCTATAGAAAAATGAAACGGAGTCGACGAGCGGAGTCGGACCCTCGAATGACCGGTGCTCCCGCTGGACCAAGCGATATACATGAACTAGGCTTTCTGGAAACGGAAGTTTTTCAGACGGGGAAAAAATGAAACGACCGATGAGAATTATTTTCGGTGGAGAAATCTCGTGAGGAAATTTGAGGATTTTTTTACAGGATGTGATATATATACACACATAGAAATTTGGATAGCTGTACGAGGGTAGAGCATACAAAGATATACATTCTATGGAAACATTATTTAGGGACAAAAATGCAACTTTTATATCCGTTTTGATATTACACTTCGTTTTTTATTACTCTTGTCCATTTGTACATTTTTACCGTTCGTTTAATGATCACTGGAAATTCCTAATATCTGCTGAAAGAAAGGAAATGATTAGTTCCAATGAGATTACTAGATTGTCTGCTCCGCGTAAAATCAAGAAAGTTATAAATGTGTTGGCATGGAAAAAAGGCATTGTTAACTGACGTTCGCAAAGGCAAAAAGAAAGGGTTTTATATTAATCTGTAAATGTATATTTATATACGTTCATACGTTATGCCAAACCAAATAGGTTCAGTTTTTTTGTTGAAATACAACAAATGAGGTGTCAATAGATTGGACTCCATCATCCGAGTGTCTTCGACTACATTATTTTAATTGAAAAAACTCAAGGTGGCTGTTAGTGAGAAAATAACAAAAACTAAAAAAAAACCTTCCCAAAGTAAAATCAGGTAAAGCAACTCCGAAAATAGAGCGTAACGAAAACTAAGAAGCTTAAAACACGTTGCTTGCTTCAAAATGCTATTCACACAAATTGATTCCTTCATAAATGTTTCTAACTGGAAATATAGTCTCATCTGATCTTCAAAAATAAGACATTCACGGCATAAGGGGAATCGGGCGTCATTTGCTTAGTCGTCCTTAACGTTCATGAACGTTGTGATTTTTTTTCCCTCGATAAAAGTTTCATCAGACAAAAAAAACAAATAAATATTCGACCTACGGTCCAAAAAGGGGTTCTAATGGTCGAGAGCTGCTTCTATCAAAAATTCTGCCACCAAGCCTCCATTATTTGCGTGCCTGCCTGCCTATTTTCATCATCGATAGTGATTGGCAGAGGGGTTTTCGTCGAAAAAGAAATACATACGGCAAAGGCACGTGTCCAATTTTCTCGTGTCAATCTAGCTTATTTTGGACTCGTATTCTAACTTGTAACTACGATTCAAACAAAAAGATGTAACCCCTGCAATTGCTCCTTATATGCGATCCATGCAGAATCTGAACGAGATAAGTTTGTGCGTAGAAAATAATTAATGTAAACATTGCCAGTCTATGAAGATTCCATTAGAATTTCGGTAATTAGTGTCACGATAACATCCATTAAAAAATTAATAATTTTAGAGACGCGTCAGCAATGTGCATCAACAATATCGACACAAAAATATCAACCCGAATATTCTTTGATACATATAAATATAAATGACATATGTATGCATATGTACGCAGATGAAAATACGAAGCTAGAGAAAATCATTCATATATACGTTCGATGAAGGATGAGTGGATGCCTCGAAAAAGGGGTGGCGTTTAAACAGCTGTGGCCAAATCCTTTTCCCGATTCTTGTTTCTTTTGCTCGGAGGTAAGTCCGGAAAGTTGGACGAAAAAATATTTTCTCATTTTGTTAGGAACTCGAATTCGTTTCGATTTTCTGGGTGTTTGTGCTGCATTTTTTGAGCGACTTTCGTTTTCACATTTTCTTTTGAAATTTTCAATAATTCTCTTATTACAGTAGTTCATAAGATTTTTTTAGCTCGAGTACACTCTTGATGCAAGTCGAACTAATATGGCAGAACAATTAACGCAACGGGTGTTAAAACTATTCCGTAAATCTTTGAAAATTTTAGTTAAACCATTTAGAGATTTATATATTCACATATATCAATGTGTAGGGGATGCAACGTCAATAAATATTGCCTTTAAGCAATTATCAAAATGATTGCGTCTGACGTTAATAAAAATGCATGTATTTTGAGAGAGCTTAAGACGTCGAGGACTTTCTAATAAATTTAAAAATATAAAATCCTTTGCCTAACACAAAAATGGCTAAAGGGATGAGAAATTCGAATAGGAGTTGTGCAGTTGCCATTCAGACGTTATATTTAAGCACGTTCTCGTCACACTTCGGGGTCAGTGTACGGTGTTTGAAAAATAATTTACGACGGTTTTGGGTTTTTATTGTCGCTCCACTGACTCTAAAATTTGGTACGTTTACTGTTACCCACCGGTAACAGGGTTAACGGTCATGAGGTGGTTCGCAGTGTTAAAATGTGACAAAAATTCGCAAAGCAATTGCCGTTTTATTAAATTTTCGACTTTTCTTAAGGTATCCTTTCTTTTCGAACTTCCGTAAATTATGAGCTAACGAGCCCGAATTTTAAGCTCAAATATATCACGATATATGGATGTTAAATTTTATGTTTGTTAAGAATGAATGAACTAGCTTGGACTCAATTCAATTTTACAGGATTCCAAAAACTTAAGTCAAACTTTAACTATGAACGTCCGGCGTCACGTGCATCCTAGTGCAAAACAATAATTACTCCCACAATTGAAAGTTAAAGCAAGTAGAATTTAATGTCTGTCTGCCAAATTTTGTACACAAATAAAATGATTTCCACAGATGTGTCGCGACGAAAATTCGTACGGTCGAGAATTCTTAATTGTTGAGACAAACTTATAGAATTCAGTAAAGATATAAAAATAAAGTTTATTATGATTTTTTTAAGCACTAATATTTATAGGATTATGTTTATTTGGGACTAACCAATTTCGTGCGCCGGAAAGAAAGCACAGCAACCGAGCGCCTCGTTCTTGTAGCCGCAGTGCATCGGTCCAGGCGTGATCACTCCGATCTGCAACCCCGAATGTATCTTATCGGCACACCTGATGAATCCACTCCATTTAACTGATGCGTCTAATCAACGATACATTGGACCGTTGATAGAACAGTCGATAACAAAATTTCGCTCTTAATTCTCAAATTGGAACGATCTTCTGTCATTTGAAAACGAATTTTCTTTGAAAATGAATTAAAATAAAAAAAGGCAGTTAACGTACGTGAAATTATAAAGTATTATGGAATGGAAAAATCTCTCAAATGATTGAGATTTATCAAAAATTTTCGTGGTTTTCTTTAATTTCTCACTTACAACATTTTAAGATTAGGGAAATATAGAGAAAATTTGCGAGAACCTTCGACTGAAAAACTTGGCGAAGCCTGTCCGTATATCAAAAATGCATCCTCCACGTTTTCATATTTTTTCCATGAAGGATGCAAAGTCCAAAAGCAATATATTGCCACAGAGAGTCCGATGGGTTAAAAGGTATAATAACAATGAAAAAGACACATAAGAAAGAGCGAGAAAAGAGAACGTAGGTAAAGTAAGGCGCGCGTCACGTCGTATCGTCCGTTTTGACATAATCCGTACAGTCATAAATTTAAAACTAGCAATTAAACATGATCTAATACCGAGAATTAGTGGGTGGAGCACGAAAAATTTTATAGAAGTTTTGTTCGTCGTTTGAAAATCCTTGCAATCGTCACAAGACGAAAGGGTCTTAGCCCACTTATATTTTTCCTGCAGAGAAGTGGCAGAAGAAGAACACCAAGAGGAAGAAAAAGAGGAAGAAGCTAAAAGGAAAAGAAGAGGCATTTTCTCGGGTCAAAAGTAACGGCAGTGAAACAATGTATCCTTCGAAGTACCCCATCCTACCCCTCTATAGCTACAGACGAAACGACAAGGATTATGTTGTTTGTATGCATATTATTGGCCGCAATAACGTAAAACCAACCCAGCCGGAAAAGTCGAGAACAACATAAAGTACAAGCCCATCAAAGTTAACTCAAGAAACCTTTCGTCGTCATTTGCTCGAAATCAGAAACACTGCATTGGCTTTCGTGACTCTTTGCATTTCTCATATTACCTGTCTTTTATGTGTTTGATCGTCATCCCTGGCCCTAACATCGTTACCTTCTTTTGATAGACCTAATCTTTAATCCCCTCTCTTTCTCTCTCTCTCTCTTATTTATTTTATTTTATTTTTATTTATTTTGTTTTTATTTTTTAATTTTTTTTATTTGATTTTTTGTTATTTTTTATTTTCATTATGTTATGATTTATTATGAATTTATTATGATTTTGTTGATTTATAAAGAGTTGTAAATGAATGTCATATATTGTGGTTGTATGCCAAAGGACAGTAATGGCTTAGAGCATTAATAAACGATCTATCTATCTATCTATCTATCTATCTATCTATCTATCTATCTTTCCATCCGTCATCTATCTTCTTGACGTATGCCAATGACTATTCTAGTTCCTATATAATCTTATCGGATCGTGGCTCTCCATCGCATTTCTTATCATTTTTCTAGTCCTTAAGTAGTCCAAAAATCGTTTGAACATGTCTCGATCATTTCGTACCTCTCTCTTCGCGGACTCCTTTAGGTATATCTCCATTTACGGCTCGTGAGCGTCTGAATTTCCTGAAATTCTACAATATATTTATTTTTATAATGTTTACACGTCAAATATTAGTTGACAAAATGGAGCCGATCCAAAGCCAAACATTAAAAATGTAGTCAAACTTTATCGTGTATTTTTTATTAACGTTACAAATATGAAATTTTCAAGGTTGAAATATAAATTGAGAAGGGGATGAAGCGAAAATTCGTAGGATATTGTAATAACGTTTCAGACAAAACCGCTATAAATGTTTTTTTTGCTATCCTTAGCGTATACGCTGCAAGAAAGTACACTGAGAAAAGAAATTTGTTGTTTCAACAAAATTTTTATTGAATCAAAGAAATGTGACGAACAAAATAAAATTTGTTAATTGAACAAAAATTTTGTTGATTCAACAATATTTTCTCCGTAGCGAGCAATATTTATTTGAGCCAACAAATTAAGTGGTTGAATTAACCAAATTTTTCTTGAATTAACGAATTTCATTTTGTTCGCCACAATTTATTGATTCAACAAAATTTTGTTGATTCAACAAATTTCTTATAGTGTTGAAAAAAATACGCTCAAGCTTCAATCCGTGCTCCGGGATGCTCTCTCCATTTTTACTACGAAAAAATTGAAAATTTGAATTATTAAAAATTTTACTAAAAAAATTCAACAGCAAATTTCGGAAAATAAGACATAAAATTGTTTAAAAAAAATATTCACAAACCCATTAAGTGGAATCGGATCGATTTAAGAAGTAAGAAACCATCGGCAAACTGTACCCTGATGCAAGGGAAAAAAATTGGGAAAAGCGATGGAATCTTTTACCCCTTTCTTTTCTTTTTCATTTCACCTCTCGCAAAGAAGAAACGGTATGAAGAAACGGTATATGAACGGTATGATTTAGTAAGGAAAAGGTGTTGAGAAGATCTATACTACTTGGGAACCAAAAGAAAGAGATTAGGCAAGAACCCTTCAGGAAGAAGTTAAGGCGTTTAAGTCTTCGGGATTTTTTGATGAAATATTTTCGAGCTGTTTTTGTCTCCGTACCGTGTTCCCTCCTTCATGTATATACATAAAAAGGGTTGAAACGCTAAATTTACAGTTGTACACGAATTGCTTACCTGACCTTTCAACGTAAATACCCAGATACAACCTGTCGGGGAAGTTTTGTATGCGAGGGTGCGTGTCCGTATCGGCAACCACTGTTGTATGCTTGCGGATGTATGCGTGTGTAAGTTGGTACGTATTATTAAGCTGAAAACTCCTTTTTTTTTCTTTTGCAATGTTAAACTTATACAGGATGTCTCGTTAAAAAAAAAATAGAATTTAAAAGCCGAAAAAAAACATTTTTACAAATGAATGTTTGTTTTTTGTTTCAATTTTACTGTTTTTGAAAAAAAAGAAAAAAAAACAATTATAATCCAAGCATTCACGATTCCTTGAAGCTCTTCGTCAGTTTCTATGGAATTCAAATATTATCAGAGTAAATATATTTTCGTAGCAAAATAATTATAGTGAAAAATAAGAAATACTCTCAGGATGTCTCCCCCAAACGTTCTCAATCTTGAATAGCGTCGCTTATAAGCAATAAATACTAATTGGGAGGAAAAACACAATTTTATACCAGAAGCAGTGATCTAAATATACAATCACGGGAACGGTGAGCTCACGTAGCCAACTTCCGTTTTTACAACACTGAAAAACGCCCGTTTCCAAACAATGAAATCTTGTTGGTCACCCCCTCCCTCCCCCTACATTAACCTACCGCCAAATGTCCAAGCTTCTTAACTACTTGCGGTTTTATATATTTTCTACGTGAAAAGATTGCTCTGAATCGTATTTTTCAATTATTATCGACATCTCACTAACAGAAAAGAATCAAAAGAACCATTACGAATATTTAAAACATTAATCGAGATTTGTATTTTTACTAAATGTATACAAATCAAATATTGAATTACTTAGAAGCTGCTTTTATGGGAATTATTTTGAATTTATCAAACGTGACTATATAATTGTAAGAACATTGTTAATTCATGGAATTTTCGACTCAAATAATCATCTGCCATTCTTACATGTATTGTGTGTGTGTATTGTGAGTCTCACCCTGTTCAAAATTACAAAAACCGTCTACAAGATTCTAGTTCCCATTCTTTTTTTGAAGTGATATATATTTTGAAAAAATTTAAGATACCAAAGGTGATGAGATTTATAAAGTTTTCATCGTGTATTTTTTGGAAAAAAGAAAAAAATTAACGAATTTTACGAACTATTATTTATTTATTTTTTTTTATCATGTCTTATGCAAGCGAATATGTTTCCCCGATTCCTTATGCATCCAAGTATTGTAAATACAGAAAAAAACGAGGATTTCTAGAGAAAAAAAACAAAAATCAACGAAAAACAAAAAGTGCAGAGTTCAGTCTGATGTGTTTGACTGATATTCATTCTTGTAAACATGAGCAGCAGAATGTGAAAAAAACAATGGGAAAAAAGTAAGTTCGTAAAGATGGTGATTCATTGGAAGGAGAAAAAAAGAGTGGTAAAGTATGGAAGAAAAGCAGGAGGAAAAGAGTGTGTATCGAGAAGAGGGGAGAAGATCGAAGGGTGTCCAGTTCGAAGAGTCACAAGTGGGGAGTAGAAAGGGAAGAGGGGGAAGCTCCCGAAAAAGCGGTTGGCAAAAACATCTATGAATTCTGTCAATCCTTGAGTGGGGATTGGAGCATAGAGCATAGAGCGGCTAAGGGTAGGAGTAGTTGCCCCTTCGCAAATCCACAAATATATCGGCTAGCACGTTTCTCGAGATTCCGAGTTGAAATTTTGTATTGTCAGTCGAGCACGAGCATTCGTTGACGCGCCTGAATCGGGATAGTTCATTCGTGTCTCGTTAACAAACTCAGACACTCACACTTATATTATAATTATAAACATTTAAATAATATTAAGTACATTAGTGTTATTAAAAAACAAATACGTGGAATTGAGAGTTCGAAATTTCATCGAGATAGTGGATAAGAGTGCGTCGACGAATTAACATTTCGTATAATAATTTAGTGTTGTTTATATAATTATATCATCGTCTATAAAATGCAGTAAAATATCGCCGCGGTGTTAGTGGGGTGTCAGCACTCATTTATGCATATGTACTCATTTATATATAATATATACATATATATATACCTACATATATGTATAATGTATATCTACTCGTGCATAAACTCATTGAAAAGTGACTACGTTTATCGATACGCAATCGTTTAATCGCGCATCGATATAGACATTTTCTCTAGTTTGCTGATCACCCTAATCACGGCATCGAATCCAAGCACACGATAGGACGAAATACGTCCGACCAATAGGTTTGTTAACATTTCTTTCATTTCCTTTCTTTTTTTTTTTTTATATTATTATATCCAAAAGTTTCTCGTATTGTACAGAATGCGATTTACGTAATTACGATGCTGATGTGTACGTCGCAGTTACGTCACAGTTTTTCAAGTACTTATAAATTTATTTAATTTTAATTTATCAACTAAACATCGAGTCGAATGAAAACTTACCATAGCTTCCAATTTTTTTCATTATATACATTCGGACTAATTTGAAAGTACAATTTCAAAAAGTTTGAACGTGTTTGCTAACCAATCCTGATACAGCATTCATATTTACCTTTGTGTGATTGGGTATGATCGGAGTGGGGGAAAAAACGTAACGAATGGGAGAAGAGGGGGGTTGTGAGCGTGGGTACGAGTGTTAATAAATAACTCAACAGATGGACTTATTCGATTTTTTAACGTGTACTTTAATAAATTTTATTCATTTAATTTTGTTATTTAATATCATGAATTTTATGTGCGAGCAAACGCAGGCTTCGCGAGAAAATTGTTTGAACTTTTTTCTTTCTCTCTCACGTTTGTATTCTTTTCCACGTATTAAGGTCCATTTCGTAGGATTACCAAAGGACTTTTAATACTGAATTTATGTTATGTATTACAATCGTTCGCTGTGATAATCAAACAGGCCTATATCTAATCATTACTCTCATTTGCTCATATACCTTTCTCATTCTTGGCCTTCGATCGTTTCTTGTACACTCGACATGTTAATTGCACGAACAAATAAGGTATTCTACCTGTAAGAAATTGTTATCATGTTGTTATTTAGTCTCATGCTTTTCCGAAGCTTCATCGAGGAAATGTATTGTTTTGGGCTTCTTACGAATATCTGGAATTTCATGAAAAACAAGCGCGTCGATAGCCTTTCTATTCTACATAGTATAAAAGAAAAACTTCCGAGAGCTCGAACAGTCCGGCAAATACGAAATTATAGAGAAACTTTTTTAACATTTATTGTAGCAGGTAAATTACTGGAATTTTCAAAATTAATACGAAATTCAAAAGAAAATATCAATTCACGATTTAATTTATTCCATTTCAAATAATCATTTTTATTTTCTCAAAACATGTCACTGTAATTGAATTACTGGATATGAAACTGAAAAATCTAAATTTTTTTAATCCGAGATTTTTTATCTTTAAATAAACTAATTAGCAAAAAAATAATGTTGACCACAAAAACTATCCGAAAGTTCACTCTATGAAAAAGGGTAAATTACTGGTATTAGCAGTAACTATGTAATACAATGATGCTACATATAAATTCGTCCTTTGAATGAAGAAAAACGATTGCTGTAATATTGTCAAAGTTTGATTCATTTTTGAGCCCCCGTTGATATCGAATTCGAAGATAGCATTTTCGAATTTTCAACATTTGTATTTCAATGTGTACACGTCTTGCTCGTCGACGGTATAAAAATCTCACGACAGTTCACACTTCCCGCAAACATTGAAACTCTTTGTCTTTTACCAGAGTGAAAGGCGTTTGTTTTCTTTTTTCTATTTTTTTTTTTTTTTTTTTTTTTTGGTAAAATCTCTGTTTAGGAAAAAAGCTTGGAATAACGAAAACAGTTATCGGCTAGCACTCATCGTCGCTAGGACGATTATTCCTGCTGAGTGCGATGTATAATCCTATACTCTGGCCGCTTCGAAATTTATAAACAACATTTTTTCAACACGGTTCGTTCAATCAAAATGAATTTTTGTCAAAAGCGTGCTAAGTATATTCGATATTTTTTATTCATTGACTTTTCTTCTAGAAAAAGTAATTTTGCAACTCTATTTTTCGCTATCTTGCGTCCCACTAGCGTGTGACATCGCACGTTAAACATTCAATGAGGCATTTGCAAGTTTTATAGTACTTCGAATTTCTCTACAATAAATTGAAGGCAAAAAAAAAATCGTGCAAAAACGATATTTATTTCTTGACTTCAACACTTGAAATCTCATTTTGCCAACCTTTTGTATACGTAAATTACTCCATTTTTATTAGCTCCGTTCAACGCTTTCTCTATTGAGCTCTTCGACACTACGAGAACTATTATTAGCAGCGAATGTTTGAAACTTTGATCGAAGAATCTTTAGCTTCAATTTAAACTGCTAATTAATCGATATGAAACTTAATTACATGCATTGTATCAATTATAATAAGTTGAAACGCTTAAACCAACAGAATCAAAGCTGTTATCACGTAAAGGGACGTGATCTAATTAAGATCAGTACAAAATAAGCCACTGAGTTGAGCGGATTAGTATTTTTACTAAGAGCGATTTAACGAGAGAGGATTAATACAAATGAAACGTCACATTAGCATACATTTTTTAAAAATATTCTGGTTTCAATTTTTTCTTCTTTGTTTCCTTTAATCTCACGTCACTTGATAAAGACATAGTTACACTATGATATTACACACACACACACACACACACACCGGGCGATACACAGAAGCGAGAACTGTATTACACTGAAAACCCAATTCTGTTGAAACAGTAAAATATTTTGTTGGATACGTCCAACAAAAATATTTCGTCCAGGCAACAAAATTTTTTATTATTTCAACAAAGTTTCGTTTCGGTATAACGAAGTTTCGTTGAAACATTCAAAATTTTGTTGCCTGGACGAAATAATTTTGTTGAATACGCCCAACAAAATATTTTAATATTTCAACAAAATTGGATTTTCAGTCTATAATTTATTTAACGCGTCCTGATCAGTCTATTCAGCTTGAGTTTAAATTCATTCCATAAATACAAAATTTATCGATTTATATCAACAAACGAGTGTCCTTATTACCATTGAATTTTTCGTCATCAATATCCAAACAGAGAAAGAAAATACGAGAAATAAAAAAAATGGCTGAAAGTTTGATTGGCAGTAAAGCACTGGACTAGAAGAGGAAACACGGTAGAACTGCCAATCGCTCGGAGACATTAAGAAACATTTACAAAATGAGCGAAATTCCTCAAACATTAAAATATAGATTAATCGATTAAGCACGAAATTAAGATCTCATTCAGCAGCCCATAGTTTGCCTATCTATATTAATTTAGGAGTTTCGGGACAAGTGGCAAAATGTTAGCATTTACTTCAAATTTACAGAGTATATTCTTTGACATATACTGGATGTGCCGTCCAAATTTTAAATCGATCGTCTACACCGTTTTTGTGAAATTAAATATGAAAAAAAAAAACATTTTTTAACATGGTGAGATGCCTATTGTCATTGGTGAACGGCAGTTTTACGAATGGAATACTGGGAAAAAATGTTAAAAACTAATTGGAAAAACTGCCAAACCGCTGATAGTATACTACTGCAATTTCGGTGTCCAAAAATTAAATAATTCGTCTACATGGTTTATTAATTATTCATCAACGAAAACGGTGAGTTTTCCCCCCATCGATCGAACGAACAGGCTTTTTTTGTTTGTTTTCGATGAAATATTGCTATGTGAAGTTGGCGCTTTGCTTGAAAACAATAAAATTGTACCGAAACTCCTTAAGGATTCGAATATTTTTATCTAAAAAGACCAAAAAAGTGGACAAAGAATTATTAAATTTATCCTTAGCGGCTTGATTGTAGTTTCAAAGCTCTAAATAAAAAAAAAAAAGAAAGAAAACAATCTGGTTATGTTTTTCTCGTTGGCTGATACTTTTTTCTTTCTCTGTTATCACAAGACTCAATGAGGTGTGTATACGTTCGATACGGTTCAAATAACACGGTACTTTTTTTTATTTACTACTGTCTTATTAAAAGTTCGACTCTTGTAAACACCAAACGGTTTATATTATTGGTCTCGCTTTCCTTTGTTTGCGGTTTTTACATGCGATGATTATTTTAATGTTGTCCTCGCAATTGAGTCTTATCAGTTAGACGAAAATTTGAAATTATGGCATTTCTATAGTAATAGGCTCGTTAATTATTGTCGTATCTTACAAGATATCGTTTTATGTTAATGATAAAAAATATTCACTGTGAATTACTATTAATTATTCACAATAAACAATTATCGTTGATTGAGAGATTTTTTTTTATTCGATTGCATTTAGAACTGAATAAACTTTAGTGTTGAAAATAATTTTGTAAATTCTATTATTATTATTATATTATAATTCAATAATTATTTTAGTTTCAGTTTTCAGTTTGTTGTTTTCTCGGTAAATAGATAATAATATAAAACATGCACACCTCTTTTTTATTTTATACATTGCCTCTCTATTTTAAATGTGCAATCAACATTCGAGGATTTAACACGACTCGACTTAATCTCTTATCCCTTGTAATCGCCGTTAAGGATTGTAGGTTTTTCACATCTTTTGACTTCTGTAGCTATCCCACATTGTAACCACTACACTTCTTATTTCATTATGTTTAACGAAGTTCAAAGAAAATGTGAAAAATAATTTATGATCACAACCGACAGTACCAAGGTAATTCGTAAGACGCGTACTACACAGGCATAATACAATAGCTTTGCAAGAGTCAAGGAAAAACAGAGAGAGAAAGAGAGGGAATGGTGAAAAGGGGGCAAGACAGAAAGAAAGAAAGGTGAAGATAAAATACGGAAAAAAATTGTTTTTCTTTTCTATTCTGAAGCTTAGTAGAAAATAGAATGGCATAGCCAAGGAGGCTTTGCTCCACTTGAATAAATTAACCCCTGACAACCATTGGGTGTGCTATTGACGTATCTTTCCCTCTTTTCCTCTTCCTTTCTCTCTCTTTCTCTCTCTCTCTCTCTCTCTCTCTCTCTCTCTCTTTCCCTCTTCCACTATCTCTTGCTGTCTCTATTTTTCTGTTTCCATCTTCCTCCGTCGGCAGCTTGGGCCATTTAGCTCGAAGACTGCACGCTCAAAGAGTTTTGTGAGACCTTGCAACGTCATTTTCTCTCCCCTACTTGCGTACCTAGAAAATCTACGCGGGGTGTGTTCGTTGGCTAAACTCCAATTCTAACCCCTTTTCCACGAATTTTCTTGATTGTTGTCGATCGTACCGTCGGGAACAAAACACTTATATTTTTATTTAAATCGCCACATATACGTGTGGTGTGCTTTTACCTATACTTCATATATTTAAATCGCAAATAAAGGACGATTTTTACAACAAATCCTCGCGTCTTTTCAGTTCTAATCCTCTTAACTCCAAATATAACAAATTATGTTCTTAATGCCATGTGAAACGCCACTAATCAATTTCGTATTATGCTTTGTTAACAAAAATACAATTACCCCAATCAAACGTTTTTATTGTGATTGTATTAACTTTTGAAGAATCGAAATATTTGTTATTAATTTAAAATATAAAATTCGAGCTTTCTTCATGGGCTATGTTAATATTCCTAATTATAAAAGATTATCAGAATTTATTACGATTATTAAAGCAGACGTTAAGAACTTTATTACAATCGTAATCTTTCCTAAACTTCATTTCGAGCAAAATTTTTAAAATATTGTAAAAAAATTGTCGAACAAAGTTTGTGAAATCTTTCACACTCGAAAATCTCTCGGTTTTCATCGTTCTGTCGTTTTTTCAATCGATTTTCTTTTTTTTTAACCTTTTTCCACAAAAATTCTCGAACCGACGATCTATTGAATTGTGAATTTTTCGTATTCAAAAGAATCGAGAAAAAAATATATCATGCGTTTTCAAAGGTGCCACTGAATGCAGACGGGGCAGAAAATCTTTGTGGTATATGGAAAATAGTTTTGGACATTCATCCCCTTTCTCACGAATCTTCAACAAAACCCCTTTTTCCTGTGCCAGCTGTGTACTCGTTTCTTTCGATGGACCAGCCGGTTACAAATTTTAAGGGCTGCTACATTTTCATTCGGAAAGGGAAATTATTTTGGCCGTTGAGATTTTAGGAGCGTGACAGCATATGCATCGCTAATAGTATGGCTGAATAACAGATCTAAATAAATTCGGATATCTCAACGACAATTTTGTTAACTCAATCACGAAAGTTTTGATCCTTGAATAATTGCATTCAACAAAGTCGATTTGCTACAAGTTAATAGGATTAAATTGAAGATATTGGACCACTGGATACAATTCACATAAATCTTATGTTAACAATATTGATACACTGGGACATCAACCCATTAAAAATGTAGAACTTCATTTATAATTCAACAAAATCAAATTCTCAACTCAAATCAAAAACAAAACAAAAAAAAACAAAATAAAATTATAACTCAACAAAATCAAATTCAATATGGACGTTTATATTAGTTGATGCTATATCACATGACGTGGAGAAAACATGAATGATGGCAAAAAATAAAATCAAAATTGATAAATGGGTACAGCTCAACAAACATTTTAGTTCAAATTTACGAGTTTGGTAAAAAGAATAATCTTCTAAAAATGCAGCAACAAATCAATGTTTTGAAATTCGTGAATATTCAAGCCAAAATTTTGATTAAAGTTGCATCATGTTAATCGATGTGCTCGTCGAAATAAACGCATTATACATTATTGCGGTGAATACTATAATTAACTGTTTGGTAAGAAACGATAAACTCATTAATTTAATTAATCCAACTCGGTCTGCGTTAGGATAAAAAAAAAAAAAAAAAAATGCGAGGAAACTGGGAAGCCGCTGAGGCGCTCGTCCTCGCGCCTAGTCAGCATCAACTTCAGCAACAGCAACAAAACATCATGGAGGATCAACGTCTACCCCTCCATTCGCCAACCACGCCCGCTTGGGGTGGTATCAACGATAGAATAGTGGTGAGTAATCCGAACTTTTCCACCCTTACTGTATGACTGACTACCCCCCGCGAATCAAATCCTCCGCTTTCATCTTCTTCTAACCGCTGCACCGAATCGGAGCCACGAAAGTAGCGTCACCATGCCGTTTCTTGTTCACTTCCCTTTCCCCCAATACTCTATCACCCACAATCACGTATCCTTGAATGCTGTATCATCCTACAAGTCTTTGTAGCCGAAATGTATCAAAATGACCGCTTTTAGGAACGAAACCGATAGAAAAAGTAGAGAAAAAATTGTTCTAAAGAATCCGCGATGTTTTTATTTTGCAAGTATTTTCTAGTGACATTCACACCACGGTTTTATTCGAGAAAAATATAAAAATCGTAGATTTCGTAAATTCACAATTCACAAGGAAATTTATATTTTTTAACAAGCCGCAAATTGTTAATTTTTTTATTCAATAATAAGCCGAGCATCCGTACATTTTATTTTTTTCAACGCTGTATTTCCTATCGCGCTGTATTTGAAAAATTATCTATACTGTGGAATTTAAATTGAGTTATTTTTACCGATTAAGGGCTAAAACCACTGTAACGACCTCAAAAAATGCCTTTTTTCGACAATTTTTTTCGGATGGAAGGAAAGGTAATAGAATAATAATATTCGGAGGAGTTATTAAACATATATTTAACTATACAGCAAAAAATTATGATTGAAAAATATTTAAAAATGGCGACACCAGAGCCATTGCCGTGAGGCTTGTTGAATTCGAGGCGCTCTGCGGCACGCAGTGTAACTGGTGCAATTGTTGATCTGGAATAAAAATTAAAAAAAAACCTTAATCTAGACACTCATAGTTAGTGAAGTACGTAGGGGATTTTGAAAATATTCATTTTTGTATTATTGGCGAGTGTTTGAATGAGGAGGTTCAATTTTCAACAGAAAAAAGGGGTAATTATTTGTTGATAAAAAATGTTTAAATGAACTTATCGAAAATTCTGTACGTATTTCACTTCGAAATGTTATTTTTAAGATATTGTCAAAAATTCAAATGAAAAGAATGAAAATTGTTGGAGTTATGCTGCGTGCCGTTTTGAAAAATCGTGTTTCGAGAAAAAGGCGTTTAAAGTTTTGAAACGTAGTACTGAAATGACCGACGCGCTCGGGGAAGAGCTCGAAATTTAAATGAAAATTTTTGTTTTCAGGTATAAACCTCTTTGCCTCATATTCAAGAGGGTTCAAAGTATATTTTAAGCCAATAAAAAAAAAATCGATTTTTCGAAAATTCTACAGTGGTTTTACCCGTTAAAAATGTCGCAATATTAATTCCGGATTGAATTTCAATCTCAATAAACAAATAGCACAAAATAATTATAATCTGTTCGAGTATATTTCGTTGAAGTTCATTTATTTTCGAATACTAATTTATCAATTTATTTATTTATAATGTTAATATTTATAGAAGGAGGAACCTGTAGAAGATAAGAATGATGATTCCGGTGTATCGCCGGGTCACTATACCAGCAATTCAGTCTCACCGAGAAGCAGACGTTCCTCGTCGACAGCAAATTGTAGTTTGTCACCAGGAAGCGCAACATCACAAGATTCGAACGTCATGCAGTGTGGCAGATTCGATTATAGTCCACAGAGTATGTACAAAAATTGTGATAACTCACTCGCCTATGGAAGGCTCCACACAATGGATGAAGTATCGGAACATCAAGCGAATGAACATCAAGCAATGGACGTCGTATCGAGCAGCATGAAATCCGTCACGGAAGAGTCCGAGGTTGCCCTGGACATTTTACAGTGTCCTGTTTGTCAGTTCACGACATTAAATAGGTAAAGAAGTTTTTTTTATGTTTTATCAATGAAAAAGATTCTTAACCTTAGACCTCTACGATCTATTTTTTCGAACGTGAACCCTAAAACGGGGTTGAAAACGACTCCAACATTCTCTTCAGGATAAAATGTTGCTCGTATGCGATAATAAGGTTTGATTATACACTATTCTCTTCGTTTTTTTATAACGAAGAGAACGGTGTATGATAAAGTCGCATTTGGTGAAAATTTAATGATAAAAACTCTATAAAACGAAAAAAAGGTTTCAAAAAAATGGAAAAAATGGTAAAAATAAATTGGGGTCAGAGTTTAGACTCAACTTAGTAGATATGAAGCTATTTGCATACATCAAAGTTTACAATATTAATGCAGAATTGTAGACTTTTCATATTAATTTACCACATTATACAGAGTTTACGAACTATTTGAATAATTTTGAAAAATTTTCAGATTGCAGTTCAGTGAACACCTCGCGACTCATTATCCTGCAAACTGCGAAATTCCGAAATTCCCGAATTCTCTCTTAACCCCTGACGACGATCACAGTCAACAGTCACAGTCGCAATATCAACAGAGCGATCACTCGATTAACGCAATGGACGAAGAAAATCGTGCCTCACCGTCCCAAGGTGAACGGTCGGAGCAGGAATCCGAAGAAGCTGATGAACCAGGTCTCCGTGTGCCCCGTGTGAATTCACAGGGAAAGGTTAAAACATTTCGTTGTAAACAGTGCAACTTTGTGGCGATAACGAAACTCGAATTTTGGGAGCACAGTCGCGGTCACATAAAAGCGGAAAAACTTTTGACATGCCCAAAGTGTCCTTTCGTAACGGAATACAAGCATCACCTCGAGTATCATTTACGCAATCATTTTGGCTCGAAACCTTTCAAATGTGACAAATGTTCGTATTCTTGCGTCAACAAATCGATGCTGAACAGCCATTTAAAATCACACTCTAATGTTTATCAGTACAGATGCGCCAATTGTTCATATGCAACCAAGTACTGTCACTCGTTGAAGTTGCATTTAAGAAAATACAAGCACAATCCTGCGATGGTACTGAACGCTGATGGATCGCCAAATCCTTTACCGATAATCGACGTTTACGGAACTCGACGTGGACCCAAACAAAAGCCTTCCGGTGGCTCGAATAACGGTAAATCGAATGACGAGAACATTGGACAAATAACGAACAATAGTTTGACACGTCAGTCGGAACAATTGTCGGTACAGGCGCAGTTATCGCCGATAAGTCGTAATCATTTGTCATTGAATCCCATGAACGCGATTCACGCTTTCAGCAACAATGTGAATCAAGGAGTCATGACCTTTCCTTACGGTCAATTGTTCGCCAGTTTTCCAATGGCGAATCATTATCAAGTGGGGGAGGAAACAGCGGAAAAACATTTGGAAAATCTCAAGACAAATCTTTTTGCTGAATACGCGAAAATAATGGCAAACGATAAAATGAGCGTGGAGTACAATCAGGATTTTATATCAAACACCGCTGTAACAACCATGAACAACAACACTCCAAAAATAAATGAAATTCCAACGTCTCCGAGTGACTCGGACAGTAGCAATACAACGACAAAAAATATATCATCGACGACTTCTCGAGATAGTCCGAATATTTCATCGGAAAATCACAAGTTCACACCATTGGATCTCAGCAAGCCGGAAGGAATAACAAACGATGCTGTCGAAAAATTTGATATAACGACGGACGAGCATTTGACCAACGTTGACGAATTGAATAGTGAAGAGCCAGACATTCTCGCTAGTAACAATAATCATACTAGCGCGAACAACAACATACAGAACGATGCTACGGTTTCGAACAGCGCGTGTTCGAATGTCAATTCACCAAAAACTTCGGGAACGAGTAGACGGAAAGGAAGAGCGGTGAAACTCGATCGGAGGGTTATCGAAGACGAGACCATTGAAGAAAACGACAAAACAATAAAAATTGGAGAAACTGTCACTTCGGAAAATGCAAATGAAACTACGATCGTTGCAAATTCAAAAGAGACAACGCCCGACAGAAACATTGGTGGAGTCGGCATGAACAATGAGTTTACTTGCCAATATTGTGAAATAGCATTTGGGAACGTTGTCATGTACACCGTTCACATGGGCTACCACGGTTATAAAGATCCTTACACTTGTAATATGTGCGGACACGAATGCGATGATAAGCTCTCCTTTTTTCTACACATTGCGAGGTCCAAACATTCGTAGTTTATCGGGAAGTTTCTTCTTTTATTTTTTCTTACTTTTTTTTCAGTCAAGCGAACTTTGAAGAGCGATCGCACCTCTCGCGCACTCCTGAGAAAATCTTCTTTTTTCGTTCCTTCTTTTTTTTTTTTTTTACTGCCGTGATTTTTTCCCTTCATTTATTTTCGCTGTGACATGGAAAATGAGTTAATTCATGAAAGATGCACGATTATTTACAACGTTTCGCGATGGATTAAATAGAATCTCTGCGTTCTAGTCAAAGAAAATAATAAAAAAATTTAAAAAAAAAGAAAAACAATAATAAAACAACACCGGGCAGACGCTGTGAGCGTAGAACACAGCTCGGGGTGCAATTTAAACATAATTAATCGATTATAGTACGTAACTCGAGCCAATGACGTTACTTTATAAACGTGTAGATTTTTTTCTTTTTTTTTTTTTTGTTTTCTTACGTTTTAGGCATTTCACATTCATTTTTTTATATTCGTGTCTCTTTTTCTCGTCATTGAACTTTCTTTCGAGAACTTTAATCAAATGTGGGTGTTGAATGAAAAAAAAAAAAAAAAAAAAAAACGAAACAAAAACAAAAAATCGGAGATTGCGATTCTGTTTAACCGAAAATTATTATAACTATTCTGTAGCGTAGCGATAACACGTGCGGATATTAATCTCATCCTTGGACATAGTGAACTTTTTTCAACATTGTTCCGTCGGTTCTTCAACCATTGTGCCAGCGTTCGCGTCGAGTCGTCGCGGCATCATTTCGTCGCGCAAGCCTTCGTACAGCGTTGAAGAAATCACAAAAATCATTCGTTCGCGAATCTGCGAAAACTTTTACTTTGAACCTTTTACATCGGGCTGGACGAGCATCGCTAATTTTCAGACTTGTACAATCATTTTTTCTTTTATTTTTTGATGCTGCGAGTTTCATAGGTCTTATGGAATGACCCAGAGAGTTTTTAGGGGTTGATCATTTTGAGCCTGATTCGCGGGGTGAATGCACAACTTGAAATCTTCTCGAAAGTACGAAGAGCTAATACAATAAGAAAAAAATAAACTACCGTTGCAGGAATTTTATCCTTCCGGTTAAATAGCGCGAGGAAAGTGATTTCAGTGCTAAACTCACTCGGACCTTGCCTTCGCTTGGAACAAACTGTACGATGATGATTAAAACAAGAATTAATAACGAAAAAAGAAGAAAATAAGTTTAAATTATAAAGACTGATGAATGAGATCAAACATGGCCGAGCTTCTGATGCTACATTTGGCTTATTTATTATAACAATTCATATGCTCGTTACGATTGAAGCGAGGAATAAATGTGTACATTCTATTCAGACATTTGTACATACAAATATATGAGGCTAATGAGCAAATATACATATACAAATTATATACAAGTAAAACATAATTTGATCACATATGTTTTTATTTTTATATAGATCTATATATGTATATGTGTTCACACGCGGAACATAAAAAGTGCTCTAATAGACGTTCAAGTCAAACAAGGCAGCAGAACCCAAAACCAACGATATTGACTCCAAATGTGGGCCCAAACTTGGACGATTCAAAAGTTACATATTTTTTCATTTTGTTTAAAAGCTACGCTGCACTAAAAATTGCATCGTTGAGAATGAAATAATAGCTAAAGTGATGAAATATTGTTTTATTCGTGATATAATTCGACAGAGTAGTTACTCGACCAAGAGCCCTTCATTGGACAATGTTTATAAATTTTAATTAGGCACGTGATAAGACCCTTTTTCGCATGACAGCCATTTTTCCTGTAGGACATTAAATTTTTTTTTTAATCGTTTGTCAAGATAATGCACAATGGGGGGTACTACAGAATGAAAAAAATAAAAGTTTTTCTTTCAAGTTGTTTTACTGATAACCCAATAAAGGGTGTTCGAGTAAGTGACTCATTTGTTTAGCTATCGTCGTCAAAAAATTACATCACTCGAGCAGTTATTTTCTGCTTTGCAATTTTTTTCGTGCGCACGTCCGTAAGAAAGGACGAATAATTCGTAACTTTTGGAAAAAACGTTCGATATCGTTGCTCTTGAGCTCCTTCCTCGTGTTTGAACGCCCACGTACGCTACACTTTGTACGTGCCCACGTACACACCAGAAATTGTGGCTCGTGAAAAAAAATGCATTTTTTTTTTTTTTTTTTTTTTTTTTTGAGACTGGGAGTCAGCAGTCTGGCATATATTTCGTAACGAACAATGAAACTGATAAGTAAACGGAAAAAATACTGCGTTACGTGTTAGTTTGCTCAAAATTGAATATACACGAGGAAAATTGGCGAATGTTGCAACAGAACTCACTAAATGTTTCTCCTGAAAACGTATATTTTTCTTAACGCTCGTGCCGATAGACTTTACAAAATTATATATATATATATATATATATATATATATATATATATAGTTTTTACAACCGTTTTTGGTATGTATGGATCGAAAAATTCGGCAGTATCGGAACAAGTTATATATATGTGTATATATAAATATGTATCTCTGGCTCGACACAACAAATGATTGATAAATTCTTTCGTTTAGTACTCGCGGAAAAAATAATATGAAAAAAAAAAAAAAATCATTTCATCATAGTTCTCTGATAATATTTCGTCCGTCTGCAAGTTTTTAGTAAAAACAGTAATTTCTCGTCCGAAATTGGAGCAAAAATTGCAAAGTTTTAGCTGAAAATCCTCAGAGGACGAAATGGTACTAAAAAAAACTACGATGCCACTGTAATTTCTGATATTATTTTCGATCTCTGTACTGAAAGGGATTAAACTATGTACCTTAATATATGTCTAAGTCCCTTATTTTAATACCGAATTAACGATCGCGTTAGTCACTCGTTATATCGAGCCACAGATATGTGTATATATATAAATATGAGATGATCTCATTTTCTGAGTCTCGAAACTCCGATACAAGTGTACATGTTCGTATATAAATAAATAGAATATATATTAAATAATAAGAATATATATGATATAAATATATTTTTCGAATCGTGAAGATCTATTGCTGCTTGAAAAAAAAAAAAAAAAAAAACAAACAAAATATATATGAAAAGCTCAAAATAAAATAGAAGCATTTTTCTTGGCTGAGAAATATCGTTCCGTCGAAATTTCGCACTTTCAATCCTTTAAATTGAGGAAATATCATATAAGGCGAACGATGAAACATAAACGCATATATATGTATATGCAAACGTACATGTAAAAGCAACGTGAAAAAACTTGACTGTTCGATAGATCGAATTTTCATCAATTTGCTGACCCGAGCTTAATCAAACGCGTTGATTTTTTCGGAAGGATTAATCTATTGAAGGATTTAAGACGTTTAGTTCTTACGATTTCTTTTTCCTCGTCCGAAAAGCCTAATTTCGCCGTATCTGATAGTCGTACATATTTTTTTTTGTTTTCTTTATCAACTCATCCGATTTACAGACATTGCGAAATAATTGGAATGTTTTTTTTTTATTTTTTTAAAAATAATGTTCATATTAAGTTGTTTTTTTTTTTACACATGTTCGCGTAATCGAGCCTAATTTCCTTCCGATTAATAAACGCGCGCGTCATTCAAACTCACACAATTATTACACTCGTTGAAGTTACTGTAATCATTGTAACGCGTTTATTCACCGTTCAAGACTTGTCCGTATATCACACACGAATGAAATAGTATACAAGAATGTAACAAGTTAACTCGAGATCGGTACCGTTACTACGTAGCAACTTTTCATCGGGTAAACGGTCCACCCAACAAAAAAAACTTACTAAAAGAGATGAATGTTCCATAACAAAAAATTATGTAAGTCAATCTCGTATACTTAGTATGTAGGGTAACTTAAAACGATGTAATAAAAATCAACATTCCCTCTCACATGTAACTCCAAATACATAAATTATTTATACAATGACGTTAATCATTTTTCAGTTGTTTTCCTATCGCCCGTTCCTTAATTTACCGCAATAAAACGCAGCTCCGTATATCAATATTAGAAACTATTTGTTTTCTGAAGAAATTTCAGTTCGAGAAGAAATAACACGAATTATTTCGAAGATTTTTTTTCTCGAAAATGTGGTGTCACCGAAATTTGTATAAAAACTTGTACAGAAATTGAAAACGACTTTTTTTTATTACTATTTAGTTATTGAAATAAATTCGTTAAACAATATTATTGAATTATTAACCTTGAAAAACATTTTGTTTCTCAAAATCTTTGTCCACGTTTCAAACAATTGTTCGTAACCAGTTTTGTACTTCACTCCCTAACGGATCAGCGAGTCCCAAAAAAAGTAACAAAAAGTCCCATTTGGGACTCGGAGCTTAAATGGACAAAAGTGATCCCAAAGGGAGTCCCACATAGGACCTTTTTCCTCTCGCTCTGTGTGAACCGGACGTGACATTATCAGTCCCAATTTGGGATTTTTTCTTTGCTTCTCGCTCCAGCCACAGCGTGGCGCAGAGTCAAGCGTTTTCGCGAGCACGCATCATCTGCCGGGTGGGCATATATTGCCGGAGCCGTAACACTTTGCTGTGACCGCCTGAAAAGACGGTCTCGTACACAATACCAACTGTGCAATAGTAGAATACAGCGAATCGCTTATTCCGGTTGTCTCGCTCGCCAAAGTCCCGAATTGAGGCTCGGAGTCCCAAATAGGGACTTTTTTTTTGAGTTTTCACCCCTGAAAAAGTCCTTACTTGGAATTCCGAGTCCCAGTTTGGGACTCATGACGTCACGTCCGGTTCACACCGAGCGAGGGGAAAGAAGTCCCATTTGGGACTTCATTTTGGGGTCACTTTTGTCCACTTAAGCTCCCCGAGTCCCAAATTGTACTTTTTTTGGAACTTCTTTTAGGGACCCGCTGATCCGTTAGGACTTAAATTCTGGACTATTCTTACGAAAAAACACCTTCCCCACGATTAATTATCACATTAATTAATTCATGATATTTTCATCTAAATAACACGTTAACAAGAATCTCAAAACTTCACGCATATAGTTTAGTCTATGTACCAAAACGTGAAGCCCAGACATTTTAAAAATAATTCGCTAAAACAGGTTTTTGAGTATAATTACAAGCAGAATACATATGACAGTAAAAAAATCTTTCTTCCGAACCAGAAGTAGAAAAAAATCATTGAAAAAAGCAGATGCAAGATAAAAGATAGGGGGATACAGAAAAAATTATCTCAATCGATTAAATATCACCGGATGCATCATTTTCGAGCATGAAAAATTGGAATTTTCCCGGATTATAAACTCGGATTTTTCTGAATTCAAAATTCGTACATTGAAAAAAAAAAATAGCAAATTGGGAAAGAAATAAGGAACAAAATGTCCATTTTGTTCCTAATTAAAATTCTTGATGCCGAACTTAACAGGAATATCCGAATCACGAAATATTTTTTTATTTATTTATTTTTTTTTTCATTTGTTCATTTTTCAAATTTATTTTCAAAATATTAAATAAAATCTTCACAATGACTGAAAATTCGTTGAAATTTCCGCTTGATAAAGAGCTAATGTACCCGGTCAATGGGCTCTATTTTAACTTTTTTTTGCACTCGAACCTTTTTCAGGATTGGTGCCGATTTTGGAGAGAAAAATTTTGCGATACTCATAGAAATTGAAATTGCGCGTGTACAAAAATGAACCCCTGACCGGGTGAGGGTTAAATACGAATCGGGTTTTGTTGAAGCACATCGAAGTAGTCCATCGAAGACCGAAGATTGTTCTATTAAATATTCAACACATTTTTCAGGAAGGTAGGTAAAATTATGTTCAATTAGGAGATGAATAAAAGTCAACAATAGCATTAACTTGTAAGTAAACAATATATTTATTGTTATCGTAATAGCTAAGACACTTGTTACGATATAAGGTACGTCATAAATGATCGTCCATGAGCTTAATTAAATACTGCTATTACACAAATAATTGCTTTTTTTTCATAATGTTTTATGATATCGTATGTATTGGGGCGTTATATTCCTTTTTGTTTTTTTTTCTTCTTTATTTCTACGCCATAAAGTGTAATTAAAAGTTTCTATTTGAAAATGTTTTTGCATTGAAATCGAAATATCGTAGTCACGCATTTAAGAATTATACCTAAAAAATCAACATCTTCGAGATTAAATAGCAAACTCCTAGTTTTTTAAAGATTATGTTTTACATTAGAAATGATAGTTTCAAGGGATCAAATTTTTTCACGTTTTGATGTTAGAAACAACATTTCTTTGGTGGTCAATTTTGCTTCGATGTAAATTCAAATGATTTTCAAAAATAGTACTTCTGTCAATAAAATTGCTTGTATACATTTAACAAATACGTATATATATTTCAATAAATTTCTTAATACGTGATTTTACGCACAATACAAACTCACTATAAAAACAGACCTTTCAACAACCGAATGTATAAAACTCCTTATGTCCTTAAGCATTTTTTCAACCCTTCAATGCATACGATTTGTAAAAAATAAAATTTTCTTTCCTACAATAAGTTATTTACGGTTTGCAATAATTTACATTTTTGACAAACCATACACATGGCTTCGTATGCAATAAAGGGTTAAAATTTGAGCCAAAATGTCGAAACAGTGAGTAATGGCAATTGAGTATAAAAAATGGGACATTTTTCAGGTAACAATTTAGCCTAAGGCACTCTCCTTACAGTTTTTATTCTCTAGGGTTCTCTCTCTCTCTCTCTCTCTCTCTCTCTCTCTCTCTCTCTCTCTCTCTCTCTCTCTCTCTCTCTCTCGCTCTCTCTTCCTTTCTTTCTCTCTCAAAGTGCAGTACGAATAAAAATGTCGAATTTCATACTGCAATACAAAAAAAACCAAAAAGAATTGTACGCCCTCATATGCATATCTATACAATAATCACTAATGATATTGTATGCACATTTTTTTATACGTATTTCGAGGAAACCCCGCGATTACAATCTCTGAATGCTGATATATAATTATTACAAATATAAAATACGTTCATCTTAACATAGCATACAAATATAATTGATACTTCAAGGGCGACTCGTAAAAAAAAAAAAGAAAAATCAGCTGCTCGCTCGCAATTGAAGCAAGGAAAATAAAATCGATCAACTAAAGGCCCTGTAACGGTAAAATAAACACTTGGTTATTACACTAAAAGCAAGATACGATAATTAGGGAATACTCTTTTTTAAAAAAAATTCGTTTAGCGTATAAATGAAGCGACACGAATTACAGGAATAATAAGTTACTCCTGTAGAAATGAATGATGTTCAACGAAATTCGTACGTAGATATCTAAATTACAGACAACCATTCGCAAGCTTTGTACAGAATAATCGTATCAAGCCCACATTTTCTTCCAAGTCACCTTGATGATATTGTACAGAAGTAAATAATGAAATTGTTCTAGATTAAAAAAACGCGAGTCTCGATGGATTTTAAACAAAAAAAGATCACTAGAATTTCCGTTGATCCAATGAAAAATGTTTAACGGATAACTTTTGTTTTTTACACTATTGTTGTTGGCTTGAAAATTCTAACTCGGCCGGATAGAAGTTGATCGTATCGTCGATATTTCTACAAAATATACGCACAAATCTTTATACAATAATTTCAACTATGAACGCTAAAAAATTGAAAAAACAATGTTACGCTTCTACCAACAAAATGCTTTCCCGTCAACTCGTGCACGGGCGCGTATCCAGGGTCTGCGATTTCATTTGCACATATGAATCAAAAGATCCCATTTTATTTTTTATTCGGATAATTTGAGTCCACGCATATTAAACAACAAAGATGTTTAAATAACAATTTGAACAGATTATTCAAAAATGTGTAAATCATTTTCTTACTCCGCACATAATCGCGTTTCTTTGAATATTGAAAAACGATTCGAAAACATATTTAAAATCTGAAAAATATCTAACTCCGAAATATTTGTAAACATTCGATATAAACAATTGAAGGCTGGACGTATTAATTTTTACGATCAATTTTAGACTGTGGTTGACCACTGCGTCCTGATAAGGCACCAAGTTCGATAAATATTCTCGAATTACAGAAGTAAAACATTTCATTGATTCATAATGAGAATTATCGAAGCAGCATGGTTAAACTTTGGAAGAAAAAAAATGATAATGAAAATGTAATTAAATTTGCAACAAAAACCAAATGCTGAAGCGGTAAAAGAACGAAACATTAGCACACTCTACGCTACCGATGTATCTCACAATTTCGATGCCTTCTACTCGATATAACATCACTAATTTTGTCAATCATTCAATACTCAACTTCTATTTAACGGAGATTAACCCTAAACCTCCATAATCTATTTTTAAGAACGTAAACCCTACAACGGGGTCGAAAACGACCCCAATCTTCTCTTTAATATAAAATGTTCCTCATATGCGATAATAAAGGTTTAATTGCACACCATTTTCGTCGTTTTTTGATAACGAAGATAACAGTGTATAATAAAGTCACATTTGGTGAACATTTAATGATAAAAACTCTATAAATCGAAACAAAGTTTCGAAGAAATGCCGAAAAGAAGTTTTTTACTAAAAAAAAATTGGGGTCGTTTTCCGAGCCCATTGTAGGGGTCTAGGGTTAAGACAGAACGTCCGATATTAACGTAAATACTTTTTTCACAATTTGTCTATTGACTGAGCACGATTAGCCGAAATAAAAAATAGATTCGCCACTAAATTTAGACCAACAGCATAAATACGTATTTGCAAAAGACGTTGAACTCGTGTAATAAAGCTACTTTCGAAGTGTCATTAGCATACTCGCAAACTCACAATCCTCTACGGTTTATTGCAGCGTTAGAGAAATATTTTATCGAATACATTTTGTCACTTTGTTCGTTAACTGCGCAATCATCTTACAAATATGATAATGTACATTTAGTACGTACGCAATAAAACACGGATCATCGCGACGTAAGGCACGTGTTTTCATTCATCGAGTAAATCAAATCTGCGTTATACTAATTAAATGCGTATAACGAGTTGATTGTAGGTGTGAAATGTTAAATGATTTTGTTAACGCGATGAAACTCTCTTTCTTTCATTCTCTATTCTTCTAATGACTTCACTACAACTTTTCCAATATTCCTCGGGGTAGGAAAAGTCGAGCGAGTCTATTGCAGCGTAAATTCTACAGTATATAAAAAATATTGTTACATCTTGATTTTTATTCTTTTTTGCACTAGGTATAAGTCAGAGTGAAGTTTCAAGGGTGCCAATTTGTCAAACAGAAAGAAAAAAATAGTAATATCGAACTTTGAAATAAGAAAAAATAGTAATATGCGATTTCTTGATGAAACTGAAACTTTAATATTCACTCAATTTTGAAATTCACAGGAACATTAATTCAATATGTTATGTCCGGTGAACTCAACATTTCCCATAAGACTGCGTTCAATCGATAAGCTTGACATAAAATTTCTTCAACAATTTTAAATTCTTCATCAAATTTATTTTCTACTTCAAGAGAGATTCAAGTCTGAATTCGAATGTTTGGATTCAATGAAGGAAAAGAAGAAGATCCAATATTTCAATGTTGAATTAATGGAGCATAAATTTGGTAGTTATTGACAAGTTCTTCGGAATTTTAACTTCGTGATTTGCTCGAATTTTGAAGGTAAATCTAAATTTGGTCTTATCGATGTAACTCTGCTCAATCAAACACAATCTACCGGGTAAAAATAGATAAAGGCTAAAAGCTTTTTTCGAGCTATTTGACAAAATGTACATTGTACTCGATAGCATTATATCAATTGGCCTCGTCACAAACTTGCCTCTCACACGAAACACATACTACTAATAAAGTCGTATTTCGGTCTCGACAATCTTTGTGATTACGAAAATAATAATAATAATAATAATAATAATAATAATAATAATAATAATAATAATAATAATAATAATAACGATAAAATACACTTTAACAAAATAGGCCAATTTACCAATAAAAATACCCCCCGTTAACCCTACCACTGTCAATATCAAATAATCAATATGTATTCTCGCGTTTTTTACACTTGCGCGTAATATTAAATCGTGTACGTGTACACTTGTAGCGCAAAACGGGCGTAACTTTTTTAAAATAAAACGAAAAGCGTCACTTGACCAAATTTCCCTGCAATACGTTGAAATTTGACGCGAGTGTCCATACAACAGATTCATACACACAGACATACACGCGAGCACGAGATATTAATTCATCACCCTTAAATTAATCGATCGATTACTTCAATTATATATGCACATGTTAAAACAAGGCGTTTCGGTATGGACGGTTGTGATTGCTTTTACAATTTCAATAAGGCATATTCCTCACATTCGACGTGATTGTAAAAAAAAAGGCACTTGATTCGAGCTTTCGACACTAGTTCTTATTTTTCTCTAATAATACGCTCTCTATCTTCTTTTTTTCCTATAGATACTTTCTACGAAGGCTTGAATTTCATTAACTCTCAATTACAACGATTAAATCAGGACAATGTTTTTTTTTTTCGTGTGCTAATCGCGTGCATTTTGTACACCACCGATGTGATTGAGAGCTAGAAAAAAAAGAATAAAGTTTTTCACATCTATTTACTTCGTATAACGCTGTAGAATGAATTCGAATTTAAGGCGTGCGAGAGACGTCCAATATTCACACTTCATTGCCGGATTGACAATTAGAAGTTCGCATCGATCCTCGCACTACGAACTTCTAATGCAGTTTATAAGATAACGATTATTGCTTAACAAATTTTCGTACAATAATACGATAACTTGTTTACCTTCTGTAAAATCAAGATCAAAATTTATGATTGCAAAAGCAGCTTACAAATTTGCAATGAAAAACGTGTATATGCGAGGTACAAAAATCGAATTTCGTACATTCATTGAAATGATATTAATCTTTCGAAAAGGATATAAATTAACGAGATTTTTTGTTATATTTTCAAATTAATGCGAGTTAAATTCCGATCACGTACTTAAGATTTTTTGATTTAAGAAAAATCAGAAAATATGTTAACGTACCTACAGTCGACGTAGAAATACGTTAACGAGTGTTTAACGAAATTTGCGGAATTGCACCGACTGCCGACTTGGCTTTTTACGTATGAATTTTATTTAGAGGACGATTGATAACGCGATTGTCATACTTTTTGTCCGAGCAACCGATTGATTCGCTTACTCATAATTGCACTTGTCTTTCTTCACACGTGAAGCGGCTTCCCGAAATTTTGGAACTAGATATATTCGCGCGTTTCGATAAAATGTGCTTTCGTAAAAGAACATCGTACAGGGAATCTGATACGTCATGATACCAGACTTGAGATCTATTCAATACTATTTTCGTGATTCAATACTAGTTATGCGTAGGTATGTTTCCCTTTCTTTCTTTCCTTCTTTCTGGTAATTAAACGTAAGCCTTTCTACGCCTTTCGAAAGTTCACACGAAGAGTAAGAGCGGATGATAATATTTAACGTTGACTTTAAATATTATTGTCAGATTATAATATAAAACCTTGGTTGTCGGTTCGTTTCTCTCACCCTCTTAATTAAAAATGTGTGTCCAACCCTTGACACATTCTGTCATTCGTTGACTGCATAATAAAATATTTTTTTTTCATATGTGATATGTTATATACAAAAAATTCATAGATGAATGATTCGATTATATAAAAAAGTCACCCGACCACGATTTCGTGTCTTATTTCCGTTCTCTGCGTACACGTAATCGCGCTTTTTCTATCCTCACCAATTTCGATAACGAATTTACATGTTTCCGATTGATTTTTTTTGCTCCTTAAACCGAGTATGACGCAATCACGCGATCTATCGCATATTTTTGCGCTAACATCGGCGTTTCGTTTTCTCTCTCTCTACTACAGCCACGTTAGAACATTCTCGGGTTTGTTGGTCGTAGGATTGATGAGTGATTGCACATCATCAAGTATGTCACTGCTAAATTCTTCGCCCAACTGAAAATCATGAAAAAATCTTTAATCATTCGGTTATTCGTGTGTTTCAGGGCTTTCGGTATAAAATGTCTTCGATGGAGTTGAAATGAATAAAAAAAATACCTGAAGTGAAGGCACAAGGTCATCTGTCGAATCAATATTGTCACTCAACGTTGATATGTCAGGTGTTTCCATTGGCGCTCCCCCTTCTGCGAATAAAACATCGTGTTTACGAAACATTTTCGTTGGAATAAACTTCTCAAATTTGAAGCTTTGAGCATTTTAGGCTTTTTCAGAACTGCTAAGAACTGACGAAAGCGCAATAGATAAAATATCCAGCTCGTATGTATAAATGAATTGCACATTGCATTGTCCTCCCTTCGTCAAGTGTTCACGCAGCTCAATCATGATTTTAGACAACGTTTTCTGTGCGAGTTTCTTTCACATTATCAACCGATTCCATGCAGTCGCACGTGCAATGCGGTAACTATGGAAAATGTGCTGCACTTACCACTCGTTGCATCCATATTGTCGTCAATATTGCCAAGAAAATCTTCAGGTGTATGAGGAAGCGAATATGCGGAGCCTAGACCCAAACCACTATCCGCACTCTCTTGACGAGCATGTTGTTCATTCATACCAGATAAGAACGGATCCATTGCCGCATCTGTAGTACTTTGTCGTAGCATGAGTTCCTGCTGTAGATAAAATGAGCAAAACGTTAATGGTAATTTAGGATGACAATAGGAGTAATAAACTTTCCAGATCTATTTCACTTTTTTGGCTGAATACTGATAAGGAAAAAACGAATTTTTTAAAGTAGAAGTTCATCAAACTTCGATAGCGGAACGAAATGTTAATTAACATAAAATTCTTAATTATTTATTTATCGGCACTGTTCCATTTTTGGGATCGAAAATCATGATGAAAGAATGAAAAGATAAAAAAACAATGGTCACCTGACGCATGATTTCTTGTTGTCTTTGCTTAAGACGTTCTCGCTCCATCTGCAACGACTGTAGACGTAATTTTTGTTGACAGGCTTGAAGATTTTGGTTGCTCTGAATGCTCGTGCTGCCCGGTTGCTGAAGCCAATTTTGTGGAAGCAACGCACCGGAAGTAGGCGCTCTTTGGAGATGCGTAGCTGCGAATAACGAGTTTTTCCATTGCATTATCTTATCGCAACTTAAATCCACTCAGGGTAAACACACAACTTATCGTGACGGAGGTATAAAAAGTAACTACGTAACGGGACCGCTCGTATGCACGATAATAAAAAAAGAGTGCAAATTCGCAATTTGTATAACCGCATTTGAATAGTGATTTCATCATTTTAATTATTACTTTCTCGTGGACGAAGCTTTTTGAGGGTTTAAAATGAATGATGCATCTAAGTAATTTGGAAATATTCAATTTGCACACTTTTCTGCAAGTTTATCAACAGAACATTTTATTTATTTACATAACATTTTACACAGCGAAATATATGAAAACGTTTATAAAAAATTAAAAATCCAAAATTCGAAAAATCTTATGATTGGTTAAATCTTAAATAATACTTACGGATTCTGGGATCGAACCAAGACGTCGTGCGCGTCTGATGATTGATAAAATATATTTCTCCTTCAGGTGTTCGAGCTTGTTCCCAACCGTCAGGCAGCGGTCCAAGGGCAGTAGGTGCTACGTTAGCGTTTTTTCCACTTTCGACTGCCGCTGCAACGGCGGCGATGCTTACGGCAGCGGCGGTTTTTCTCGGATCTTCCCATGTCGTGGTCCTGTCTAAGTGGCTGTAAGAAAATATTGACAAATTTTCTGTAAATTCGCCGAGAATACGGTGTCATGCGTGCGTTACAAAAAATACATTTTTACTCTTATGTGCCCATTTTAAGCGTGAGAATTTCCTCATCACTAATCTGTAGCGTATAAATGTATCTTGAAAACATTTTATCATGAAAACTAGAGAAAAATGTAAAATTGTAATGACAAACTCTCCATATTTTGTATACAAGAACAAATATCGTGATAACAATTATTGTGAAGTCCGACATCACGACAGAAGGCGCATTAAGATAAAAATTCAGCGCATTTGTTCAATCCGTTTTGACGCATGTGCTGAAAAACGAATTGAGCTTCCTCAACCGCAATTTCTGTCTGGAATTATCCGATTTAGGGATATCGAAGAGACTTTTCGCACGTGGGACGTTTTTACGATTAATACACTGAGAAACTGACTTTGTTGAATCGGCAAAATCTTCGTTGAATCAACTAATTCCGTTGTTGAATAAACTAACTGGCGGTAAAGAAAAAATTTTGTTGATCCAACAGAATATTCGATTGTTCCAACCACTTAAATAATTGGCTGAAATAAATATTGTTTGTTTAATCAACGAAATTCATTTTATTCGCCGGATTTAGTTGATTGAGCAAAGTTGGATTTTCAGAGTGTATAAGATACCAAAAGTTTCGGTTCAAATTGACTTGTTGTTTTTAGGGAAATTTTACGTTTTTAAACGTTCGTTGCAAGCGTTACTTTTGTATAATATAACAGAATGATAAATACTTTAAAACGATGGATACAGCGTGGCAGCCTAATCATTGAAAGTATTCAACGAGTGTAGTGCTTGAATAATAAAAAACGGTTTTAGTGGTTGAGTAAGTTAGGACGGAACGTCGAGCAGTCGAAGGCATCGACGTCGCGACGTTTAGAATCAGGCGTGGATTAGCAGAGGATGTAGAAAATGAAGAAAAAACAGACCGGATAGAACGCGCCGTGATAATATAGTAATAGGCCAGGAAAACTCGGCTCGTTTGGCAATCTTCCAAAGCCACGATATTGTAGCCCTCTCGGAGTATAGCCAAGTAAATACAGAAGTCGAGGAGAAAGGCAAGTGGGGAGAGTAATCTAACCGACGATGTCGCAGACGAAGATGATGACGACGGAATGGGCGAGCGCCAGAAGGATTTTCAGCTAGTCCCGCAAACCACGGATGGCGAATAAGAATCCACATCAGCATATCATACACTATAGCGGCATTTGCCAGAAGAGCAACACCAGCGGCGGCGGTGGCGGCGATATACGAGCTTAGAGAACATGTAGTGGCCGAAGGAGCTCCCAACGAGGGCCACATACGAGACTACGATGTATTTTTACTCCGGACATCACGGCGCCGGACAACTCATAAATAGACACTCGCGTGCCCGCTTCGTCGTCGTCTTTTTCTTCTTCGCCTTTATCTTTTTATTCGTCTTCTTCTTCTTCTTCTTCTTCTTCTTCTTCTTCTTCTTCTTCTTCTTCTTCTTTACCACCTCTTTAACCACTCAGTTCGGCTCTCTTCTTCCTATGCTATCGCTCAGGCTCGAAAACATCTTCTTTCCCTGCAGCAATCAAACCGTATATTCGGTATCCCACCGGTTGAACAATACGACAACCATGACTATGACTCTAATGTGTTTCTACTGATGTTTCATGTTATCTTGCCCTGATTTATCTTCAAGATCCGCCAAGTACGTTCCAACTGAATGCTGAATTAGTAAAACGTGGATTAATCGATTTATGTCGAAAAGCCAGAACTTTTTCAGAGGATAATTATACTTCCGAATGTATTTTATACAGTATGTAAAAAGTTTTTGTAATAAGGCCTCGAGATCCTATTAAAAGTAATCTCGAATACCAAATGCTATGAACGTCATCACCCAAGTTATTTACACTTAACTGATGGGGATCAAAGTATGACACGAAGAGTTCGTAATTACTGGTACAATCACAACAACGGAATACGATCGTATTATCTCACGATCCGACGAACATGAAGTTAATTATGGAATGCCTATGTTAGTAGATGGACATCAAGCATCTTATTGGCCAGTTGAATCGAAAAACTCGATTTATGATATTTTCTAGTCTCTCATTTATCAAATTTCTACTTTTTTATTTTTAAAAATGGTTGGACTCACGCTCTCTCTCTAGGACAGAGTGTCAGTGCAACGAATGAACTACACTGAGGACAAAATTTTGTTGACTGAAACAAATTTCGTTTCTTTGAACCAAAATATTTAATTCGATACGAGCAGCAAAATATTTTTGAGATAAGACAAAATAATTTGTGAATGCTGAAACGAGTTATTGGCCGAATCAACAAAACTTCGGCCCAACCAAATAAATTGATGTTAATGCAACAAAAAATCATTCAAATAAACTAATTCATTTGAAACAAGTTATTGGCCGAACCAACAAAACTTCGGTCCAGCCAAACAAATTAATATTAATGCAACAATTCAACTAATTTATTTATTCATCCTAACGATTACCGTTCAGTCAATTTGAGAATTGACATTCAAATATTTCATTGAAGCAACTAAAAAGTATGCGTAAGCCAATAAATGGTACCAGTTGTTCGAACAAAATCATTTGTTCCCGGTGATTTAGTTGATTCATCCACAAGAAATTTGCATGATTTAGTTGAATAAACTAAATCATTTGCCATTAAACAAAAGAAATTGTTGGATTCACCATTTTTCGACCAACAAAATCAGATTTAATTCGATGAACAAATTCTTTTTTTTGAGTGTATGTTTTACAAAATTCAAAATAAGCACGTTCGCACAGACGACAGAGGTAGTGTGTTTGAGTGCATGCAGTTGGCCCATGCGGACGGTGAGATCTAGCGGTAGACAGAGGCGTCATGTCGGTAACAACCGATGATTCCTGCTCTACCACGACAGAAGAGACGCATCGAAATTTCTCGGGATGCGTCATTTCGTCTTGAGGTGAAATAACAAGGGAACGGTCGGTAAAAATCCCGCATCCAAATATTCTCCTAGACAATTTATATTTCAGGGAAAAAGAAGATTCCACTTCGTTCGCGTTTTGTCAGAGCGGAAGGTGTAGATACTCATGGCCGCTCAATCCATGTATCATTTCACTTTACAATTACGTGAAATATATTCAGTCGATAAAAATCCTGTGTTCATTTTACATTTCGAGTAAATAATTATAAACTTAACTCCAGAATGCTACACTGGGGTAAAAAGTAACCCCACGAAAACGTTCATCGTTCAGACATTTTTGCCTTTTTTAGAGACTTTTTTTCGTTTACATAAGTTTTCATCAATAAATGTTCATCGAATTAGACTTTATCATACACTATTCTTTTCGTTATTGAAAAACGAAAAGAATTATGTACAATTAAACCCCGTTATCACATACAAGAAACATTTTATGCTGAAAAAACATTTGAGGTGATTATCTACCCCAATGTAGGGTTTGAGGGCAAAAAAAAATAATAGTAGGGTCCTAGGGTTGAATATCTGTTGTTTAGAAGGAAGGGAGAAAACGTAAACCACCCTGGATCCTGTAAATTTCCACTATTTTCAAGAGCTAGAGGGAAAATCCATAGATTTGTCAACTGTTATACGTAACGATTGACAAATCTATGGATTTGTGATACAATAATTCTGGATATTAATAACAATTTGGCTGACCAACATGGCACAAGACAGTGTTAGCATGAAAATCTCTTTAAAACGCCAACAGAAAACTTCTGTCCGGTGAGCAACGTTTTGCATTCGCCTCCCTGTTTAATTTGTGTTAACCTTCGTCCGGATGGAAGAGTTTCCGAGGCTCTTCATTTAAAGACCCGCAAAGTTGCCTTTGAATTGAATCATTTAACCTTCATCCGGATAGAAGACCCATTCATCCGAGGTACGGTGTGTAATAAAAGAGCTTCATCCGAAGGTCAAATGATTCAACTTCAGATCTAACATTTTATCTCAAAGATCCTCAGATTTTTTCGTTAAAATAAAGAAGTTCGTTTCCATGACCGAAATGAATTTTATAACGATTGACCAAGATAAATAACACTCAAATGATCATGAGTGCGCGACACGAAGAGCGAAGATTACAAAAAAAAATCCTTATTTATTGCAAACAATCAGTAATGATTTTTTGGATTATTTTTATTTGTTAATTTTTCGGAATAAACGAGATAAAATCGTCCTACTCTGTTGGAAGATGAAGGACAAGTACTTCGTCGTTTTCTCGAAATGTCTACTGAAGTAAACCGTTTAAATGATCAACTAAACGGGTGATTTTTCTGACTGGACGTGCGCCGTTTTGTCTCAACGTGCAATCACCACCTCCGGGCACTGGCTGCCACTGACTACACTCAGAGAAATTTCTGGTGCAGGCGACTATATTTTAACCATATTAGATGTTTCCCTGGGGTGATAGAAATATTTTATGGTAACGATAATTCGAAAAAATGTGGTTCCATTTACTATATTTTATTAGTCGATTGCATTATGTGAATATATTGGCTGCAACAATGATCTTCGCAAATATATGTTGCGTATTTGATACCAGAGGATAGTGATACCTTTAGTAAAATGTATAGAACCTTTTACGATCGAAATAGTGCACTCGATTATGCTCATGGTAGAAAATACCAATGTGTATATCGATGTAACTTTTTTTCACGTGCATGCCAACCATGTTTATGTTACATTATGTTACTAGTCACTACCATGAGATATGCTAATGAGGCCTACCCATTGGAAGTTATCAACCACAATATAAATCGTGAAAAGATGGTTAAATTCACAAAAGTTCGGTCCAACAATAAATATGCTACAGCATATCATATTTTTTATTTCAATAGCAACTTGCTTATAGTGTTGCTTCGATTATTTGCTCATTGTTAGGGGTTTTACTATGGCCCATAGCACTTTTTAAATAACACATGGTCACACACATCATTGGGATCTTATGTTTGAACAAACACTAAAATTATAGTTCAATTAACTCTAATATAATTTCCCTGACAATTTTCTTTAGTAAATTTTACCATACGACGTCCAATCATACGTGTTTGTTGTAGGTGCCATTGACTTTTCTCTCAGTGTAGATTGTTAAAACACAGTTAAGGGGAGACAAATCGTTTAAGCACCTGTGGAATTCGTGTGTGTGTGTTACTTCACTCTATAACTGTGGAATTTAGACAGATAACATGATTTTCTAGAGTTTCCCTTCATTGTAGGTGAATACTATCAATCTTAAAATAAGGGAGGAACATTACCATAAAAATAAACTGAAATTTCCGAAAGAAAAAACATTTTTGAACTTGTATAAAGTCAATTCGCGAGAAAGTTTGTTCAATAAAAATGTAATTCAATGAAATTGCGAAATATCAACTATTATTTCCTTTAAAAAACGAGCGATTGGAACATCGAACATGATAAAACAATTATTCGATATTGTTCTATTTACTTAAAAAGATTTGTCAAAATGAAGAAATATTTCAAAAAATATCAAATTTGCTACTTTATAAAAATTTTAAACAGAGTTCAAATTGAACTTTGAAATATTGGTTAATGTGTAGAGGTTTGAAAATATTCAAACTTTGCTTAAAAAATTTATTTGAATCGCAATTTTAACTGTATTTGCAAAATGTCTACATTAATACCAAATGTTTCGAGTTATTTCATATACGACGATTGTTACAGTTTAAGAACGTGGACAGCAATCTTTTTGTATAATAAACTCTCTCGTATTGTTACGTCCGACGAGAATTTTATATAAACAAAATCACAACGCAGTATGACTCAACAAAACAACGCAAATATCTCTTCTCGATTTGTGAACATATAACTTAATGACCCGAAAACTTATCAAAAAATTGACATAAACTTCTATATCAAGTAAGGAAAATAATCGAGAATAAAAGCCAAAAAACAACAATTCAGATGAATTACTCCGGCCTACCAAAGGATACAAGAACAATCGTGCTGTAATATTACACAATTTTGACATACTATTGAGTGCTCAGAGCAACCATCTATCATCAGGGTACTAACCTTTCCACTTCACTCGGTCCACCAGGGCATGAGCCTAACTAATAAGAGATCAATACAAGTATCGAGGCACACAGAAGAACTACCCCTGCTTGGACCACCAAGAGAGCCTAGTTAATGAATCAGCTTAATCAGCTGAATCAGTTAAGGAATCAATCAGCGGAATGATGAAAAAAACGTTAACCGGACTGTCGCCAATGCGAGCAGTGATTTTCGACGGACTTGGAACCAAGGGGGCAACACCATAGCGTACCTGATGAGTCATAATTGGACCAGCCTGCCCAACCAAAAATCAATACAAGCCTAATAAGACTCTCATCAATTAAGACATACAAAGAATCTCCAGGTCATTGACACCTAGTCCTGTCGATGCCGTCTCAAGGAAGAAGAAGGGGGTAATAAAAATTTGTCACCACTGTAAAAAAATCCAGATCCAGACCACTCAGTGTCAGTCGTCATCGAAAAAAATCAGAAGTCAGTAGGAGATTCTGCACCAGAGTGTTCCGTAAAAGTGTCATACCCTAAAAAAAATCTCTTCCAGGGAATTCTACGCCAACCGTGAAAAAGTTTCGATATTCTGAACATTTCTGAACAGTATTAAGTCCGATTTTCTTTCCTCAAATCAATTGAACAATTTGAAAAGTTACTAAGTCCGAGTTTTACCGAAATTCAACCTGGAATTTTTTAGTCTTTGCGTCGAAGAATTGTAATAACCCAAGCTTTCATTGTAATCGTATGCGCAGAATAACCAACGTCGTTGTAATAAGGCGTTTATTACGGAATAATCATCGAATAATAAATAATCAAGGTGAGTAACTAAAACTTCTTAAATATCCTTTTCGCTCGTTCCCTGATAGGATTAATATACGGTTCATCCCATATCAAAGACGTGATTTCTGTCCCCGGATAAAGGACTTAATTGTCTTGACCCGAAAGACAAGTCCACCCCGTATTGCATCCTTCCTAACTCCTATCAGCTCACGGGGACGTAACAGTATGATAACCCAATTTTTCAAGTGATAATTCTTCAACAGGTGGACAATGTACCACGATATTTGTCTGACGTAATAGCACGTATTTTGATTTCATTTATAATACAAGCAGTAAAGGGGAGCGGCTATTAAATATCTTCAGCTATTTAACATATTAGAAAAAAGTTCGAATCAAAGCTCATGGAATAACTTTCGCTGGTAATTAAAATTGTCATTTTCAAATGAACTACGTTTTGCTGGATTTCATTAAAAATTACAAACAATATCAAGCGAGATTGTACGACAATTTTGCATCCTGTGTGTCGATATGAAAAAGGGCGGTCATCCCTTAACGAGCACACTCGAATTTCAAGGAAATTGAAGAATATTTTGAAAGAATTAGAGTCTTAGAGTACAAAAAAAGACTGGAGAATAGGACGGAGGAAGCAGGGTCGAGGAAAATTTTTACTGGGATATATAATCGTTAAGGGCCTTCTAGGAATAGACCCGAAAGATATTTTCTCAAGAGAAGAGTGATCGAGACGAAAAGGTGGAAAAGACGGGGAAAGATCTTTCCTCGCTTTCTCACGATTTCGGCTAACGGGCTCAGGTATGCGCAGAGAACGACATCTTGCGAAGAACAGACACAAATTCTCGCAGGTGAACCGATGACTAACCAATCCCAAAAAGCGAGAAAGACAGCATATGAGTATACGCACACACACGTGTAATCCTCACATAATTGAGGTCTAAAAAACGTACCAATTATAAAACGATCTTCAAATGATGATAATAATGAATTCGCATTATAATTAGATGTAATATTGCGAATGTTGAAAAATGTATAAAGCAAAGAGTGTTAGAAAAGAAAAATTGGTTGGATACTGAAAACTCGTGACCTTCTTAAAAAATAAGATTAAAAATGTAAATTAAAACTTCAGAAATGAGAAATTCTCGATATTAGGTACGAATCCAAAATTCTGTAACTGGGTGGATTTATTTTTGTCCATGTTAAACATTTATATTTCCAATTTATATGAATAAGAATTTTTGAAGAATTTTTGTGATTTTTACTTGTAACAGTAATTTTAGGTGTAAGGCATGGTCATGCGACGACCACTTTACGACACCGAAAAGTGTTCGATACTGTAAACATTTACAACTCAATTCCGTTATTTTCCAATATTAATACATGGTGTTGAAATTTGCATCGTTGGAAGAAAACGAAAAAAAAAAACAAAAACAAAAATTTCATTCATTTTTTTAGTTTTTAAAAGCATCCTAATTTGTTGGCAATGTTAATTTTGAGGTGCCAAAAAATAGTAGGATTATCGTAGTCGAAAATTGCATATAAATTTTCGGCTCTGGTTAAGAGAAATAAGCAATTTGGTTGGATTCCAACGATGCAGACTTCAACATCATCGTTAATATGCAGCTCGACAAATAAGATTACTAAATTGCCGACAAAAAATATGTGTGAGAAGCTTTTGTTTATACGTATAAAAATTAGATTCGATAATAATATAGTATTGAAAGTTGTAGTGATGTACGTTAAAACCAGTGTATGTAAACAAGCGAAGAATCTATATCTTCGAAACTTCTAGTACCTTCCTTAAAATGAAAGATTATCAAGTGTTTTTCCTCTTATCAACATTTTTCGTAATTCCTTTAATCCTAAACGCTATATAGAAAACAACCAGAGTTTAGAGATCGATTTTTTTAAGACGCTGAAGTATTTATCTAATTTTTAATACAGTAGAAATATTCCCCCAGCCGAATGAACAAAAAAACAACAAATTTTTCACTGTAATGCTGAAAAATCGATAATATACGTTTTCTGATTGAAAAGGAACTCATACTACGGGCATAAGTAAATTGGTATAATCGGAAAGGTAGGAAAGTGTGATGAACTTCCGTCGACCTCAAGTAACTCCACGATCTTTGCCAGGATCATATAGAGGCAGCAAGTGGGTGGGGAGGTGTGATGTCAGGAAGTGGTTGAATGGTGTAGTCGCTTAACTCCTTTGAGTTGCCACGACAAGTAACACGTGGGAATACTGGCACGGCGCCGCAGGTGAAAATGTGCTGGGAAACGGTTTTGCATAATATAAAGAGGATTATTCTTGAGCAGCTGGGGTCTAAAGAGATATTAGAGAACATAAGCAAGACAGACTGAGGAAGAAAATTATAGGGGGCTTAGAATGAAGGAATGGCTAAGTAAGTGAGCCAAAAAGCCCTTCAGACGTGAGATGGAATGGGGCACAGGTGGAAAAGCTCGGTCTTAAAAGTGAGCGATAACGAAGCTTTTTCGTAAACCCTATTCGAATACAGACAAATCCGAAAGTTGGCTGCTTAGAGGAGTGTCTCGTCGATGCATTTCGAGAGTAAAAAATCCACGGATTTGAGCATTGAAAGAGACATTCGATTTTTCAAACAGAGAACTATCACACCGAAAATCGAGTTCGTACGATCGACAGATTAATTAAAAAGTATGAGCGGAAGTAACAGCCTCCCAGTATCACTGAAAACCGAATTTTGTTGAAATATCGAAGTATTTTGTTGGACGTATTCAACAAAATTATTTCGTCCAGGCCACAAAATTTCCAATGTTACAACAAAACTTCGTTACACCGAAACGAAACTGTGTTGAAATGACAACAATTTTGTTACCTGGACGAAATAATTTTGTTAAATACGTCCAACAAAATATTTCAATATTTCAACAAAATTCGGTTTCAGTCTACCTTCCTCATGGACCATCTTGGACGTGCTCAGATTCGAGATACAACTCTAAATTCTAAATCCCTTAACTGGTATATTTTCTTAACTGACCGTTTTCCTTGTCTCACGGCCAAATAGAGGTCTATTTAGCTTTAAGAAATTATTTTTTTTTATCCCAATATTTTTATATTCATGATTAATGAAACATTTAATATATGTATTAAAATCGGACGTATTTTATCTTAAAAATTGAACGAGTATGAAGTTGAAATAAAAATAATATTTATATTATTATTTATAATATTTATAATATTAATTATACCATATTCAATTATGATGTATTATTTAACCCTAAAACCCCACAATCTATTTTTTCCAGCGTAAACCCCACACTGGGGTAAATAATTACCCCAATTTTCTCTTCAGCATAAAATGTTCCTCGTATGCGATAATAAGGTTTAATTATATACCATTTTCTCCGTTTTTTTATAACGAAGAGAATGGTGTATGATAAAGTCGCATTTTGTAAATATTTAATGTTGAAAATTCTATAAAACGAAAGGAATGATTTTAAAAAATAGGTTCGGGAAGGAAATTGGAAATTTTCGTGGGGTAACTACTTACCCCGTTGTGGGGTTCTAGGATTAATAATATTTTCATGGGCCTGCGATCCTGAGTATGTACAAAAATTCACGTTCGTCTTGCTAGACATAGTCAGTCAGAATAATAATACTACTTTGGTTCCCGCAATTTATGCACATCTATAGCGCAATTCATATGTGAGAAATGCCTTGACGCTCTGCGCCACGTGGTGGTCGGAGCAAGAAGCTTAAACGTGGGTATTCGAATAAACAGACCCAAATATCATTATCCATTTGATTTGAATGGAGTTTTCTAGCTAAAACGAATAGAAGTATAATTAAAAAATGTCGAATAAACGATCCTAGTAGATCTAAATAGAACTTTTTTCTGGGTGTAGACCAACAGAAAAAGACTCACTTAAGGAAATAAATTTGGCCTTCAGAGGTGCGCGCTTGTTCCCATCCGTGGGGCAGTGGCCCAAGGTCATCGACGGTACTGATGACATCGTAGCTTCTCTGTTTCTGATGTTGATGATGGCGCGTGTGCTGATTAACCTGTTGGGCGGAGGCATAAGTTTGTTGAAGCGATGCGGGACTGCTGTGGGCTCTTGGATGTGCGACTATTAATCCCGATGAGGAGCCGGCTCCGGATGCACCAGTGCCAGTTCCTGTCACAGAACCACTTGCGCCAGCGGTACCGGTTGTTGTACCGGATGATGTTGGACCACTGGGACTCGCGCCAGTCACGCTACCGGTAACAACGATGGTACCGAACGCCGAATCCGCCGAATTTTCCCTCGAATGTGAAATCGAGGGGCTTTTGCTACCGGTCGAGGGTGGATTGAAAAACGAGTCAGGCAAGTTTCTCATACGCAACGGAACTTGGAGGGGTCTCTTTGCATCGGGCTTAAGTACACTGTCAAACAATGCTTGTAAAACCATTTCCGAATCACGATCTTCAACGATATTGCTCTTTGACAACTGATCAACATCCTGATTGAGCGCCATTTTGAATAACGGGCCCCCGGTCCTCGTGCCCGTAACTGCAGTTTCGTTATCAAACAATTTTTCAATATATTTTTCTCTTGTCGTTGCTGCCTCAACCAGTCCCTGAAGTCATGTGATTTTTCAGTACACAAACGTACTTTTATTTCGGATAATTTGATATTTGATTTTTGTTTATCTACTTATTTCTCTTGTATAAACAGGATATTTATCGTCTTGTTATTTTTATCTAATACTAGATTTCATAGACCCTGTAACATGTACGTTGTTCGAGACGCTGTTTCGATTCTTTGTCGTTAAACAAACCCTGGATAGCGATAGTTTTTTCTTTTGTTTTCGTATTGGTTGAATACGCAGGAATATAAATATATATATATATATATATATATATATATATATATATATATAAAACAGAAAGCTCCGCGTATGTAATATTCGCTTCGCATGTGGGGCACACAGCTAGGGACACTCCAGCAACCGTGAGCGTGTACGTAAGTGTGTACCTCACAGCACTCCAGTCTTCTCTTTCTCGGTTCGACTCGACCCCGGCAAACACAGGCTTTCCATCCCTCCTTGGATTCTACTCTTGCTCGCTGCTGCTATCTTGCTTTCCCCGGCACGCCTCCAACGTCTTGAGGACCTACGACATTCACGGTAGTACTCCCCCTCTCCTTGGGCACGCGGTCGCTGGCTCCCGACTTTCTCACTCCTCTCTTTGCCTTCTTTTTCGTTTCTTCCTTCTCTCCTCTGCTTATTCTCTTCTTCTCCACCTCTTTTTCTGATTACCGCCGTCCCCGAGACAACAAAACAAGAAGGACAATGCCGCTGTTGCCACCGTCGTTTCTTCTATTCAACCGTACTAGTTATGTTGCGGCTGTTGCTGTTTACTACTAATGAAAATCTCTTTCCTTTTCTTCATTCCGAACGACAATTCTTCAAATCTCTTTTTTATATTTTTTATCTTTGTTCTTCGAATACGCGGATACACAGCCCGTACGAATGTTGTCTCTTGCGATTTTGGTTTATTGCTGATATCCTCATTGGTAAATCCTACGTTTTCTCTCACTCCTCATTCCTCCTCTACCGTTTGCTAATTTTTATGACTTTGTAGCTTTAATTTACTTCGTACACGTCTCGTACGCTGCAACCAACGTTATTTCTACATAGTATGCTCGTAAACAACAGCACCTTGCCTCGTGACTCTGCTCCCGTGCACGCAGAGCCTTTCTTCTATACGTGTTTACAGTGAATGCGTGTGTATACACATACTGTTCGGCTTATAATGCTACGATATGGAACGTCTATGCGCCCGTCAGAACTGCGACTGATCTACCTGTTGGCAGGAATATATGGCAAATCAGACGAGCAGCAACGAGGTAGGAAGAAAACAAAAACAATTTTAATTATTCGCACGTACATTCATTCGTATATACAATATGCATAAACGAATGCAGATCACTTAAGGCACTTTGTTCTTTTCCTCTCTCACTTTATATATATATAATAAAATATACATATATTTCTCGTTGTATGAATGTATATTCAACAGTCTCCTTGTCAAAGATATTTCGGTTCATGAAAGACGCACACGCACAGACTTATTCGACTTCCCCGTTCTCACCATACGCGTATTACTAATTACGGAGAAGTATGTTTATAAAAAGAGAGAAAGAGAGAGTGAGGAAATCGGCACTTCGTATCATAAGCTTGTACTCCCGCTTGTCGTATCACTAAAAGGAGGAAGGTGGTTTGGTCTTTTGATTTCCTGGTCTTGCGCCACAGCCGGAGACTCACCAAGCCTGCGGAACCCCCTCGTCACGGAAATCCCTCACTTTTACGTGTTGATTACGTTCCTTCGCTTTTAGAGCAAAGAAAAGAAAAACATCGAGTACAGAAAAAATAATATCTATCTTTCATTTATCCGCATTGTGGCTTTCTTCTTTCGTGTTTCTTCTTTAAAACTTTTTCCGTTTCGCTTTTTTACGCCGCTCAATTTTTTTTTTTTTTTCGTTTATCCACCTGCGTTAACTGAGGCTTTGATTATGGGTTAATAAAGAGTCCCTGGATTTAGGCGTATAACAACATCACAGTAGCATTTCGTTCAACCAGACGGGCGGATGCCAAAGGCCGGACATTAAACCACTTCGGAGAACTCGCGTTCGCGGGTGAACGCGAACGAGGGGAGCAACTGAAGCAAGAGGGGGGCCCCCCCTTGGAAGAAGGAGTGAGATCGAACGAGAGACGACTGAGACGAGTCTTCTGTATCAACCGAACTGTTCATTCGCGATTATCTTTTATAAAAATTTTAATACCTATTTACACAAACACAGAGCGAGAGAGACACACACCCACACACTGTACACACATCTATATTTTTGTAAATATATGTAAACGTATATCACACTTCGTTCACACTTGTGTTGCTCTTACGAACAAAAATATATAGATATATACATATATAAACATGTGTGTATATATCACGACGGTTCGAGAAGCACCATAATCAAAAGAGCCAAAGTTTCGGATGATCCAAGTGACCTGCGTGGCTCCCGTGAGCTAAACAGCTTTGGAAAACGGTAACGACGGCACAAAACACACGCAGCCCGTCCACGGTTGCGCCGCGGGAACGAGGACGGTCACGGGGGGACGGAAATTTACGAAGCACTACTGAGCTGCGTCTGCATGAGTCGCTCGCAAGGCTCTTTTTTCTTCTATCTCGTTCTTTCTTTCGTTCATTTGCGGCTGATGCTTCGCTCGCTTGCCAAGTATATCCACCACCGCTACTCTTTTGCCCCACCGCTGATGCAACAAGAACAGTAGCGGGGAATACGGAAAGGGGGAGCAACCGACCAGCGAGCTCCACCAATATTCATGTCTGTACACGCTATGTGAGTTCATGTGTTTGCGTATGTGTGGCTCTTTAAATGTGTATACCGCAGAAGCTTAGAGTCGTTGCTCTACACGCACGTCGCCGGAGGTTCTCCGTTTTCTTCAAGTCGAGGCGAGCCATGGCATTGTGTGCGTATTGGCCTGTTGCTCTTTCTCGACGAATCACTCGTCTGTGGCGCTCGCGCATAGACGACAGAGAGATACAAGAAAAGAAAGAGCAGTAGGGCGAGATTCTCGAGTTTATTTAGCCTGCTGCCCAAGCGGCAAGCAGTTACTTGCCCGCAGATATATATATCCAACACTGCACAATCTTTTTCTTCTTCTATTTAACATGATATTTTCAACGTTAGTTGGAAATAACAAAAAATTCAATTAAATCTCAGAACAATCGTCCTACGGTCACTTGTTACAAAATGAACGTCCAATATGCATTTAAATACATCCAAAAATATATTCATTAGGCAAAGTAATCATTCAAATAACTGAATATAACGTGAGAATGAATAGAAATTCGATATGAATCTTGTCATTTCTTCTTTACAATTTTTATAGACGTGCAATTCTTTTTCGTAGAAATAACCACGAGATTTAGGCTCTCTTGTTTTCATTTCCATAATGTGCGGCTTCTCAACATTTCCTTGGACAGACTAAACCCGTTATTATGATTTTTAAAGACTTTTCGATCAGATATTCTCACATGAACCTTTACAAAATACATGTTAATTCGAAGGACACCTGCTTGCCTTTGCCTGATGCTTTCCTCTTGTTTTCGCAACCTCTCCGACACTTGCAGTGTCTCGTTTATCTCTAACGGACTGTCGTTCGATAAAACGTTACTGTTGTTAATGTACCATTTCGAATAATTCGTCGGTGCCAACAGGAATTCGAACCTGGGACTGGATGACTTAGTCCAGACCTTGATTAAAACGAAATCATTGGTTGCTTTTAAAGACATCAAAAATACAAGAAGAAAAATTATAAAGGATTTTTTAAACACCTTTGGGTTTGGAGGAAATTTTATTCGCAGACAAATTTACAATGCAGTTATCCGATTTTACATATCGTACGAAATTTTAGTTGATGCAATAAATGCGTAATATTTTACCGTATTTTATTAGCTTTTCTGCAATAAAGCTCGCATTTAGCATAAACTTAATTCAAACGCATCCACTTATTTACTTTTTGAGAAAAGGTCTACATTTACTTTGTTTTTTTTTTCAACATCGTACGTCTTACATGGTCCTATCGTGTTCTATCACACGAAGGTCATTACTCAACGAAAATTTTGGATGATCGTTTACCATAACCGGTTTCAAATTTCGTAACTTTATTATTTCGTACTATCAATTCTTTTTATTAGTTCTAAAATTGATGTATTTCACATCCATGAAAATTTGTTTTTTTTTTTTTTTTAACGCAGTGCCAACTTATTTATGCAAGTACGTCTTTTGAAAAAGTTATTCGAGTCGCAGTTTGACGAAGTCGTAAAATTTATGGTGATAAAAAATTGGCTTCTATTCGTTTTTTCCGAGGTTCTTAAATTAAATTTAAAAAAAATCCATTGTCGACAAGTTTTCAAGTTTCTTGACAAGCGACATATTTTTCTTTTTACATACTTTAGATAAAAGAGTTTTTCCACATGATAAAAGCTGTGAAACAAAATTCTCGAAACTGATTAATTTTTATTCCCCTCTATTGAAACAGAGCTTTATCAGCATGTCGTCGAGATTCTGTACATATGTATGCACAGGTACATAATAAACAGCTGAGATTTGACTGGATGTATGTATACGTATTACACCATTACGTTACCGCAGTATTGTGAGTCAGCTGATAAGGTTATCATAAATGCCAATGTTACAGAGGAAAATAATTAGTATAACAATTGAAATGTATATTGTAATAGTGGAATGTGTTCGCTGGCGCTTGGCAAGAAAGATCATCACATCGCCACCATTAGGGGGAAATGAGCTGCACCCTGTACACTCTCGCACAAAAGCACAAGTCAAGAACTAAGGAAATTGCTACGTAATTGCAGAAAATACAGGTGCGCGTCTCAAAACAATGAATTTGTAATTGAACGTAACCACGTGTTGATTTCATCGCTGTAATTAGCAAAATCAAGATTGTGAAAAGTATACCGTTGAACTATAACTCGTTAAAACTAAATTTTGGCTCAACGTGTACGAATTGGAAAAACGACAAATGCTTACATTTATGAGAAGAACAGATTGTCACGAATGCGGAGCAGTGCAAGTGAATAAACGGGCATTTACATAGTGTTGCACTTTTCACTTTCCAGTATATACTTTCCTAGTTCAAAAATTGATGTCAGTCAGGTTCTTCATTTATATGAATGAGTATTAAAATTGTTGAGTATGCGCCATTACGTTCACGTGAATTTTCAACGTTCGAACCACGATGTCTTTGGGAACGCCCGAAAACTCTGCATCCCTCCATCACCGCACCGCACTCCACACACAGGGAGACAGAATAAAGAGAAAAAAAACGAATATACTAAAGTTCGCCATCTACAATGACCAACGGTCGGGTGTTTTCAATATTTTAATTTTTTTGTGATAACAATTTCATTGATAAATGAATTATTTGAAAAAAAATGTAAATGTGAAATCGTTCGGTGTATTTACTATTATTCTGTAAACAGTGATGGTAGAAACAAGTTATTCTTGTATTGAATTGATTCGTTTACATATTAACTGAAGAGTGTTGATTTCGAAGGAGAAGAGCTTGTCACAGAAACAAAGATGTCTTCGAAAAGGTATTTTTAATTGTTTTTATTACTTTAAAAAAAAAATAATTCTGCCAGAGCCTAATAACCATATACGTTCCCATTATAGAATTTTTCATTCCCTTGTTTGTACGAATGTTCGTTTAACTGAATATCTCTCATTATTTTTAATTCTTTCATTCTTTCTTTGTCCAGTTTTGACAAATGTTTTATTGTTAAACTGCTGCAATCGGTTGATTCTTCAACATTGCAATTATCAGTTTTGTCTAACATTTCGCTGCATTTCTAGTAATTGAATCCAAAAATAGACAAACAATAGATTTCTACAGTTCATTTTCATGCAGGTTGGCTACATTTTGTCCTAACTCTTTCAAACTATAACATTTTAAATACCTACTGACTTTTTTTTCATTTGCCCGTGCTGCCAATGATTTATAAAAACAATTGGAAAAATCCTTGTAAAATGGTAAAATGATTTTTGAAATTTACAGCGAGTTAAAAAAATTGTCGGAAGAGAGCTTGACGCGACAGCCGGAGGAAGTATTTGATATTATCTGCAAGCTTGGCGAGGGGTAAATAGACGCTATAAAATATTTTGACAAAATTTTGTGTTTGTAAAAAGTGGCTTTATAAAAAAGTTCCTTTTTTGTCAGGTCTTACGGTTCTGTATATAAGGCTTTGCACAAAGAAAGTGGCCAGGTACTAGCCATTAAACAAGTACCCGTAGACACCGACTTGCAAGAAATCATCAAAGAAATTTCCATCATGCAACAGTGCGATTCCCCGTATGTCGTCAAGTACTATGGGAGCTACTTCAAGAATACAGATCTTTGGGTAAAATGATGTAGATGCTTCAAAAAGCAGAAATGCTACGAGGCAACCTAGCTTAAGGCAGAGTAGGACACAGTTAGGCACGTGTCCTCAGCTGCGCATAATTTTCATAGAGGCAAGGTCAATTACTGTATCTGAAAACAAATGTTTCGTACAATGTCATACTGGAATAATCATTTTTGGAAAAAGCAAATGCACCGCAAATACATATTTCAATCAGGCTTAGCTTAAATTCGTCTCCCTTGACAAATGTTCAATTTCCAGAAGATTGTTCATGGAATTATTGCAAGCACTCTTTTGCTTTCACTATCTACATTTTTTTTAAACCACATTTGTCGCTATCTTACTAAATCACTTGAAGCAGTAAGATAACTGTTCAATCAACACGTTAAATGCTATGGTATTCATGGGCTCTGACATGTCTGAAGAAAAATTTCCATGTCATTCTGCAAAGTCCTATATGTGGCATTTAACATGTTTATCGCCAAAGCACAGCACATTAAATGGTTATGGCTGAAGCAGAGTTTAGAGCGATAAAAATGTAATACGATTGAATATTTTATACAGACAAAGCCTTGGGAACTAAAATTAATAATATTCTTTCGATTACTTACTGCTACCTCTGAAAATATCTCGAGATAATACGAAACTCAAAAATCTAAGAGAATTTTTTCTACTTTGCCATTTTCACAATTTTCATCTTTTGTTTGTTTAAAAAAATCGATGTTTCTAGAAAAATGGATTTCCTGTAAATTTTAGTATTTCAACTACTGAAGAGTGAAAACTTATTATTTTTACGTCACGCTAATTCGAGTAAAATGACAAAATGAATCGTTCTTAATGTTTTTCCTGTCGAACGTTTGAACACGATGAATCAGAACGTAAACATAAACATGGCTACAAATTTGACAATTTAAGCACTCATTGTTGAAAACATCGTATTAATTTAATCTGTTTTAGATTGTTATGGAATATTGCGGCGCTGGATCGGTTAGTGACATCATGAGGTTACGGAAAAAGACGTTACAGGAGGATGAGATCGCAACGATACTGTGTGACACGCTAAAAGGCCTCGAGTATTTGCATCTAAGAAGAAAAATACACAGGGACATAAAGGCTGGAAATATTTTGTTGAACAATGAAGGACACGCGAAATTAGCGGATTTCGGAGTAGCTGGACAACTTACGGTACGTTTCTATAAAACACAATCCATCAGCAATAAAATAATTCGGCTTGCCAAGAAGAGATCCACGTATATTTTCTTTTTCTGTGAGTCTCAAGAAGAACACTAAAAAATACTTATGAAATCAAAACTGAATTTACATGAGTTTTAAAATCTGGGACTGAACTTGTGATCAATTTTTATTTTTGTTTGACCGTGATACACTGTAACTTACAGGATACAATGGCTAAACGAAACACCGTCATTGGCACTCCGTTCTGGATGGCGCCGGAGGTTATTCAAGAAATCGGTTACGATTGCGTAGCAGATATATGGTCACTTGGGATCACAGCACTGGAAATGGCTGAGGGAAAACCACCGTACGGTGACATTCATCCGATGAGAGCAATATTCATGATACCCACAAAACCACCACCGAGCTTTAGAGAGCCTGATCAATGGAGTTCCGAATTCATCGATTTCGTGAGTGGTTGCCTAGTTAAAAACCCTGAAGAAAGGGCAACAGCTACGGAGCTGCTTAACCATGAATTCATAGGTATGTTTAAAAACAAAATTTTAACAAAAATTATATCTTATAGAGAATTCCCATGTTTTGGTAAAATAAATGTCAATGTTTTAATTCTTACTAAGGTGCCGCCAAACAACCCAATATTCTTAGTATGATGATCGCTGATGCTCATGAAATTCGAGAAAAACAAAGTTCGCATCGCGTTCACATAATCAATAACGTAGCCATGAAGGGACAAGTCAATGCAGACGATTCGGTGAGTAAAACTAAGGGTTCGAAGAATCAAAAGAATTTTCGAAGTTGAAAACATCGCAACTGCAAGCAATGACTTTAAATATTGAAGAACAAATTTTTATAATACATTACTCTTAAAAAACTTCATAAAAATGAAGAAATTTGACATTGTGCAATAATTTTGTTATGCATATTTACAAAAAAAATGGCAACCAAATTGAAAAAAAAAAAATATTTATGATCTTGATATCTATAATTTTTTAATCACCCTGAAAAATGTCAACTATATAATAATACAATTGTTAATATACGAAATAAGCGGCAATATAAAAACATTGTGTACTTTGCGAGGAATCAAATTAAACACGAAATATAAGAAATTTGCTAAGATTTATTTTGATTATTGACAGGATGATGATGACTGCAGTGGAACCATGAAACCTTTGCCGGAAGACTCGGGAACACTAGTGCCAAGTCACGATTTACCAGACACGGGGACCCTCGTTTCTGCCATTCTAGATCTCGGTACAATGGTTATAAACAGCGACACGGACACGGAGGCTACGATGAAAAGTAAGTAGAAATAATTAACTGTAATTAATACGCTTGAATCAATATCTTTTTTTTTTTTCAACTATAAATTTTGAGTATATGCCCAAATTGGAATTCTTATTTGGGTTAGAAAAAATATATAATAAATCGTCGTTCGTTGAATCTATAGAGTTTAACTGGTTCCCAGAATTATAGACGAAAATGTGGTACGTATCGAGTCCATATCGATAGCCATAAATTGAGGTTTCGCGTAACCACGAAAATTGCATTTTTGCGAACAAATTGGTATTAAAAACTCTATTGTTATTGTTAATCGTTACTAATCGTAATATTAATTCTTGAAATATAAAATTAGATGATTTTTTATTGATTTCATAGGACACAATACAGGCTCAGTGGAGTCTGGAAAGAAATATCGGCCTTTATTTCTCGACCACTTCGACAAAAAAGACGCTCCAGATATTGTGAAAGTGAGAATTTGGAAAATATTTCATTAAATAGTGTAGAAGCAAATATTCAACTTTGTGAAAACAATGGGTTCAAGAATTAAATATTGTCATTGTATTCTATAAACTCTAACTCCACACATTTGAAATATTATTGATACTATTGATAAAGATGCATTGAGTTAATTTTATAATTTGTATTTTGCTGCGTATGAATAGATTGGATTGCAGGGAAATGGCCAAGTACTATTAGGACATAACGCAGAACTCGAGAATAAATTCGACTTGCAGAATCCCATCGAATCGCAAAGATTTCAGAGTCACTTACAGCTCCAGCTCAACCAAATTTCACAGCCGATACAAGAACCGCAATTGAACAATATGCCTAAGTTTCAAAATGCATTCAGCGATCGCGACTTCGAATTCGTGAGTATAGTTTTTTTTCTGTTGCTATTAATAATTTACCATTTTCGGAGGCAATACTGCAGGATCATCTCAATAAAAAAGCTTTTTTTTTTTAATGGCATTTCCCGATTTTTGAATAACGTCTTTTTTGCATAACAAGACAATTATACGTGTTAAATGTCGCAGCTAAAGTTTCTATCGTATGAGGAACTGCAGCAACGTATGGCCAGTCTGGATGCTGAAATGGAGCGTGAAATTGACGAGTTGCGACGGAGGTATCAAACGAAAAGGCAACCAATACTCGACGCGATGGATACAAAGAGGAAACGTCAACAAAATTTCTAACGGTTTGATACAATTTTTTTTAACGCAAACAACAAAGTGTGATAGATCAAGGGTGTACAGTTGTATAAATTCAATAGATTTTATCATCAATCAATATGTCTACTTTCTTAAAGAACGATGCACTTTCATCGTAAATCTTTATAATCCCGGATTCCTTCTGCAAAAAAAAAACCTGTATAGTCGAGTCCGTTTACTCGATTTTTATCTTGTGTTTTTCACACGAAATTATGCTCCAATGAACTGAATGGAGATTTTTCTACTTTTCGGTTGTTGTCTTTTAGTGGTACAAAATAAATTTTACAGAGAATAAGAACCAGAAAATTACAGCTGACTATGTCTGAATATTGACCTCGGTATAATTTAAAAAACTGTGAGACATTTTGATTCTTGTGCAAATGGTATCGGCAAAAGTCGGCGAAAGGATGGCGTCAAAGAGAAATCGAACAATTGGAAAATCCAAAACAAATAACAAATTAAGTGTTAAATTTGTCATTGATTTTTATCAATTATTGCAAGAATTATTTTTAGAAATATTCTAGAAATCCGGCAGAGACCAATGCTCTTCGTATCGTGGCCTTTAACACGTACAACAGACGTGTGTGTTTTGCGGTCGCCGTTGCAATGTACGAATCGTGACCTTTTTCCAATTAACAATAAACAGCAGCATCGTATTGAATTATATTTGGAATTTCAATTATTATTCATCGCCTATTTATTTCGTAAACATATTTTACAGCTTATGATCGAGCTCAAGTAGATCCCTCCACTTGATTATTCATGACTGTCATTTTCGTCCGAGAATTTCATCTCTGATGCCTCGTAAAACGAGTTGCTAAGAATTGTATCCTTTTTTAAATCCGACACATAAAAAATGTATTCAATAAGGAAAGTTCGTGGACACATTTATTCTTTTTGTTTTATTAACAATTTATACATGTGAATACATACTAAACTCAAATTGTTAAAAAAGAAAAAAAAACAGATTTACTATGTTTAATGGATTAAGAAAAAAAAGAAATTGATTTTTTTTGGGAAATCGAAGAGTCCATAAAATCACTTTCTTAGGAATGTTGGAGAGTTAAAATTTTCACATGGGTTTGGCAGGCCAGGCCTCTATCTACCTAAAAGTAAAATGAATAATTACCGGATTAGTTACAGAATACAAAATTTTCGTAATTGTATAAAAACGATTGGTGTGCCCAGCTTATATACAATTTTTCATCACAAATCTAAAATAGGTCGGATATACTCATGACCATCTTGAGAATTTACCACTGTAAATTTCGCTTTAGCACAAAACTTCCGTCATATAGAATTAAAGAGAAAATTTTATTTTATGAATACATTTTTGTCGTGAAAATGCCTTATCTGCAATAAGAAAAATGAAAATATTAAAAATCCATCTTATTCCCTCCTTTTTAACCATATTTAAAGTTGATATCGTTCAACTAACGTAAGAAAAATGAACGTTTGACTCGACCTTTTTCTAAAAAAAAAGGAATGGTAAAAAAAGTTTCATTGGAATGGACAATTTGGCAAATAGGTATGAACAAAATCGAAGCACAATGATAGGGATGTTGGATAAGAACATTAACTGTAAATAACAATGCCGAAAACGGTCCATACAGCCTAAAAGAAGAATAATAAAAACGACTTTGCGAAAGTCCGTCGAGTTTTCATGTACTGTTCATGGCATTGGACGGTATAGGTTCATCTTTCAACAAGTTGAGTAAAATAGCACTTCTGGTACATTAAATATTACGAATGTCCGTGAAAGATTGAAAACTGCGGAATTAGGCGTTTTCGAAAAATCTTTCTCGAAAAGAACTAGCTTTTTTTTTATTATTAAACTTTGTATCGACATTCACTATCTTCACTGAGATGTCAATGAATCACACGATAAAAAACGTTTTTCGCGAGGCTGTTTCGAAACAAAATATCTCGTGATATTGTGATATGCTTGTACGTATTTTACAGCGAACCTAAAAGTAGGTTTTATCTTCTCTGATCGTCGCGATATTTACAAATCATCATCGCCTATCGTATGAAATGCATTATTTTCCATAATATCACAATCGTTTGTATATCGCCGTATTGGTTCAACGACGGTGGTTCGTTTTTCGCTCAAACTATTTGATTTTCCGGCTGAAAATCTTTTGGCTAATGTTTTAATAATCGGCTCGGTTTTACGACTTCCACTCTCTTCATCTTCCGATGCTTTGCAGATATCGTCGTTCGATGTAGATCCCATCAACCGACGACTATGACCATCGCGCATTATGTACGTCCATGATTTGCCCGAAAGTACCTGCAACGATACTCGAATTATTTCCACATTCGAAAAAAATATCGGCTCACCTGGTCCCTCTCTCTTTTTTGTTTTACATATGTACATTATTTAATATAAAAGAAAGCGAAAGTTCGTCTCGAAAGAAAAAAAAAATTACCACAGTTTTATCTGCACCGGCGTTTTGAAGCAACAGTTCGTCGATCATAGCTTGCAAACAAACTGACATAAGAATAGCCTGTTCAGACGAAATTGTGATCCACTGCAGCTGATTTTTCGCAACAAGATATTCGAATGACAATTCGAGACTACGTTCACTTGTTTTTTCGGACGTTTCGATACCCTGAAAATGAACAATAACGTAATGAATTTGTGAATTTTTTCAACCCCCGACAATCCACCATGATGAGTAAAAATTCAATAAACTTTCTCACATTATGTAACGACGTTATTCTCCAACAGCGCATTCTCGTAACTTTGAATTGTGCCTCCTGTTGTTTCGCTTCGTCCACAGTTCGTAAACACAATTCGTTCCTGCCTATTGCTACTATTACTTTTGCGTCAGGAAACAGATAATCACAATAGCACGGAACGAAGTTGATGTAACCGTAATACTTTAATGTACGTGCCACCTCCAAAAACTGTAATGATACATTTTTATGAGACGAGACAACTAAAAATAGAAATCGGGCATCCTCAATCAATAAATGTCAATTTATTGATAAATTATCGATCAAGAAATTGATTTGGTAACTTAGTAATGATTGTTGGACAGCAAAGAAAAATGTTCGAATAGAAAAATGTATACCTCTCGCTTTTCACCTCGGTTCTGAGCTTCGTTAAGTCGATTTCTTATTTCGTCGTTTACCGGTATACATCCCTGCTCGATTTCTGATAATGTCTGAATGTAAAGCAATTCCAGACCAACAGGGTCACGCATTAACTCCATATCGAATCCTGTGTTCCAATACCCTTTGGCCAAAATAACTTTAACTCCGAAAGCACCAATATTCTCCTGAGTTATTAGAGGTGATTCGAAATCCTGCAATCTACGTAAAACTGATGAAAAACATTGGCTAATTGATACATGAGAAACAGTAGATTAAACATGCTTCTATGGCTCATGCTAATTATACAAACCATTAACGTGACCTTCGTTGATAATCACCATAAAAAGTGCAAAATAAACATCAAGTTGCTCTTGTAATTTCAGCTGTCTACAAGCTTTCTGTAAGGAAGAAAAGTATTTAATCTGTTGCGAGAAAAGTGTTCAAAGATATCTCGACTGAACGGAAAACATTTACGATATTTCACTATATCAAAAATTTGGTAATATTTCAATGAAAGAATATGCGTAATTTTCAAACTTTATTGATTTAGAATCATATTATATATCATATATATATATAGAATATAATTAATAACTGCAATTAAATCCAGGAATCCAGAATTTGATTCGAGTGAGATAATTTCGTAGCTCTATTATTTAAAATCTCAATAACACTTTCATTTAAATTTAAAAAATATTTGGATAATATCTGAAATACGGATATTGATCGTACCTTCAAAACTGTTTTAGAGCTGTCTACCGTTGAAACATTGACGACAATGCTTTGGCCGTTCATGAAAAACACATTGATGTTTTCATTTTTTATTGGTTTTCCACTAGTCTCTTGTTGAGCACTTAGCAAAAAACCATTGAGCATTTCTGAAGTGTTTATTGTTTTGTTTTGGCCAATATTTTGTATATATCGTTCTAAGGCGAGACGGCGATCTTCCTGCTGATTCATGGTAAGGGGAAAGAATTTTTTTGGAGGAAAAGATGGTAAAGGAACATCCAAACTCTTGAGTAATTGCTCGTGTAGATTGAGCAACTGTTTATACCGCACTGAACAGTGGAACAAGCCATTTATGTGAATGTTGTAAGCCTACAAATCAAAAATTTGTCAAACTTGTCTTTATTTTTATCAAGCGTTGGTTATTCCATTATAAAATGACATTTGCTTTGTACTTACCACGTACGGATTACCCGACGAATTATCGAATTCCTGGGTATCGGGTATTGAAAAATGCATAGTAATATCCTTAACATCCGGTCTAACAAAATCGATTTGTTTTCTCTCTATTTCTGTGTCTGTAAGAAAATATAAAATATTCACAATCCGTGGGAAGAGAAAGGCAAGAATGATTTTGAACCACTGGCAATTGTGTAACTGCTTGTATAGTTTTATGGCTGCATATGCTCCCGCCCACAGTCTCTGAACAAACAGAACACCAAAAAAAACAATCTCTACTTATGATCACACATGTTGAATCCTTATCAAATGAAAAATTTCGCATTCGTTATGGTATCAATAACATTTCACAATAAAAGTACAGTAATACTAATCTGTATTAATATGGAACGAACAATCACAAAAATAGCAATCTAGGAATGGTGATGTCATATTTTGTAAATTATTGCAAAAGTATCAACCAGTGCATTCACTGTAAAAGGATTTTTTCACAATGTCAAACGTGATGAAAAAACTTGTGTTTTGATTGACAGTTACTCTGTGTTTTTCGTACAATGGTAAAAAATTAAATTGCATTAAAATAAATATAATTGTGATCACATAAGCACCATAACCTTTGCGGAAAGTTCATAATAACCTTCTATTGTTTATAGTAGAGTTCGTATCGCAGTGCACAAGCTCCAACATCACATGAAAATTCTAATTTATTGACTTTTATTTTGTTGATTTTCTTTTAATTGTTTCTTCAAGTACCGATAATTGTTGTATTAAAATAACAGAGAAACTTCAGAGAAACGATCATCTCTAATGCGATAGCCTAGAAAAGCCCATCAAATGAAATGAATACTGTGACAGAAAACATATGGCTGTTTTCATAGACACGAGCAGTGGGGAACATGAGCAGTAAAATCATCTCTGATAACAATTTTGCGGTCTCTGCCTTTGACGTGGCGCTTTTCCTGAGCGGCCAACAGGCGAAGATGTTAAATTATCCTACGAAACTTAGTCGAGATGGCAGATTTTCGTCCTACGAAACTCCGCGGTCATTGCAGCAGGAGATTCATTACAGTAGTTTTCTGGTCAAAGCGTTTTTCAGCAATTTTTTTCCAAATTCGGGCACATATTCGAGACCCGTGTGATAACGTGACGAAATTTAAAAGGATTTTCCGTTCCAGACTTAAAATATTTCCTTTCAAAGATACTGCACTTTTATATTCTTCACTTATTATGGAGAAAATTTGAAAATTCCACATTTCTCACTATAACGAAAACGTTTTTAGTTTTTTTTTTGAAAATTCTCAATGACGGAGAGCCCTCTGACAAAGTTTATCGATTTTCATCGTTTTTTATTACATTCATTGTGGGGAGAGAACTACGTTGAAGGAGTATTTGTATTTTGGATTCATGCACAACAATAATATAAGTAAATAAATACTTTATTATACATTTATTGAAGTATCTTTTGTATATTCTCTGCTCACAAATAACGAGCTGTTACAAAATATTGTTATCGTACAAAACATAATTAGCCAATATTTTTCTTTTTTTATTCAAGATATTTTCTAAAATAAATATTTCAAACATTTGTTCAACTTTCTCTCTGTCATGCTGCAAGTTGACTAGTGATATGCACTTTCATCCATCAATCAAAGATTCATAATTGACCACCAGAGCTTTGATTTCTGTCCCCGAACAGATGTTTAATCCAATCATTTTTATTTTACACTAGCCGACCTTACACTCGCTTCGCTCGGACAAAGCCATGCAGCCAGCTCCTATCAAATGTGAATTTAAAAAATGAACCTTTAAATACAAAAATTATAAAGCTAAACTAAATCATCATATTCTCAATACAGTTGTATTTAATTTAGTGAAAAAAACTGCTTTTTATTTCCAAAAGTATTGATGCATGCGTCTCGCCATCACCTATATATACCTTTCTGAGTTGGAACGTATCCCCACCACAACAGGATAATGGAACACTCGAGAATGTTCCAGAAGATTCTGGACTTCCGTTTCTGGTTTATAGAATATTCTAGAACGTTCTCAAATGTTCCGGAACGGGAAGTCCCTTCGATGGTGCACAACCGTCTGGGACATTCTAGAACATTCTCGAACATTCTGGAACCGAAAGTTCTTTCGAAGGTTCAGAACCTTCTGAGACATTCTGGAACATTCTCGAACATCCTGAAATATTCTAAAACATTCTCAAACATTCTGGAAAATTCTATAACATTCGGGAACATTCTAGAACATTCTGGAACCTTCTGAAAGATTCTACTATAACATTCGAGAACATTCTACAACATTCCCGAACATTCAGGAACATTCTGACCAGTCTCGGCCACTTCGGCATTCAATTCCCAGCTGCTTCTTCACCGACTTCCCATGAGAAGTCCATTGGTGCGATGCCCTATTTTGACACCCATATCTCCGAACCCAACCCCTGCAGTTCCAAACCGAAACCTTCTTCATGGATGGGCGATGGAGGGCTACCATACCATATAACCCCCATGGGGCTGTGGGGATGGGTTGCGAAGCTATAGCGGCACGCACGGACAACCACGCTTACATTTATCATAATAGGTGTACAAGTAAAAACTCGGCTTTTTTGGTAAAATTCAACTTTATCGAAAAGATACTTGTTACAAAGATTAATAATCGAAATATTCGCCATTACTATCTATGGTCTTTTGCCATTTATCGGGTGTTCATCCAGTAAAACTTGAAGTTCTTAGTCTTCAAATTTTTTTTACTGCACATGGACGTGGATCGTCCTCAAAACTAAAATTTCCATCACGAAATCTTGCATGACTCACAGAATGTTCACCCAAAGTCGAATTAATCAATTCCATAGCTTGAGCAGTATTTTTTTTCATTTGAAAACAGAATAGAATGCAGTGGCGTAAATGTTGCTTAGCGACATCCATCTCTTATAAAATTGATACACACGGAATGACAGCTTGTAAATGACTGAAACTTATGTCATAAAAACAGCAATGACTAACAAGGAAACCTTCCCAGGTGTACCCCGCCGATTTTGTTCCGCTTGGAGTATGTTATTCTACATTGAAATCTAAGAGATACCTATTTTTTTTTTTGCGGAAACTCATATTTAAGGGGTGAAACACACCCCTAAAGTTGAGGTCTCCCAGGGGAGGTTGTTCAGTTCCATATATATGCAGACAAGGGGGCAAAATCAAAACAATTGCATTCAATACTTCATAAAAAGTTATGACTACTCGATTTTTTTCAGCCCTGAGGGGGTGAATAAGCCGAAGTTATAGGGGTATAAAATTAAGAAAACGTTATAACAAATAGAATATGCTCGATATGGAAGTGAAAAAAATTGCATAATTAACAGTTTCAAAAGTTAAGACATACATGTTTTTGCATTTTTTGAAAAAATGCATCCTTAAGGGTGTACTACCCTTACATCCGAATACCTTTAATTTCTGTAGATATGTATTTTTTTAAGTATCTATCTGCTAGAAAATATTCTTTTGGATATAGAACATATCGTGAAATTGTTTAAAAAGATTGTTATCAACATAAAAAAAAATCCCTTGAAATAATCGATAGAACATATGATTCTGGCATTACAGATAATGAAAATTCTTTTCTTGAGAGATCGAAAAGTAGCTTTTTTCGCGATTTTGTTTCAACCGAGTTTTTGATGTTTCATTAAATCACTCTTAAAGAATAGAGGATGAACTCTTAACGTTATTTTCATTTTGTACACTGTTTTGTTTTCTATCATTGAAATTTCTATCATTGAAAATGTCCTATAAAAAAAACGATGTGCACGATTCTAGCCGTAATTATTGTCTGAAATAAAATTTTAAAAAGATTATTAATTTGCATGTGTGTCACTATTTTGCTATGGAGGGTTTATTTTTATTTTTATTTCTTTATTCTTTATTATCAAAAAACTGTTGAAAAAATCAGCTAAATTCGTTCTCGTTTTGTTAGAGAAAAAGAAGTTTGTTATACATGTGATGTTTGTTGTTACAATCACGTAGCAGTAAATGAACTGATATCTTTTATCATTTCGAACCTTACTTTGTATATGTTCGTTAGCCTTGCTTATTAGCTATCTGATTCTCCGAGTTGATATTCTACTTCACCTATCATTGAAAGAAGTTTCAAAATACGTTGATAAGAAATATATAACTGTTATCTGCCTCTGCCTCTCTTATTTGACATATGATGGCCTGTGCTACGCTTATAAGTCGCGTTCTTCAGAAATTGCTTCAATTCGATAAGTGCGAGTTAGAAGGAATTTATCTCGTGATAAAATAATATCAACAATCAAAGGCGTGTATAGCCTGTTTCTTATTAACGTATTTTGAAACTTCTTTCAATGATAGGTGAAGTAGAATATCAACTCAGAGAATCAGATAGCTAATAAGCAAGGCTAACGAACATATACAAAGTAAGGTTCGAAATGATAAAAGATATCAGTTCATTTACTGCTACGTGATTGTAACAACAAACATCACGTGTATAACAAACTTCTTTTTCTCTAACAAAAGGAGAACGAATTTAGCTGATTTTTTCAACAGTTTTTTGATAATAAAAAATAAAGAAATAAAAATAAAAATAAACCCTCCATAGCAAAATAGTGACACACATGCAAATTAATAATTTTTTTAACATTTTATTTCAGACAATAATTACGGCTAGAATCGTGCACATCGTTTTTTTATAGGACATTTTCAATGGTAGAAATTTCAATGATAGAAAAAAAAACAGTGTACAAAATGAAATTAACGTTAAGAGTTCATCCTCTATTCTTTAAGAGTGATTTAATGAAACATCAAAAACTCGGTTGAAACGAAATCGCGAAAAAAGCTACTTTTCGATCTCTCAAGAAAAGAATTTTCATTATCTGTAATGCCAGAAACATATGTTCTATCGATTATTATAATCTATCGATTATTTTCAAGGGATTTTTTTTTATATTGATAACAATCTTTTTAAACAATTTCACGATATGTTATATATCCAAAAGAATATTTTCTAGCAGATAGATACTTAAAAAAATACATATCTACAGAAATTAAAGGTATTCGGATGTAAGGGTAGTACACCCTTAAGGATGCATTTTTTCAAAAAATGCAAAAACATGTATGTCTTAACTTTTGAAACTGGTAATTATGCAATTTTTTTCACTTCCATATCGAGCATATTCTATTTGTTATAACGTTTTTTTAATTTTCAACCCCTATAACTTCGGCTTATTCACCCCCTCAGGGCTGAAAAAAATCGAGTAGCCATAACTTTTTATGAAGCATTGAATGCAATTGGTTTGATTTTGCCCCCTTGTCTGCATATATATGGAACTGAACAACCTCCCCTGGGAGACCTCAACTTTAGGGGTGTGTTTCACCCCTTAAATATGAGTTTCCGCAAAAAAAAAAAATAGGTATCTCTTAGATTTCAATGTAGAATAACATACTCCAAGCGGAACAAAATCGGCGGGGTACACCTGGGAAGGTTTCCTTGTAAGCTACAGTGGGTCAAAAAAGTATTCGTACACCTTGTTTTTTTGCGATAACTTTATAAAGATAAGCGATACGCAAAAAAAAACCAATTTTATTTAATAGTCCATCAGGTACAGAGATAAACTGCAAATGAAGATTTTTTCCCAGGAATAATAAAATTATGTAAAAAAAAAAAACGAAAATTTTTGGGTAAAAAAAGTATTCGTACATTTACAATTGAGCTGCTAAACCTCGACTCACTCACGCATGGTCTAAACTCTGCGTACAATGTAAACAAGTATTTGTTTATACAATGGCTTTGACCTATTCCATGCGATAGTAGATTTTCAACCTCTGAGCAGACACGACGGCAAAGAAAAGCGAAATAACAATATCCATGCGAGATAGAGTGATTTTTCTTCGGAAACGCGGTGATAGTTACCGAAAAATTGGCAAAGAATTGAATCTGTTTTACAACAGTGCAATACATAATTAAAAAATACGAAACAACAAATAGCACAGAAAATAAGCCACGAACGGGTCGACCGAGAATACTAACAGTACGAGAGCGTCGGAATATTGTTAAAAGAGGTTACGAAAAAACCGTTCACAAGTGCTCGCAGTTTAGCGAATGATCTCGCGTCAGCGTCTGGGAAGAGCGTGTGTCCCCAGATTATTCGAAATATTTCGCATTCTGCCCAAATATACGGCAGAACTGCCCGGAAAAAACCATTAATTAATAATATAAATCGAGAAAAACGTTTAGGTTTCGCAAAAACCTACATAAATAAATCCGTCGACTGTGAAGCACGGCGGAGAAAGTTTCATGGTTTGGGGCTGTATGGGATATTATGGCGTTGGTAATCTGGCTTTTATAGACGGGACAATGAATGCCCAGAAGTATATCGAAGTGTTGCGCAGTAATTTGAACGAAAGTGCAGATAAAATGGGCTTGGATGAAAATTTCTACTTTCAACAAGATAACGATCCGAAACATACTGCCGTAAAAACGAGGGAATGGTTACTCTATAATGTCGGCAAACAATTGATTACACCACCACAATCTCCGGACATCAATTCTATCGAAAATTTATGGCACTTGGTGGATGTAGAAATTAGAAAAAGAAAAATAACAAACAAATCCGATCTCCAAAGAGCGCTTTTAGAAGAATGGACAAAAATAACAAAAGAAACAATGCAAAAGCTAATAGAATCCATGCCTAAGAGACTCAAGGCGATAATTGAAGCAAAAGGGATGCACACCAAATATTAATTATAATTAACAATTATGATGATGGAGGATTTCACTAAAATCGTAAGTGTACGAATATTTTTTTATGCCCTCGAATTCTCGTATTTTATATACAAACTTTTCTGTAACTCCTGATAAAAAATTCCTGATTTTCAGATTATCTCTATACCTGATGGACTATTAAGGAGGTTCTATCGTTTCTCATGTAAAAATTATTTTCCAACTTTACACAATAAAATTTTGTAAATAGAAAGCTTAAGACAGTATTAAAATTCTGGCGAAATATGCCGATGATTCACCGTCTCAAAATTGAGATATTTATTGTTGAAGTTCGCAATTTTTTGAAAGCTTCCATAAGAGCCCATGTTAAATTTGTCATTTTCAACAATGAATATCTTGATTACCAGGCGGTGAAACCTCTCCAAATTTTTCACACATAATTAAATGCTGTTCAAGAAGATTCACGCCAAATTTCAATACATTAACTTGGAATAATCAAATATAATGTATTTTTCGTATCATGTCATATAAATATCGATACAAGCTCCTTAAACGAAATAGGTTTGGATTTGATATCGCGGATACCCATGAAGTTATTGCCAAAAAACGCGGTGTACGAATACCTTTTTGACCCACTGTATATATATCCAAAATGGCAGGCGAATTGGATGCGTTCAAGTATATTTTGTAATGCAACCAACTTCAGAGCCGAGTTTCTACTTGCACACTTATTATATATTGATTTTTTCTGCTTTTCACTCATGAAATAATGCATAATAATCAAAGCAGCTTATTTTTTTTTCATCACTCATCACGGAATTTAGACGGCGTCTAAATTTCAATGTAGCAAAACCAGTAATTAGTAAGAAAAAAATAGCTATGCGTCTGTCTGTAAAAATTGTGAGCGTTTACATTGAGCCACGTTACTACACGAATAATCTCTTTAAATACTGACAATTAATTGATCACAGGCCTTGAATTCCAAGGCACGTAATTAAAATAACAATTGGCGAAAATTTTGGCAAAAATTCTTGCGATACGAAAAATTAACGCGGTTTTCGTTAAATACAACATACACCACTAATTTTTATGAATACAAAGACTCATTTAAGCCTAGTCCAACCCACCGTTTATCATTGTTAACGGTTTATTTGTGTCAGGTTCATTTTGTTTACCGAATATCCGAGGCAGACAATATTGATAACATTATACCTGGAATTCACAACCTTGAGTCATTCAAGAAACCTTGAAACAATTATATTAAAATATTTTGTGCAGATTTATAATATGCGTGCTTGCGTATATGCCTGTAAATTATGACACATCTTTCAGATCTTATCGTTCGGTACAGATTCGAGTGTAGCATCAGTAATCACGGGAAACAATTACTAGATTCGTGGATCATCCAGTAAAATGTGCGATCTAGCTGAACGAGAACTGAGCGAGTTTTTGTCATAAGCTGAGTTCCACGTTGCAACAAACGTTTATTCAAATTTTTGCCATTTTGTGATCGGCCTTCCGGGTTTTTCCAAAGCTTCCTTCCACTGGTCACCGCAACTTCCACCAACGTCTGGTCCTATTACTAATTGACCAATTGGCGTTTTCTTGCCTGCAATATATTTTCCGTTAGGCTTAATATTGGCAGACAATTAAAAAATTTCTATACGACTAGAAAATATCAATTTTTATAAAGTTTTGTCCTTGACAATTATTTTGTTCCATGAAAATGTCAATACTTAGCGTTTCGTAAAAAGTCTGACAAAATTCAGCCGTTTTTTAAATGTTATGAACATAGATATGCAATAATAAAATTATCAAAATATTATTAACAAATTGTTGTAATAAAAACGGTTCGAGAAGTAATGGGATTTTTTTTTTCGTGGTATAAAATGAATTTCTTGATTTTCTAGAATTCTTTAGAAATGGTTTGGGATTTTTTCTTTTCCTTGAAATTCCTCTTTCCTACTTTTTCTGGTAGCCTTAGAAATTTCGTGTTTATAGTGTTGTATCTTTTTACGAGAACTTGAACAAAATTCGTGATTTTTTTATGAATAATTAAAAAGTTTTTGAAAAAATAAAAAACAAAGGAATATTCGAAAAAAAAAATGTATATGTATTTGGAAACGTCATGGAATTCGTCATTACGCGTAAGGAAAAAAATGATGTGATTATTTATTGAAGAATGTTTGGTTTAAGCAATATGTAAATAACTTTTTAGAATTATTATTATCGAAAATGAAAATCTATAAAGTTTCGAAAATGACTGAATTTTTTCAGATTTTTATCCGATTGCGAAGTTGTGGAATTCTGATGCAAGAAAATTTTTGGCCGAAAAACATGCCTCATGCATCCTAAAGATACTGTGAAGAAATTTACATCCGTTTATCGTGGTAAGAACTTACCCATTTTGTTTTTCAATGTGAATTTAACAACGAAACTGGCATCCTTGAGTACACCATCGATCGGATTTTCAGCAACGACTCTAGCCTCATCAGGAGCAAATTTAAGAGACACGGACGGTGGAAAACGATTACTTTTCCAAAATTGTGTCACTCTTCCATCTTCGATGACCGACATTTTAATGTAAAGCTGACCCTTAAGCGTTTCTTGCTCGTGCATCATTTGAAGCGAACATCGCAAACGCGAAAGGCTCAAAACCAATCGAGATTCAGTCCCGTCCTTCTTTTCAGTCAGCTCCCTCGTCAGAATCAATTCTACTTGACCCTTTTGGCTCTCTCTCTGTTCAACAAATAATTTAACGGGTAAAACCACTGTAGAATTTTCAAAAAATCGATTTTTTTTTATTGGCTTAAAATATACTTTGAACTCTCTTGAATATGAGGTAAAAAGATTTATACCTGTAAAAAAAGATTTTCATTGAAATTTCGGGCTCTACCCCGAGCACGTCGGTCATTTCAGTACCACGTTTCAAAACTTTAAGGGCAGGATAACGTTTTTAAACTTTTTTTGCATTTTTTTATTTGATTTTCTAAATGGAGAACCTTTCAAGCATATTGTGTGTAAATTTGAGATGAATCGGAGCAAAACTAACGAAGATACAGCGGTTTAAGCAACCGCGCCTCATACATGACTCAGCGCATCAGAAAACACCTGCCGCGTTTTACCCACAACTCACGCTTTCAAAGTCGGTGCCCCTCATAACTTCAAAACTACTGCACCGATCTTTTTGAAATTTCGAACACTATTTCTGTACATAATTTACGAGGTAACGCTGGAGAGTTTTTTTTTTCAAGTTTGTTAATATTTTTTATTTTACAATAACAAATTAGCCGATTTTTTTCGCAAAAATCGCGTTGTTCACTTCAAAGTGTTCCCAAAAAGTGAAAAATTAAAATTTCGAAAAACCCTCCCAGCGTTACCTGGGGAAAGCGATTATCTAACGAATGAACTTTGATTTTTTGATTTCAGATAATCCAGCACCGAGTTATGAAGGGCACTGCAATTCTACTTTTTTCCGAGACGCTTCCGAATAATTGCTGCCATTGCCGTATTTTTTAATATTTCTTCATGAAAATTTTACACAATATTCTTCGAATGTTATACTTTAATGTACCATTGGTTTTAAAAAATAGATTTTAACTGTGTCGTCAAAAAAAAATTCACAAAAATGTGCCTTTTTTTGCACGAATTAACGTTACCCCGCCCTTAAACGTGTTTTTCTCGAAACACGATTTTTCAAAACGGCACGCAGCATAACTCCAACAATTTTCATTCTTTTCATTTGAATTTTTGACAATATCTTAAAAATAATATTTCGAAGTGAAATACGTACGGAATGTTCGGTAAGTTCATTTAAACATTTTTTATCAACAAATAATTACCCCTTTTTCTGTCGAAAATTGAACCTCTTCATTCAAACACTCGCCAATAATACAAAAATGAATATTTTCAAAATCCCTTACGTACTTCACTAGCTATGAGTGTCTAGATTAAGGTTTTTTCTTTTTTTATTCCAGATCAACAATTGCACCAATTACACTGCGTGCCGCAAAGCGCCTCGAATTCAACAAGCCTTGCGGGAATGGCTCTGGTGTCGCCATTTTTAAATATTTTTCAGTCACAATTTTTTGTTGTACAGTTAAATATATGCTTAATAACTCCTCCGATTATTATTATTCTATTACCTTTCCTTCCACCCGAAAAAAAATTGTTGAAAAAAGGCATTTTTTGAGGCCGTTACAGTGGTTTCAGCCCTTAAAACTTTTATCTATGAGTATAGTTGGCTTTTTATGCCATTGTTTATAAGTGTTAAAAATATTTAATTATCACGCTATCAGATGTAACATTCGTATCGTTGATATAAACCAAACATTAATAACCCATTTTTATCTTTAACACATGACCGAGAAATAAAATCATTCCTACGTAATTAAAGGGACTTCGTAACACGTTAAGTTTTTCGTTTGAAATAATGGAGAATTTTATGTGCGAGAAATTTAATATCAGGTCAGTTTAAATGAAGAAAAATCTATTTCAAGACTCAAAATGAAGAAAATGGAGAAAGATTCGTCTGGGATCGAAATCGACTTCATTCATAGGTTCTAGGCGGTTTACGTGTTTTTTCTGTATTTGAAAAAACTTTTAGTTTCGATGCGAACAGAATACATACCCTTTCGTCAGCACCAGAAATTCCACTGGTGATTGCTCTCAACGATTTCCAAATATCTCCAGTCGAAGCATCATTAGAATAATTAGATTTCGATGGTTTCGTCACAAAATTCTTCGGATCGAGTGATATCGTGGTTGCACCGATAACCCGCCTTTTGTCTATATTTTTTTTATCGACAACTGGTGCCTCAGAAGATCCTTTTTTCTTATCAAACAAATGGCCGAAGATTTTGTTAGTCTTCGATTCATTCGACCCGGAAGATGTTGCTCCGCTCATTGTTTCACCTTTCTTCGGTGATTGTTTCGTTGTATTTTCCTTCTCGGTCCCTTTTTTTTCGCTCGATATCAGCGGCTTATTTTCGAGTATGGCGTACAAAGTTGCTATAACGAATCTCGAAGCGTCCATGTCTTCTTCGGTACTTTGCAACTTGCTAAATCGAGATTTTGTCTCTTTGCGCAATTTAAATGTAAATTCTTCGTTCCATTGTGGCCAAGACTCGTTTTTAGATGTCGTTTCGAATTGCTGTTTGTCAGGCAAGAGTTTTATCTGTAAATTTAACGTCATTTTTATAATCATTCGTATCACTATAGAGAACAATTAATTCCACTACTACGCTTCAATATTTCTTTGCTTATCTGAATAAAAAATGAGCCCTGAAATGTTTTGGGTGACTTTAGTTTTACAAGAGATTTCATGTTGTGCTTGAAAAAGTGACATTTATTTCGAAAATTATGTTTTTTTCTGTTCTTGCAGTGCTCAATGAAATATTATTCGACATTTTTAAACTCCAATTGAATACGAGTCGAAAAAAGTTATTATACACACTTGCAACCGAATTGTCCATTAAAATTTATCTAGTTTTTACCTAATAAATTCTTAATTAAATGTATTAGATTGCGTTCGGATGTTTACCTTGACGACGTAGCTATTGACTTTTGTAAATCCAAAGTTTTGCGGCAAATGTCTGGCACCGAGGACCATTACACGTAGAGTTCTATCGGTTGGACAATGAACCATTCTTATCCCGACTTCTGGTTCCAAATTTTGTATCCGATCGAGAGGAACAGTAACGTTTTTCAGGCCATTGTCGAGAAGACTTTTGATCTTGGCGATCGCCATGTTAATGTTATACCAAGTCAAAAGAACGTTGTCAAACTGTCACCATTCAATTCGAGAAAACAAAAAGATAACAAAGATGCTTATCTACGTTTCGTGATTCCGCCCAGGGTCGCTTGATAAGACTCATGACGCTACAAGAGTCCTCTTATGTGTTACTCATTCCTCTATAATGGGTAAACAAAAAAATTTATCGTATTTGACACAGCAATTTACGTATCTTAGCTATTCATAGGAATCGGAAAAATTCAGTTATCTTTAAGATTTTTTTGATAGGTTTTGGTCTGAAAATACCAAAACCACTGCTTATTTTTTTTTTTTTTACTTCGAATTCTCGTGAAAGAATCACTTTTCGAGTAATTTTTCAACATTTTTAAATTTATCGGTTGAGTCATACAAATTTTTTGATGAATTCCCTGAAAAGATTATGAAAAAAACTAATAATTGTTTATTCCGATATCTCAATTTTCGACGAAGTGACAGTACGAAGTTTCAAATCGTCATAACTCAGCGGCAAATTATAGTGGAGGAATTCCATGAGCACGTGTTCCGAAGTATTTTGTATACTAAAAAAATGACGATAAATTTATCCCGATGCTTATTCTGTTCGTTCTACCCGAGAAACGCTCTCAAAAATCGACAAAAAAGCGCAAAGGAATAAAATTGACGAAAATCGATCGAATACTTGAAAAATTCGTAGAAAAATCGACCAATGGAGATAAATGGAAAAAAAAAACAAATGCCATTTTAAAGCGGATTCTAATACGAATCGAATGAGCACCCGGTGAAGAAACAAACTCTGAATAGAAAACGCGTTAGAACGCTTTTTGTCAAGCGCACAAAATATTTTTTTTTCAACCTTTTTTTCAATTTGCAGCTTATTATAATGTATTTTGACCCAAAAACACCGAAAACGTCGATCATTTTCATCGAAACTCGATATTTTATGAAAGAACTCCAAAAATGACTTTTTAAGCAATTCTTCAACAGTATTTCAACGATCACTTGAGAAACCAAACTTTCATAAAAATTCTTTGAACAGCGAATGAAAAAACGAAAAAAAAAAATATTTTATTTTTATTTTTCTTGATAGGACTAATTTTAAGAAAATTAGTGCACTTTGAAACTAAAACATCGAAACATTTTTTATGAGGAAACCCCAAAATACCACTTTTTAGGCAGGTATTTATTATTTTTTAGAAATTGGTTGAGAAATCACGATTTTTTGAGAAATTCTCTGAAAAGCTGATAAAAAAAATTATGAAAAACTTTATCGTTTTACTTCGATATTTGAATAAAATTACAGCACTTTGAAAATTGAAAAAAGATCGCCAGAATCCCTCCGTATACGGATTTTCAAAAACCCAAAAATCCCGAAATTACAAGTATTCAAAACTGGGTAGCGAATGGAGATGCAAAAATACTGAAATTGTAGTTCGAAAAAGAATTTTCATAGATTATTTAAAAAGTCGAATAAGTTTTACCACGATATTTCCATCGAGACTAGCGAAAATTACAATGCAATTGCAGTTTATTTTTCCATTGGTAGAATTATTTCGGAATTTAATTTAAAAAGGAAAAAATAACGTTCGCCTTTGTAATGAAGATAAACAGTATATGGCTCTGATTATTTGCTCAAAATATAATTTATGTATTAAACAATGATAATAATGATCGATTACTCGCTTCGCCTTACTTGTCAATGTTGCGGCCAAGGGCACTGAGGGTATATAGTAAAATTTCATGACTGAGCAATAACTGTACAGTTCCCCAAACAACTACACTGTATAAAAGTATAGATTACCGTGTAATCGTGTCGATATTACTACTTCCGCCACACACACACACGCGCGCGCGCTTACGATTTAGTCGCGAAGTTTTTTTTGACAGGTTGTAGCAGCGATGTGGGTATTTGCCTGGGGACGCATTATATTAAACCAAAATAAATGGACGCGCTCGGCTGTTTTTGTTTTTAGAGAAGATTCATCGTAGAGATTTTATAACTCGATGAATAATGACGAATGTCTGCTTCCACAATAACTTACGGTTTCAATGCAATTGTTGCGGTTATCGGTCAAAATTCCCTTCGATCGTATAACTTCACACACAAACGAGTTTCCAAGTAAATAAAACACACTCGCGATGTTTTACGAGGAACGTGATAAAAGTTATTAGCAGAAAAATATCACACGCATTCGCGAAACATAAACAAAAAACCGACTTCAGAATAATTAACGATTCCAATTATTTACGTCGTCGTTCCATGCTATTCGTTGATCGCGCGAGACTTAGATCTAAAGCGTAAGAGGCGCGGCTGCTGACACGACACAATGAAGACGTTCAAGCGTCAGTGTACGCGAAGTCTGGTTCAGCACGTAAGGTAGTCACTGTAGTCATAAGACTGAAAAATGTACAGTGTGGTCAATGTACATAAGAGAGGGGCGCAAGAAGCGACTCGTCCTTGCAGCATGCAACAAGTATACATATGCTTCTCTCTCGCTCTATTGTACTCAAAAACTCGAATAGAAAGGATATCGTTAGTTGGAATCATGGGACGACAAATCACACGCAGCTTCAGCTATTTGCTTGTGTTTATCGCAGGCCGCGGAAATTAATATTAAATCAAATTTCATACTCTTTTTCAGGTGTATAGCGAAAAAAATATTTACGTATAGAGCTTAGCACTTACGAGTATAGTAGCACGGTGTTAAATAATGAAAATGTATACAAAAATATACGTACAGTGGGTCAAAAAAGTATTCGTACACCGCGTTTTTTGGCAATAACTTTATGGGTACACGCGATATCAAATTCAAACCTATTTCGTTTAATAGTCCATCAGGTATAGAGATAATCCGAAAATCAGGAATTTTTTATCAGGAGTTACAGAAAAGTTTGTATGTAAAATACGAGAATTCGAGGGCAAAAAAATATTCGTACACTTACGATTTTAGTGAAATCCTCCATCATCATAATTGTTAAATATAATTAATATTTGGTGGCATCCCTTTTGCTTCAATTATCACCTTGAGCCTCTTAGGCACGGATTCTACTAGCTTTTGCGTTGTTTCTTTTGTAATTTTTGTCCATTCTTCTAAAAGCCCTCTTTGGAGAGCGGACTTGTTTGTTATTTTTCTTTTTCTAATTTCTACATACACCAAGTGCCATAAATTTTCGATAGAATTGATGTCCGGAGATTGTGGTGGTGTAATCAATTGTTTGCGGACATTATAGAGTAACCATTCCCTCGTTTTTACGGCAGTATGTTTCGGGTCGTTATCTTGTTGAAAGTAGAAATTTCCATCCAAGCCCATTTTATCTGCCATTTCGTTCAAATTACTGCGCAACACTTCGATATACTTCTGGGCATTCATTGTCCTATCTATAAAAGCCAGATTACCAACGCCATAATATCCCATACAGCCCCAAACCATGACACTTTCTCCGCCGTGCTTCACAGTCGGTATTAAATTTTTCTGCTGAAGCTCGGTGTTTGGTTTCCACCAGACGAATCTTTTTCCATCGGACCCAAAGATGTTAAATTTCGATTCATCCGAGAATACGACACGTTTCCAAAATTCTACGGATTTATTTATGTAGGTTTTTGCGAAACCTAAACGTTTTTCTCGATTTATATTATTAATTAATGGTTTTTTCCGGGTAGTTCTGCCGTATATTTGGGCAGAATTCAAAACGTTTCGAATAGTCTGGGGACACACGCTCTTCCCAGACGTTGGTGCGAGATCATTTGATAAATTGCGAGCACTTGTGAAACGGTTTTTTGTAACCTCTTTAACAATATTCCGACGCACTCGTACTGTTAGTATTCTCGGTCGACCCGTTCGTGGCTTATTTTCTGTACTATTTGTTGTTTCGTATTTTTTAATTATGTATTGCACTGTTGTAAAACTTAGATTTAATTCTTTGCCAATTTTTCGGTAACTATCACCGCGTTTCCGAAGAAAAATCACTCTATCTCGCATGGATATTGTTATTTCGCTTTTCTTTGCCGTCGTGTCTGCTCAGAGGTTGAAAATCTACTATCGCATGGAATAGGTCAAAGCCATTGTGTAAACAAATACTTGTGTACATTGTATGCAGAGTTTAGACCATGCGTGAGTGAGTATCGAGGTTTAGCAACTCCATTGTAAATGTACGAATACTTTTTTTGCCCAAAAATTTTCGTTTTTTATTTGCATAATTCTTTTATTATTCCTGGGAAAAAAATCTTTATCTCTGTACCTGATGGACTATTAAATAAAATTGGTTTTCTTTGCGTATCGCTTATGTCTATAAAGTTATCGTAAAAAAACAAGGTGTACGAATACTTTTTGACCCATTGTATACGTTTCAGCAGACGTACACAAAAATGCATCAACCTGTATATATAACCGCCTGACAGTCCAAAATGCAGCTGTTATATAGCTCTTATATTTCAGTTATGTGTATTTCGATGTGCGTGCTTGCACATGTGTGTGTTTCTTCATAACAACGGTAACAGGAAAATTGATCCAATGAAAATTCGCCCCCGGAAAATTCGCCCACTGGAAAATTCACCCGACGGAAAATTCGCCCGCGGAAAATTCACCCACGGAAAATTCGCCCGATGGAAAATTCGCCCGCGGAAAATTCACCCACGGAAAACTTGCTCTTGTTGATTTAATGATTCATATTAATAATAATAATAAATAAGCCAGTGATACATGCTCCGGCACGTGTAGGGAAAAGATATATACCACAAATTATAATTCTAAAATATATTTCATTTTCTTATCTCGAATGCTTTTACTCTCGAGTGTATACTCACAGCCTTTTTTCCTAATGTACTCTGTATCGCATTGGAAATGCGAGAGCCAAGGGGAATTGTGGAAAACACGACTGATATAGGCGCCATCCTACTATTTCCACATGTCCAACTATTGAAACAACAACCCAAAGATGATCCGAACCCACCCTACTATTTCCACATGTCCAACTATTCAAACAAGAACCCAAAGATGAGCCGAACCCACCCTACTATTTCCACATGTGCAACTATACAAACAACAACCCAAAGATGACCCGAACCCACCCTACTATTCCCACATGTCCAACTATTCAAACAACAACCCAAAGATGACCCGAACCCACCCTACTATTTCCACATGCCCAACTATTCAAACAACAACCCAAAGATGACCCGAACCCACCCTACTATTTCCACATGCCCAACTATTCAAACAACAACCCAAAGATGACCCGAACCCACCCTACTATTTCCACATGTCCAACTATTCAAACAACAACCCGAAGATGACCCGAACCCACCCTACTATTTCCACATGCCCAACTATTCAAACAACAACCCAAAGATGACCCGAACTCACCCTACTATTTCCACATATGTGCTACAAACCCACCCTACTATTTGTACACGTCCAACGATTCCACGCACACATCCCGACATGCTACAAATTCAAGATAAGAAAATAAAATAAATTTTAGATTTATAATTTGTGATATATATCTTTTCCCTACATATGTGCCGGAGCATGTATCAGTGGCTGCGAAACAAGCAAGCAAGAGCAAGTTTTTCGGGGACGAATTTTCCTGGGGGCGAATTTTCCGTTTGGTGAATTATCCGCGGGTGAATTTTCCGTCGGGCGAATTTTCCGGAGGCGAATTTTCCTTGGATCAATTTTCCTAGATTCCATAACAACACAATTGATTGAGATGAAAAACAGATTCAGCCTACGCACGAAATGGACAAAAATTGATTAAAACTTTTTTATCTCGGATCTGTTGGACCGTTTTGGAAAATTTAGGTTTCGGAATTCGAATCTATTTCTCTCACTCTCATGGCGGCTCGATCGGTATGACAGACATACGCTTACAATTTCTTTTGAAAAAAACTATTTAGAGATAAAAAAAAATAAAAGATTTCTAATGAAAAGTATAAAACCTATTTAAACATATATTCATGTCGTCTAATGAAAAGGACGAGAAATATGATGTAATACGAAGGCGAATAGATCGATCCAGGAAACTAGAAAAACGTAAACAATCGCGAAGCAGCTTCTGCACATGCGGTTTGAAACATTGTACTCTCTTGAGGAAGAATTTTACTGATTTTCGGATATTGTTTTTATCAGAAAATGATTACATAGCAACTTTAAACTTTGACATCCTGTAATAGTACGCGGAGATAATTAAACTTGAAAAATGACCATGGAGTAATAGTAGTGAGGTGACAACGTGCAATTTCTGAGATTATTACTGAACAATACACAAATTTTCATGAAAATGAAATAAATTTTTTTGTTCAAAATAGGAAATTTTATTGGAGTGTCTAGTAAATTTTGATGTACAGTAAAATATGCAGAACATCAATTTAAAAATTGTGTGATACACGTGAAATTTTACCGTGTATTTCATTATTTTGTCCTCAAGAAATGTCCTTAAAAAATTGCCGTACTTATGACGATTATCTCAATGTTTATTTTAAAATATTACATGAGCGTCACGATAAATTTTACCATGCTGCACGGTAAAAATTTCCCTACATGTGTTTACGCCAGGATGGTGTAGTATTAGAAATTTTACATTTCGCCAGTTCCAAAAAAAAAAAACTGACCGCTTACGAATAAATACGTTCTGCCAACTTATCCCCACGTTCAAATGTATCACGGTAATTTTTACCGTGAATTTCACGGTAAAAATTACTGTTTAATTCTCTCCGTGTATTTTTATATCATTAAAAAAAAATGTGATGGTCTCTGCAGCTTTTTCCATTGAATTTTCTTTAATTCTCAAAGCACTCCCAAAAATTGATGCTTGCTGGCGGTTCGGATTTCGGTCGTTAGTATTATCTGTAAAAAAAATCCTCCAGGAATCGTAATTTAGACCTTTTTAAAATTTGCGTGCCATGAGGAGATGGCACGCAAACTTTCGAAATAACGGACTTTTAAAAAGTTTGTTTAGTTGATTTTTTCGAATTTAATTATTTTAAAGTTCATCATTTTTCGAATATACATGCAAACTCTTTTAACGAGGGGCATGCCATAGCGGTGTATGTCCAAATTAAGATTTGTCTTGAATTTTTGTTTACAGATCATTCTAACGATCGCAATCATGCCCACCAGCGAACATCGATTCTTTAGAGGCGCTCCAGAAATCAATAAAAATGCGAATGAATGACATATTATGCCAATGACATATTAAATTTTCTTTTTTGATTGCAGAGCATTATTTAATTATGTTAATGATTAAAATTGCTGTTATCATTTTCTCATAAAATACAAAGTTCCTAAAAATCCGGCGAAATTCTTCCCCGAGAAAATAAATGTCCCTTAAAACATGCTGTGCAATTATTAACGGGTCAACTATGTTAAAATCGATGAAACCCTGTGGCCATTTATGTAGTGATGCGGCCAAAAAATCGCATATATTTCATAAATCCAATAATTTTATAATTTTACATATAGTCAAAATATTCTGTTTAGCCATAGTAAATAAAAATTATTAATATAACACCCATTTCAAGACAATATGTTACTTCCTTGAAAATGTTTCTATTACAGGATGGAAACAAAAATTCAAGTTTTATAACGAAATTAAATTTTACAGTCTTGCTATTTTTAGACGACATAAATCTGTGCTAGTGAAACACTGGTATTTCGTCAAAGTCGACGTCTTTTCCGGCTAGATCTTTTATCCGATCCTCCAGCGTCAGAGTTCGACTCGAAGCTCTGACGACGTGTCGGTGTCTTCATAGGGGTCGGTGGAAGGCCCAAGTCTCCGAGGCTAAAAAAAGTCGACACGTGAGTGCTAAATTTACTGATAAGGCGTCATCTGGATTTAGTAACAAATGTGTATTTCAAAGGAGGATACGAAACAGACTGCTCGTTTGTTAAAATAGGCTAAAGTTGATCTTTATATAGATGCGAATTGGAGCTTTCGTGTTGCTGTTTATATCAAATTAATTTATGCATTGAGGATAAACAAAAAATTCAATTGTACGATTTTCTTGTTTCACGAATGTAGATATCCGCGTAAAAATAATAAATGAACATACAAATATATCTTACCCTAGACAGAGATCACCGGTAGATGTTCGTGAAGGAGTTTCTGGAATAACAGGAGGAGCCTGAGTTTCAATTCTCGCAGTAACAGCTGTCGAGACTGTTTCCCCTTTGGTTAATTGAGTGGTTTGCCGGGAAGCTTGCGAACAATACCGATTTTTGAGTGTCATTCCGCTTTGTGTATTGGTCGGAAGACCGTGATTTTCGATATAACCTTCCATATTAATTGTGACGCTTTTTGTCGCGTCGTGAGTTTTGTATATGCCGACGAGTGTATTAGCGAGTTCGAACATATTATCACGCAAGGATATGATGATAAATTGTGAATTTTTTGCACGGTCTTTTATGTAATTTCCAACGATTGATATGTTTTTAAAATCAAGCGCTGCATCAATCTCATCCATGAAGTAAACGGGCGAAGGTTTGTAGTGATGCAGAGCAAATACTAAAGCTAAAGAGCTGAGAGTTTTTTCACCTCCGCTCAAATTGCTTATGTTTTTCCAAGACTTCTTAGGCGGTCGAACGCTGAAAACGATACCTTCACTGAAGGGATCCATGGAATCAACGAGCTCAAGTTCTGCGTCACCATCTAACGTAATCATTTGGTACATTTGCTTGAGTTTACTCGTTATAATTGCAAAACCGGCTAGAAATTCCTCGCAACGTCTTCGTTTCGCCATATCGTAAAGGTCTCGCAGTTTGTTCCTTTCTGAAGTGATTTCGTCGAGTTCGACTACTCTTTTCAGGTACGCCGCTTCCTTTTCGTGATAATCCTTAATTACCTGCATGTTCGGTATCTCGGTCGGTAATCTTTGTTTCGCTTTTTGCAGTTGAGCAGAAACGTTCGTAGAATTTAATTCTTGAACCTGTTCGTCCGTCAGATTATTGAGTGTTTCAGTAGCTTCGCCCGGTACGTCATGAAGCTTAAGGCTCGCAATTCTTCGCTCGAACTCCGGGATTAGCGCTTTCAGCTCACCGAGTTTTTTATCACTGTCGCAAATTTTTTGTTCGAGATCAATCTTTAAAACTTTCATTTTGCTTTCACGAGCTGAGAGAGCATTTAATTTTTCTTTCGAAGCAGCTCCGATCTCGTCTCTTTCGGTAAGCGCTTCAGTCAGCTCTTGAATCTCACCCAATAAACCTTTTGCCACCTCTTCTAAATCTGTCTTTTCTTTTTGTAAATCCCGAATTCTATGCTCGCACATCTTTACATCGTTTTCCAGGGTTTCAATTCGTTGCTCGGATTTTTTCGTATTTCTCTCAGCCGTTTTAATCGAGACGTGAAGCCGTCGAATTTCGGCTTCTGCTTTGTCAATGGTTTTCGACAATGCATTAATTTTATTCTGCTGTTCTTTGACAGTACCGCCGGAAAGTTTTTCAATCTCGTTACTTAAACGCGCCACTGCATCCTCCGTTTTTTTCGAACGTTCCTTCACCTTTTTGTAATCGGTGCGAGCCGCTTCGAGGGCTTTTTCAAGACGTTTTACTTCTTCCGGACTGGAAACAACCCGTGCACATTTTTCCTTTTGTGCCTTAATTTGTGCCAGCAGCATGGGTTCCTGATCTGCGAAACCTCGTGTTTCGATATCATACTTGTCACGATCATTCGTCATTTGCTTAAGAGCCGTTTCCAGCGTGTTAACTTGATCCTCAAGGGATTTCTGCTTCGATCTTAAGTCATTGCACTCTTGGTAAATAGCGTCAAGATTAGTCTGTAACGTTTCAATCTCCACGGCCGTTGGCTCGCTCCGTACAACACTTTGACCCATACGTCCTTGAAGAGCAGTCTTGCCACCACCGCTCATTGTTCCTGAAAGTTCGATGAGCTCTCCTTTGAGCGTAACGACGCGAAATCGTTGCTGGCCATAAGCGATGCGTGTAGCTTGATTCAAATCATTTGCTACAAGCGTATTGCGCAGAGCGTAATAAAAAGCTGGGAGTACTTTCGTGTCCTCAACCTTTATGAGATCAAAGAGTCTTGGAACATTCTCCGGAGTTGTGATTTTTTGACGGCATTGCGGAGCATATCGTTCCTGTTTCTCGAGAGGTATGAAAGTCGTTCGACCGATGTCATTCTGTCGCAAAAACAAAATACAAGCTTGGGCTGTTTTCAGAGTATCTACGACAACGTTGTCAAGCGCACCACATGCTGTTGATACTGCTATGTCGTATTTAGCATCGATCGCGCCGAGATCTCCGAGGCGCCCGAACAAACCAGGCATCCTTCCGGCTCGCTTTTCTTGCATGAGAGCATCGATTACACGATTTCGTGATCTACTAGCGTTCATCGCCGATCTTTTCTCCTCAAATTGAACTCTCATGTCTTTGAGTCTCGAGCTTACTTCAGCTTCGCGTCTTCTAACATTCTCCAGCTCTTTCTTCGCCTCGTTAAGGTTCTTCGCCGTAATTGGTATCTTTGTTTTAAGCGTGGTTAATTCTTGTTTCCGTTGTTTAAAAGTGTTATTCCCCTTTCTGTAGGTTTCTTGAAGCTCTTCAAGTTTTTTGTTCTCCGCTTGCTCCATGGACGTGTAAATATCGAGTTCCGACTCTGCAAGATCGCAAACGGCCTTCGCTTGGTCAACGTTTTTTCTCAAATCTATCAATTTCGTTTCCAATTCTTTGCGATCCTTGAGCAATGGCTCAGTTTTCTCTCGTAAACCATTCATCACTTTTTCTAAAACTTCCTCCTCTTTTTTCCGCGCAACGGTCGATTTCTCTACCAATACTTTGCATTCTTCAATACTCTTGGCATTTTTCTCCGGCACTTTGGACAAATCCTCCAAATTTGCTTTTTCCGTTTTCAAGTTTGTAGCGTTTGCTTTACGACGCTTATTCGTTTCAACAAGTTCAGCATGAAAGGCTTCATCCTGTTTTCTTATTTCGTCAAATTTTCCTGTTGCTTTGTCCTTCTGATGCTGCAACGCCTCCCACTTCTTACACTTTTCTTGCACCTCTTTGCTTACTACTTTCTTTTCTTCCTGAACCTTCTCCATCTCCGTATTTAGCGAAGCGTAGTCTGCATCGAGTTCATCTTTTTTGACTTTATGTTCAACCAGATCTGATGAAACTGCGAACCTAAAATAACATAGATTTTATAGAAAAGTATTGACATATTTGCATTTACAGATTAATAACACTTCTTGCTCAGTGCACTCACTTTTTGCAGTGATATAACTCGTGTTGTAATTTCGTTATACTATTCTCCACTTTCAAAAACTGAACTGCATCTTGCATCGGTTCCACTAATGCGTCTTTTTCAGATTCGACTAAACGCAGACGATTAAGTTTTTCAACACGTCGCTCCGTAAGTAATTCAACGTTTTGGGACAATTTTTCCAGCGGCTCTTTGTATCTTGTTGTACCAATAATGTCCTCGAGAAATTCGAGCATACCAGAATCTTGATCGGTTTGTCCTTTGGGCTTCATCATGGCTATCTGCTCAACTTCACCCTATTGAAATAAAATATTTAAGCTACTTATTCGAAAAGGGAAATTGATTGAACGATGAAATATTTGCATTTGGAGACTTTCGCTCATTTGCATCAGTTTTATGATTCATTCAACTCGTTTTTCTAATAAATTTTGTACCTGTAGAATCAGGAATCTGTTGTGATCAAGATCGACCCCTTCGGATCTCAATAACTTTGCAATCTCCTTGAGTTGTACTTTTTTTCCATTCAACTCGTAGAAAGACGAGTTATCTCTAAATGCTGTTCTTGATATTATAACGGTACTGTTAGGCACTTTGTCATACGCACCGCCTCCCTGAAAAAGTATTTTATACATTAGCACCAATTTTTTTAAGCTTCCAATAGAGAATGATCGGTATCGTTACAAAAATAACGAGTCTGAAGCTGAACAATTGATATGTACACTGCTTATTTATCTTGCATGGTAACATAATCATTGAAGCTGAAAAATGAGACACTTCGTGTCCATCGAATTGTTTATTTTACAGTTGAGAATAATATCTAATAAAAATAACATTGAATTCAACTGTTTGACAAGTTTCAGTCGTTACAAGTTTAAAATAGATATTTTGATTTGAAGTAAAACTGATGAATTGACAAAATGTGAATTTATAAATTTTACGATAAGCAGTGACTAAATAAAATTACCTTATCTATGATTTTGCTGAAATGGATGGAGACCGAACAGCTCCTGATATCCTTATGTTGACTGGAGTTGTGAATAAGCTCGGAAATCTTTTTCAACCGAATTTTGCTGGCTCTGTAGCCAAACACAAATAGCATAGAATCTATGACATTGCTCTTCCCACTGCCGTTTGGGCCTATTATCGCGGAGAAGCATTTGTCAAAAAGTCCTATTGTCACTTTACCGGCGTAGCTTTTAAAATTTTCATTTACTATTTTGTTTATCATAAGCCTAGGGGCTTGTGCATTCAACTCGTTATTTTTTTTTGGCGGTGGAGGAATGTAAATATCTTCTCTGATGCGCAGACCTCCTTCTTCATCCGACTCATTTCGTAGATCGTCTGCTGCCTCAATTTCCATCTGGTCACCAGAATCTCTGGTTTTGTCATTTTCATTGGCCATCCTACGGAATAAAAAATATCAACAAATTCAGTTTTATTTATTTTTGTTATCACAAACAAATGACTCATTGGCGAAATAAAATGAGCAGAAAAATACAAAAAAAGACATTGCCAAGAGCGAGAAAAAAACTTTATATCGCCTTCAAAAAAAATTATAACATTTTGAAACAAACGTTGTCTTTTATTTTTGACAATTGAAAATGGACGGCAAGACAAAAATTGAGGATGCCCACAGAATTGAACATTCTAAGACCATGCTTTATTTTTAAGGTATGCGTCACAAGCGAAGTTTTTCAGTTGCAAGTCAGGTAAGCCTTTCCTCAAGATTAAAATTGAAAAAATGCATTCAAAACATGAGAATTGTATAAATCACAAAAAAAATTAGAAAAATGGAGGAAACACAGCTGAATAGACACAGAATAATTGGAACCTAGTTATTAGTCTGAATATGTGCACTGTATTATGCTTTATTATTGTTAGATTAAGGTTCGTTATCCAATTCGAGATTAGTTCTTTTTTTGTGTCATTATTATATCGCTAAAACTACTGAAATTTCGATAAAAAAGCTGATATATTACGACTCTTACTCATTATTTTTAATATTGCCTCCAAGTTTCATATCCGCGATTTAGTACGACAAAAACCTAACCCCTCGTAGATAACGACGGAAATTTAAGCGGTAATAGAATCACTTAATTTATTACAAACTTACTCTGAATCATCACCATTAAATTGACAATTTCAATACAATTATCAGGATGTGAGTATATTTACAAGAGCAACGAGTTCCTGCTGATACTGCGCGTCGAAAATTCAAACTTGTAAACAGAAAATAACGAACAAAAATGGCGGGAGGATTCTCCATTTGCCACTGAAATACAAAATACTTTCAGAGAGGCGCAGGAAGCTTTCTGTAAAAGACAACCCCCACCGACTACAGACAACAAAGAGCGAGGCGTATCAAAACTCCTCTTATGGTAACGTGAAACATGCTCAGTCAGCAAAAACGCAAGTTTTTCTTTCCGACAAAGTGCCTCAGTCGATATGTTAGCCTCATAAGTCGCTTCAAACAAATTTTTCAACGTCTCCAATGACCGTGGGTTGACGCGTGACGCTACCATCGACCGACTGATATTTACTTTATCATTGGAATGCCGCGCATGTTGTATCTTGCTCGATCACAGCGAGCGTTTATTGTTCATATATTTTTAAAAAACTGGAATTTGACGTCATTTCAAGACCTGCATGTAACCCGTGAGCGCTACGTTGACTGCAGAGACCGAAAGAGACAAACAGACAGAGAGAGAGAACCGTCCACTATCGGTATAATTGTTTGATGATATACGAACAGACTGAAAACGATCCCTCAGTCAGTCGGTTGGATAGGTCATATACGTGGCAACGGGTCAAACGTTAAATAGGGCTCATCCCGTAAAAAGAAGTGGAAACGCGTGAAAAAAAAACATTTCCTTGAGCGAGATCAATTTTACGGACGAGAACGTCGTATATGACGAGGTAGTTTTTTTTTCAACGATCGGTGTCTACTGTGTGTTGTGCATTATCATCGCGCCGTTTTGTGCTCTGATTAACAGCAGCGGCAGAGGCCCTCGAGTCACATGTTTTCGTGACAAAAGCTGCATAGTACTAGTACGGAACATTTCCACCGTGCGGAGCTCCATTTTTTATTATTTCAAGATCAAAGGTGAGTAATCAAAAAATGTAAGTTTTTTTATTGCGATCGTAAAAATCGGGTTAATCCTACTGGTATCTGAATAATCGATGCAGGAAAAAAAAATTGTATACATAAAGAGATAGGTAAAGAGGTGATCTCGAATTAAGCGCTTTTTACAAAAGTTTGTCGCACAGTCTAAAAATGATTCCATTACGTTAACGCCGACACGCGAACAGCGTCTCCGATAAATAATTCATACGGAACTGAAGGATCAAGGTCTTGAACCCTTGAGTGTACTATAAACGCGGCTATTATTTTTTCGACGCCATCATCCAGTTACCAATCATACATGGTCGTATGGTAAATTTGTACTTTAGATCGCAGACTGGAACCAGCCATAATAATAATAATAATAAATAGATAAATGCAGCTAAACATAACTCCGCGTCGAGACCACCATTGTCGTCACTAGCACGAGTAAACCTCGACCGCATGTGCATTGGCCGTTTCGCGCACGTGTGCGTCCATCGATATGATCATATATACTGCGGGACGCGAGAGTCTTTTCACCTCCCTCTGTGTGTACCACACAGAACGATAGATCCTCTCTTCTGTTCTTGCATGTTAAATTATTTCACTGCGTGATTTGCAATCATGCATTTCGTTGGAGCATGTAATTTTTTTTATCATTAGTAGACGTTGCAATTTTTTTTCACCTCTTTCCGACGGCGCTTTTTCAGATTGCATGAATTAACCCTAGACCCCTACAATCTATTTTTCCGAACATGAACCCTACAACGACGTCGAAAACGATCCCAATCTTCTCATTAACGACGAATACGTGACTACTATTCATCCGGATATTTGTCGAAAGTGAGGTTATATTTTTTCCATTGAATTTTTATAGAATATAATGGTATATTGTAATCCCCTCAAAACATACGCACTAGGGTGCTTAAAAAGAAACGACTTTTTTTTTTTGACGTTGCAAGTAAATATGTTAGTATTCCATGAAAAAGTAATTCTCCCAAAATTTGGGTCTTCTAAAAAATTTTGTAGAGGTCGCGCAAATGACTTTTATATGTTTTTTTAAAATTTTAGATAAAATCATGCTATAATAATGTCAATTTTCTAGTACCGCAACAAAAGATGTTAGGACTTAATAGAAAAGTCATTTTCCTGAAATTTAGGTCTGCTAAACAAATTTTTAGAGGTCGCCCAAACGACTTCTAGATAATTTTTCTAATTTTGGCTGAAAATCATGATATGAAAATCTGGTTTTCCTTGTGTTGCAACGAGAAATATTAGCCTTTAACGAAAAAGTAATGCTCGCAAAATTTGGGTCTTCTAAAAAAAAATTTAGCGGTCACCCTGATGACTTTTAGAATTTTTTTTCCAATTCCGGCTGTAAAACATGATATTAAAATGTGAATTCCTTTGTTGCAAGTAATTATATTCGCATTTTTCGCAAAAGTAATTCTCCCAAAATGTCAGCCTTTTAGAAAAAATGATTCTGCATATTTATACCGTATACTATTAGAAATATATTTCGTTCATATTGTCTAATTTTTTTATTTAAAAGAATTTTTATATTAATTTTAGCCGAAATTGCAAAAAAAATATCGAAAACTCGCTGGGGATGACCTCTAAAATTTTTTTTCGTAGGCTCCAATATTAAGCGGATTAATTTTTCATGGAAAACTAATATATTTACTTGTGATTTGAAGCAAACCACATTATTATATGATGATATTTCCTCGAAAGTAGAAATGAAAATACAGAAAAATCACTGGGACGATCTCTGGATTTAAAGAAAACTTAAATTTTGGGGGAATTATTTTTTATTATATTAAGTACTAACATCTTTTGTGGCGACTCAGAAAAAATGACATTTTTATTTCATGATTTTAAGTTAAAATTAGAAAAAAATGTCTAAAAGTCGTTTGCACCATCTCTAAAAAATTTCTTAGAAAACCTAAATTTCAGGAGAATGACTTTTGTATTAAGTACTAACATTTTTTGTTGCGACATTGAAAAATTGACATTATTATATCATGATTTTAGCTCAAATTTGAAAAAATATATAAAAGCCATTTGCGCGACCTCTACAAAAATTTTTAGAAGACCCAAATTTTGAGAGAATTACTTTTTTATGGAATACTAACATATTTACTTGCAACGTTAAGAAAAAAAGGTTTTTTTTAAGCATCCTAGTGCACATATGCGGAATAATTTTTTTTAGAAGGTTCATTTTGGGAGAATTACTTTTGCAAAAAATGTGAATATAATTACTTGCGACTCAAAGAAATTTACATTTTAATATCATGTTTTATAGCCGGAATTGGAAAAAAAATTCTAAAAGTCATCAAGGTGACCGTTAAAATTTTTTTAGAAGACCCAAATTTTGCGAGAATTACTTTTTCGTTAAAGGCTAATATTTCTTGTTGCACCACAAAGAAAACCAGATTTTCATATCATGATTTTCAGCCAAAATTAGAAAAATTATCTAAAAGTCGTTTGCGCGACTTCTAAAAATTAGTTTAGCAGACCTAAATTTCAGGAAAATGACTTTTCTATTAAGTCCTAACATCTTTTGTTGCGACACTAAGAAATTGACATTATTATATCATGATTTTAGCTAAAATTTAAAAAAAAAAACAAGTCATTTGCGCGGCCTCTAAAAAATTTTTTAGAAGACCCAAATTTTGGGAGAATTACTTTTTCATGGAATACTAACATATTTACTTGCAACATCAAGAAAAAAAAGTCGTTTTTTTAAGCACCCTAATACACACACACACACGCACGCACCTCGTGACTGAATTCCCGGACGAAATGCACGTAATTCATTCGGATATACGATTTTCAATGGTTTTTGTATGTATCCGGACGAATAATAGCACGTAATTCATCTGGATATACAATTGTGCGTGGAATCGTCGGGTGCATGAAATCGCGGTATTTATGGAAATAGTAGGGTGGGTTTGTATCATCTCGGGATGTGTGCATGAAATCGTCAGGCGCGTCGAATCGTGGTATGTATGGAACAGTGGGGTTGGTTTGATCATCTCGGTGTGGTGCGTGGAATCGTTGGACGTGTGGAAATAGTAGAGTGGGTTTGTATTATCTCGGGATGTGTGCGTAAAATCGTCGGGTGCATGGAATCGTAGTATGTATGGAACAGTGTAGTCGGTTTGATCATCTCGGTATGGTGCGTGGAATCGTTGGATGTGTGGAAATAGTAGGGTGGGTTTGTATCATCTCGGGATGTGCGCGTAAAATCGTGGTATGTATGGAACAGTGGAGTGCGTTTGATCATCTCAGTGTGGTGCGTGGAATCGTTGGACGTGTGGAAATAGTAGGGTGGGTTTGTATCATCTCGGGATGTGTGCGTGGAATCGTTGAACGTGTGGAAATAGTAGGGTGGGTTTGTATGATCTCGGTGTGGTGCGTGGAATCGTTGGACGTGTGGAATCGTGGTATGTATGGAACAGTGGGGTGGGTTTGTATCATCTCGGGATGTGTGCGTGGAATCGTTGGACGTGTGGAAATAGTAGGATGAGTTTGTATCATCTCGGTGTGGTGCGTGGAACCGTGGGACGCGTGGAAATAGTAGAATGGGTTTGTATCATCTCGAGATGTGTGCGTGGAATCGTCGGGTGTATCCGGACGAATAATAGCACGTAATTCGTCCGGGTAAACGATTTTCAATGGTTTTTGTATGTATCCGGACGAATAATAGCACACAATTCATCTGGATATATAATTTATAATGGTTTTTGGATGTATCCGGACGAAAAATAGCACGCAATTCATCCGAAAATACAGGAAATGGTTTCTGGATGTATCCGAATGAATAATCGCACGTAATTCGTCCTGGTAAACAATTTTCAATGGTTTTCGTATGTATCCGGATGAATAATCGCACGTAATTCGTCCGGGTAAACGATTTTCAATGGTTTTTGGATGTATCGGGACGAATAATCGCACATAATTCGTCCGGGTAAACGATTTTCAATGGTTTTCATAGGTATCCGGACGAATAATTACACGTAATTCATCCGGATATACGATTTATAATGGTTTTTGGACGTATCCGGATGAATAATAGCACGTAATTCATCCGGGTAAACGATTTTTAATGGTTTTTGTATGTATCCGGATGAATAATGGCACATAATTCATCCAGATATACAGTTTTCAATGATTCTTGAATCTATCCGTACATATAATGGCAAATAATTCATCCGGGAGAAATAAAAACGACATAAGTACTCAACTCCGGACTAAATGTTGATCATCCGTTCGGATACAGGATTGTCGAATGGTTATTGTTTGTATTCAAAAAGCATTCAAGTAAAAAAGTATCAGAATAAGTATCAATATTATTTAGAATAACGTGGATACTTTTAAAATCGCCGTCCCGCTCCCATTGCCATACGCACCACAGTACGCAAACACAATATTCTAACCTATAAGCTGTCCGGACGAATAATTCGTGTCAATTCGTCCGGTTATCCGGACGGCTAGCCACTCCGTTTTAATAACGAGGAGAATAGTATATGATAAAGTCACATTTGGTGGACGTTTAATGATGAAATGCTATAAAACGAAACAAAATTTCGGAGAAATGATGAAAAGAAGTTTTTTACTAAAAAAAATTGAGGTTATTTTCGACCCCGTTATAGGAGTTTAGGGCTAGTTTTCATAGTCCCCCCTCCACGCCAATTTGCCTCTACGAAAGCACACAAGTAATGCTTAAGGAGGTCGTAGCGAAAGGTCGAGTATTAGACAAGATATCAGATTTGAAACATGTCGATTGAACTCACTATTTCCTTCAGAAAAAAATTGGAAACACTTTACCGATAATTCAAGTGAGAAATTAAATTCCAAAATTTGTATCTTTAACCCGGTGTCTTATGACGTAACTCTTCGGATTTTATTCCGATCGTACATTACATATATTTAATTATTACATAACCATAAAGTTTTCATTCTCAACCACAAATGAATAATCAAAGATTGATATCGTAACATAAAAAAAACGAGTTACCGAATTAGTTTTTGCAAAATTTTGAGTTAAAGTTGGAAAAACCTCAATAAACTCGATTAGTCGTTCGATCGGTCCGCGCTGAAAAATTTTTACAGTGAGCTGGCAACGTTACACATTTGTGACAGTGGTAACATAACCTATATTTTTTTTTTTCTCGAGGAGGAAAATGCGTTAAGCACCTTAGGAGAGACACACGATCTCTCCCGTGTGTTGGACTCTGCCTGTTGGCCTACCGACTAAAAACCTCGAGATTCTGTCTCTCTCCGCGGGGTGAGAATACGTAAGTATAATTTCACCCCCGCGGAGACCTGTCCATCGTCCCGTTCGTGCCAGTTGTCAGTCTTGCTTCTATATCTGTTCACGTCGTCTTGTCAATCTTCGCACTCGTTCATCTGCCAGGCATCCATCCTCTTTCTTCCTTTTCATTCAGAACAGTCTCTACATATGTGGCGATGAATGTCCATCGGTCTTCGTCTCGTAGCATCAGTCGGATTATATTGTCGGGCGTGATGTCGCCGGTTCTCTGTTCCAGGTGTCGTCTCTGTATCGTCCACCTGTCGCATACGAAAAACGTGTGTTCCGCGTCGTCTCGTGTGTGTCCGCGATATTTGCAGTCCGCTGTCCGTACCTTTTCCATATCCCGTAAATACTTTCGAAAGTACCCGTGGCCAGTGAGGAACTGGGTTAGGTAAAAATTTACCCCCTCAAATCCCCGTTCCGTCCACGGTCTCAGTTCACGTATCAGTCGTCTTGTCCACCGTCCGCTCGTTTCACTGGTCCGGCGTGCGTACCAGTCCGTCAGTGTCTTCTCCCTCTCGCGTCTTGCCCCGTCCTTCCCATCCGTCGCTTCGTCTCGTTCGTATATTCGTTTCCATTCTGTGGCTAGTAAGTCTGTAAGGATCACGCCCGCCACCACCAGTACCGCCTCTGCTGAGATGGTCCTATAGGCGCACGCTATCCTCAGTGCCCCCTGTCTTGGTACGTTCGTCATCATCTTTCTGTATTTCTTGACAGCGAGCGCGTCTGCCCATACCTCTGCGCTGCAGAGGAGGATAGAGTGGGCCGTCGTCACGAGCAGTCTCCGTATTGCCGGTTTCGATCTATGTGTGTTTGCCACTAGGCGGCTAAGCGAAGAGACCTTCGCCGCCGCCGTCTCGGCCGTCCGTTTGATATAAGGCCAGAAGGTCAGCTTCGTATCCAGGGTCACCCCTAGATACTTCACCTCTCCCCTAGTCTCTAATATAATCTATATTAGGCTACACTGAAATAGAAATATTATCGAAGGCACCAAATGTGTGGGGGCCTGGGCGTGCAAATGAGTTTTTTTTACCAAGGTGACAACATTTTAAGTTATCTCGAACACAAGCTTATTGATAAACGAGACCTGTTCCGCTATCAAAAGAGGCTAAGGAGGTTTATGTTTACACTGCGAGTATGCAGCGCTACCAGACTTCGCTTAAAAAATTCATCAACTGTTAATAGCTGACGACGAGTAGCTCAATTGAGTGATTAAAAATATGTAATTTCTTAAAATATTATCTCATTGATCAGGATTGCTGTCGTTTTATTACGCATGTATAAAAAAAAAATATTTTATACACCATGATAGTGTCAATTTGTAGTTTTTCAAGGAAAATTTTTATATACTGTCAATTGACCACACGGAACCGCTACGATATCCTTAAGGTGATCTATCAGTTGCATGAGTGGGGGGTCGATAACTCAAAAATAGATACACGGTTTTCTCAGACACGCTTGATATTTCGAGAAAACCGTGTATCTACTTTTCAGTTATCGACCCCCCACTCATGCAACTGATAGATCACCTTAAGGTGATCTATTAGTCTCGCGGTCGGAAACAAAGTAAATACACGTTTTCAGAAACTCTTGATATTTCGGGAAAACGAAGAGTTACACGTTGTTCTTTGATGAAAAAAAAACAAGTTTAACTTTCCGTTTTTTCGAAATATCAACCGTGTATATACGATCGAGCGAATACGATCGCGATTCGAGACTAATCGAAAATCTCGATACTCGCAATGCAGTTCCAAATTTACGCAATCCTTGTTCTTCTCTCGATATTTACCGCATTTCTGCTTGGCACTGGCTGAGAAAATGACGATACGACAATTTTCAAATTAAATTTGTTCTCCCTGCTTGCCTATAACGATCTCGCGATATCCCGCGTTAAATACGACTCGCGGGGAACGAAAATAATAAAGAAATTCCTCAAATGAATATGAATGAACGAAAAAATAAAAAAATTTCTATGCACGTGAATGAATGAAAAAAAAAAAAATTATCAACGGGAAACGACGTGTATTTTTTTGCTAATCGTTTTACGATTCACGACCCTTGGCGCGTCATCGGTCGTCGACGTGTCGTGAGAAATCACGATGCCGTTTGTACGCTCCTCCGTCTCTTGATCGTGGTCCTTCCCCTCTCCCGGAGAACGATACACCGAGGAGTTACGAGAGAGACGAGAGGGAGGAACGATGTAACGAGCGTATTTTACGTGACTCGCCACTTTTGCGTCGTCATATCGCGCTCGATTACCCCCTCCCCCCGTATATATGCGAAAGTGCGTTTCCCCGTTGTGTCCGGAGCCCGCCTCCCAATCACAAAAAAACGAAGTTTGTGACGAACAAGTGCTGAACCGAAACTGCTACGGTACCGACGTACAGTCGCTACTCGCGCGGTCTTACCGTCAAATTCTGTTTGATCTTTGTTTCGCGCTATTTTTCCTCGTATATATACATGTATATACACGTAACAAAAGGGTATTCTGAGTTTCTAAAACAATCAGGTTTATTACCCTTCATTTGCAAGCATTCATAGTACTGGGCATGGATTTACCGGTGAGTTGTACATTGTTATTGCTTATCAAATTTCTATTGTTATTCGTGCCTATTTTCGACAGTTATTCAGTGCAATTTTATATGTTGGCATTATACGACACAATTACACGCGGACGGCGATCGGGAGTCTTGTTAAATGGAGGTTTCACTTCCGCGATTGTAGCAAGTTACGCTCAATCGTCAAGTTGCAAGTCAGCTCGAATCCCCTTCCTATTCTATACACTTATACATACACTCATCGTTTACGAACACGTACACAATATGCGAATTTGTAACCTACAATTTATGCTGTTATTCATATAGTATATGTATACACGCGCGTGTTACTCGGTGTACGTGATCGTTTCGGTAACAGCTCGTGGTAAGGTGACGTCGTGGAATCACATTGAGCCACAATATCTCGCCTCAGCGATAGCGCGCGAGTCGTTCGGCCTCAACGACGCGAGATTGACGGCTGCCGAATCGTGATAAAGATTGTTCTACTTGTTACAAGTACTCTCGAACCTATCGGCCGCGGCTGTTTACGAAATCTGATTGTAGAGACAACTTTATTTTAACGTTAAGTGAAATAATTTAAAGAATTGTGGAAATAATTTGAATACAGACGGCGAACGCGTCACAGGCAGTAAGAATGGCGAGTTCACCCCCGATCGTAGAGTTGAACGAGTCGGGCGAGCTCAACAAACTGGAGGAACCGCTCTTCAGCACCCTCGATATTGTACTTTTGAGCGCTCTCTTATTTGTCGCTGTATGGTGGCTGATGCGCCGCAACAAAAATGACGATTTTACACCATCCACCAAATCTTATTCAATACAGTAAGTTTATTCTCGAAGTGTGTATTCGTTCTTGTTTTTTTTCTTTTGGATGACGCAACGTTTTTTTTTCTCGAAAAAAGGCCAACCTCGTACACCGCAGTGACGCCTTCGGAAAATTCTTTCGTTAAAAAGCTTAAAACTTCGGGACGAAGTCTGGTCGTATTTTACGGAAGTCAGACGGGAACCGGTGAGGAATTTGCGGGACGACTGGCCAAAGAGGGCATAAGGTATCAGATGAAAGGTATGGTCGCTGATCCCGAAGAGTCCGATATGGTGCGTACATTTTTTTCATTTGTTTTTTTTTTCCTCCATGCTGTCGTTTCTTGTAACATCTAAATTTACTTGAGAGAACAAGCAATAAAACAGGCTGACGCTCAAATGAGTATACACATTTCGAGAGAACAAGTTTTTTTGTGTATTTTGCAGGAGGAACTCGTTAATTTAAAGGATATACCAAAGAGCCTGGCGGTGTTTTGCTTAGCGACGTACGGTGAAGGTGATCCAACTGATAATGCTATGGAATTTGTCGATTGGCTCAAAAATGGAGAGGCCAATCTTACAGGATTGAATTATGCGGTAAGTTGTTTTTTCCTTCTTGAATAATTGTAAAACTTGAATAAAATCAACGCGCTGTAATCACTCTCATTCGGAAAGATTTCGCGCGTGCGCGAGGCTCGATGCGCGACGGCGACCCCGAAACGCGCATGTCTCGACTCGTTCGTCGCGTTACGGTGGTGGAAGGAGCACCCAGAAAACCGAGACTCGTACGCTATCATTTTTTTCGCTTACCTCGTCTCCACAGGAGTATCCAATTCCGCGTTATTCTTCTCTTTCTCCACCTTTTTTCACCTCTATTTGTCGAGTTATATAGAACAATCTCAAATACGCTCAATCATCATTTGTATAACCTCTCCGTTATTTGCCACATTGTTTGATTATGTGAATATTCATCAGTTGCGTAATTCACGCGTGTCTCTCCCCTTCCTCCAGCGATCAGCCGCTGACATCAGCTGATGCGTCATATCGACCGTACCGCGTGCCACGTGTGCCCGGTCGGTAAATGTTTAATTTTTTATATTTTTTCGTTCCCCACCCCGCCGTTCACACGATGTGCAATCGTTGACCTCACAACGAACTTTTTCCTCGTACAATTGTAACAATAATTATACGATGAATCTTTCGTTGAGAAATTTGAAAAATACGAGCATCGGATTGGTCCGCCTGGTGCAACAATTGGATCGTACGTGGTCGTCTCAATCGGTCGCTGCATCGGTATGTCCCAAAAGCAAAATTCCCACGAGCACTCAACGTCGAATCGTTCGTGTCCCATTTCCGGCAACAAAGAATGTATTTTTATTTTTTGTTTTCTCTATTTGTATTTCTTTTCCGCAGGTATTTGGCCTCGGTAACAAAACTTATGAACATTACAACGAAGTGGCCATTTACGTGGATCACAGACTCGAACAACTCGGAGCTACCCGAGTTTATGAACTTGGTCTCGGCGATGATGACGCTAAGTGAGTGTTATTCTCAGTGTAAATTAAAGGTTTATTGTAAAGAATTTTTTTTGATAACCGCCGAAAATTATTTCAGAACAGAATAACGATAATTTATTTCAAACTATTTCGATATTTTATATTTAATTATATTATTTATTAACCCTAGACCCCCACAATCTATTTTTCTGAACGTAAACCCTACAATGGGATCGAAAACGACCCCAATCTTCTCTTTAGCATAAAATGTTCCCCGCATGCAATAATAAGGTTTAATAGGGACCGTGCGTGAGCTATAGAGAGCAGCACCACCGCCGATGTGCGCGCTCTCTCGTGTCTGAATGTGCAATTTGTGCGGTGCTATTTTGGCTTTGAATGATAAGAATAAAGACAAATTTTACGATTAATAATGTTAAAAATGAGCAATTAAAGTTTTCAGCTCGTGATTAATGATCGTGCTGGGGGCTAAAATTATAAAAAAAATTAAAAAAAATGTGGGTCAAGATATATTTCAAATGTCATAAAAACACAAAGCACGGGCGACGAATCGGCCATATAATTCATTCCGTTTGTTTCTCGTTCTTTCATGCGAAATGGACAGTGTTCTCGGGAAAAGAACAGTATTTCAAAAATGGTCAGTCTTCTTGAAACCAAAGTGGTGTGTGAGAGCTGCTCTGCATTTATCAATGTCTTTTTGATGAAGAAAAACAAACAAATCAATTTTGTATCGTAAATCAATTAAAAAATCTTGTCACCCGCGTATACGCGCTTGATTACTTAACGCCTAGCTAATGTAGAAATTGCCCACTTCGTGGCGTTGTAAGCGCCGCGCACGGTCCCTATTATACATCATTCTCTTCGTTTTTTAATAGCGAAGAAAATAGTGTATGATAAAGTTACATTTGGTGAACATTTGATGATGAAAACTATAAAACGAAACAAAGTTTTGGAGAAAAAAAGCTTTTTATTTAAATAAAATGGGGTCGTTTTCGACCCCGGTCTAGGATTAATATATAGAATATAATAATGCTAGTGGTTTGACCTGCCTCGCGTCAGTTCTGTTTTTACTATTTTGTCAAACTTTTAGCCTACTTTTCAATATTAAATAATCACAAACTTCAATAATTTTCTAACGTTCTTAAACAAATTTTTGTTTTTGAACAAATGAAAAAGAAATCTTTGAGATTGTTGAATATTCTCGAATCAACTTGAATTTTTCTATGCGTTCTTTTATTTTCTAAAATTAATTAATGTGGAAAGTTTTAAAACTGTCCAAAAAATTCATTCTTTTCTGAATAAAAATTCAAGCTAATTCTTTAAATTTGCGGAATATATCCTCGGATAATTCAGAATTTTTCTCTTTTTTGTTTATTGTTTTTTTAAGTAATTTAGAAAATTATTCGAGATTCTGGAACACGATCTCGAATGTTTCTACATTTTGCACTGCATTCTCTCTTATTCTAAAAATTTCTAAGACTATTTTTTCCGAATACACATCTTAAATTATATGAAGTAAAATAACATTGACAATAAAATTGTGTAGTACTATGTTACAAATTGGTTATTACTAATGTAACGGTCATCATTGACTCTGCAGTATAGAGGATGATTTCATAACGTGGAAAGACAAATTTTGGCCAGTGGTGTGCGAATTTTTCGGAATCGAGGGAGCTGGTGAGGATGTGAGCATTCGACAGTACAAACTGACCGAACATCGGGACCTTCCAGCGGAGCGAATTTATACTGGTGAAATAGCTCGTCTCCATTCGCTGAAGACCCAACGACCGTAAGTACTAATTGTCGTGTTGGCCGTTGTCAATCAGAAATTTGTGAGCTATTGAAATTTTGGAATTAACCGCTTTGTTCATTCTTGTCAGGCCTTATGACGCGAAGAATCCGTATCTCGCACCCGTAAAAGTGAACCGAGAGCTTCACGGTCCTACTTCCGATAGATCGTGCATGCACATAGAATTTGATATCGATGGATCGAAGATGCGTTACGAGGCGGGTGACCACCTCGCGATTTATCCGGTAAACAGTGAGGAATTGGTGGTAAAATTGGGTGAAATTTGCGACGTCGATTTGGACACGGTCGTCACTCTTACGAATACAGATGGTTGGTTGAATGATTTGGAACAAGGTGACTTTTTTGGTTTTCTTGTTAATTCATTGTTTCTCTCGTTTTCGCAGAGGAATCGACGAAGAAGCATCCCTTCCCATGTCCGTGCTCGTACAGAACGGCACTCAGGCATTACGTCGATATAACGAGTAATCCGAGGACGCATATTCTCAAAGAATTGATCGAATACGCGAGTGATTCAGCGGACAAAGAAAAATTGAAACTTATGGCCTCGACGAGCCCCGAGGGTAAGGCTCTCTATCAACAGTGGATAGTTCAGGAGAATAGAAATATTGTACACATCCTAGAAGATATACCGAGTTTAAAACCGGCTCTCGATCATCTCTGCGAGCTTTTGCCGCGGTTGCAGTGTCGATACTATTCGATATCTTCCTCTTCGAAGGTGAGTTAACACGGGCCACCGACGCTCGAGTTTTTCCTTCGCCTCGATTATGATTTCGTATTTGACGCTCGATCATCTGTTGCAGCTCTATCCGACCTCCGTTCACATTACGGCCGTAGTCGTCGAGTATAAGACACCGACGGGACGAACGAACCGGGGTGTCACGACGAGCTGGCTGAAAGAAAAACATCCCACCGATCCACCGAGTCTCGTGCCAATTTTCGTCCGAAAATCTCAATTCCGTTTACCCACACGTCCTTCAACTCCCGTGATAATGGTTGGACCGGGTACAGGCCTCGCTCCCTTCCGTGGTTTCATACAAGAGCGTGACCTTGCCCGAAAAGGTGGCAAAGAAATTGGCGACACGATTCTCTACTTTGGATGCCGAAAACGTCAAGAAGATTATCTTTACAAAGAGGAACTCGAGGAGTTCGAGAAAAATGGTACCCTCAAATTGCACGTTGCCTTCAGCAGGGAACAAGCGGACAAATTATACGTAACCCATTTGCTCGAACAAAACAAGGATGAGATTTGGGACGTGATTGGACCCAAAAATGGCCACGTTTACATCTGCGGGTAATCTCCACGTTTTAATTGTCTCCCGTTTTATCTCGCTCGTTCTTTCGATACTAATATTGATTATTTATCTCGTTGTTCACAGAGATGCTCGCAACATGGCTCGAGATGTTCACAATATACTCTTAAAGGTTGTGATGGAAAAAGGAAAAATGAGCGAACTGGAGGCCGTCAGCTACATTAAGAAAATGGATACGCAAAAACGTTATTCGACCGACGTGTGGAGCTGAAGATTCAGCCATCTTCTCGCTCGGTTATTCCTTTATTTAGCTCTATCGCAAAAATTGTTAATCGCGCTTACGTTCGCGTTTGAGTATTTTGTACGATGTCTTGTTTTTATTCCCCTTAAAAGAAATTCAACGGGGATCTTGGATGAGAGCACGGTTATGCTGCATCGAGAACACAGGAACGATGTTTATAGACAAATTTTTCTTTAATCCATCGTTTTTTTTTTTTATCTTTATATAAAATAAAGATTTTGACGACGGTAGTATGTACGAAAGTTACTAATATTGCACATAATATGTGCAACCGAGTCGATTCGCGTGTATATACATTTTTATCGTTGTACAGTGGGACGAACGAATGCAAAATCATTGCCGCTATTATATCGTACACGCTGGAACAAACGTCGGATTTGTGATTACAGAGTAAGGTGCTGGATTGCACCAATTATTATTTGGCTAGTGGATTTATCAAATTCTTTTGTCGGTACGTTTTTGTGCGCTGTGTACAAAATCGTCCCGGGAAACGTCCCCAGGAGCGCTTCCCCCGCACGCATACACATAATTACACATACATAGACACATTATATGATATACTTGCATGAGAACAATTGTTAAAAATACATATATATTTTTTATAAGGGCAACCTCGTATATGTATATTGTTAAAAAAATGCATAGAAGATAACGATGATAATAAATTATATGATGTAATATTATTATTGTAATAATACATTGGTAGTTTGTAACTAATGTGTAAATAATAATTGATAACAAAAAAATGCGATTTGGACTTTAGTGCGTTCAAATGAGCCTTATTGGGTTTTTTATTGGTACGTTGAGCGCATGTGCAAAATCAGCTGCAATTTCACGCTGAACTTGGCGCTTTGTTGACAAAATTTCTGGTATCGCCGTTTCAAATCCAAACACTGTTCCACGTGCATTTCCCACGGGGTTAAAAGCAGTATCAGTTTCCATCGTGATTAAGAATGAACGTAACGGATAAAAATTTCAAACAACTTTATCCAAAAATTAAAGAATCATTGGAAAACGCGACGTTCTTTGCGATTGATGCAGAGTTCAGCGGTTTACAAAGCGGTGATAATGACAAAAGTTCCTACTCGAGCGAGAGGTTAGAGCGTTCTTTCGTTTTCGTTCGATTTTTAATAATCGAGCGCAGATATTCAAATCGTGATGGAATGTTCTTTCACAGCTTATTCGACTCGCCGACGGAACGGTATACTAAATTAAGGAAAAACATTCAACCCTTCATAGCGATACAATTCGGTTTAACAGCGTTTATTCGCGCCAAACACGAGAACAAATACAATGCGGAATCTTTCGAATTTTATTTAGTTCCGAGAGCTCTTCCCACGAGAAACAGAACTTTTTTGACTCAAGCTGCAGCCCTGCAATTTCTCACTTCTTACAATTTTGATTTTAATGAGGTATACGTCGTTTACAAAGCAACCTCGTTGCAACTGCTTTTTCTAATTGTTCTTTTTTCTATCCACATTGTTGAATGCAGTTGGCTTACAATGCTTTGTCTTACTTGGATGAGAATGAAGAAGCTGCTTTGCGTCAAAGTCTGGAGGATGGTTCTTACGCCTGGGACGTCTTGGAGTCTGGCCTAGATGAAGGTAGAAACCAAATAGAAAATTGTTTCAACCAAGTACAACAGTGGTTGAAAGACGAGAGCAAAACGTTGCGTATCGAAGCACCCGACTTTCCTACCTCTTATCGAATGCAGAAAGAATTGTGCTCTAACTTCAAGACCATATGGACAGAATCTTTGGGACCAAACACCGTAAGATTCCAGCTCAACTTTTCATTCGACCGTCATTTCATACGACTTATTTTCAGTTTTCAGTGATCAAAGTTTCGCCCGATGTAAGAGTGAGTCTGGAAGAAAAAAATGTTCCTGATGAGCTGAACGAACAATTGCTGGATCATTATACAGGTTTCTCCAAAGTATTCAAACTAATGTCGAGTTTGAAAAAACCTATCGTAGGACACAATCTTCTTCTCGATCTTATGTTTATGCACAAACAATTTTACCGGCCTCTTCCTGGTGAGTTGGAAATTACACAATTCTGCTGTATCGTCGTCAAGCCATCCATCATCCATTGTTTTCTTTTTTGTCAGAAAAATATGAGACGTTCAAGAAGAATATTAATCAACTCTTTCCTCTCGTTTACGACACGAAATTCTTGAGTTTCGAAATGAAGAAAATATTGGGCGAAAGCAAGTATTATTTTTCGTTGAATCAAATTTGCGTTGACGCGTTTTTGGGATCAGTTTCAAACGAGGAACCGAGGTTACAATATGATTGTTATATTTTCAGCATCTTGGAAATCAAACGTGCTCGCTGAATTGTATAATTACTACAAAGACGGACACGGTCGCTATTTGGCCATGAATTCTCCGTCTATCGTTTTCTCGCCGGACGCAATGATCGATATTCAAAAATGTCGGTAGCATCGACTTTTTAAACAAAATGTTTTAATCATTTGAAAAACTATGTTAAATTAGGATGCGATTAGAGTCGAAAAGTTGTAATCTCGTGTTTTGCGTAGGTAAAGAAAAGTTTCATAATGCTGCATGGGATTCGTATTGCACGGGCTACTGTTTCATGCGAATGGCCCACATATGCGCTGTTAGGAAGCAAAGCAAGTCAGTAGCGTTCGCGAAATAATAAAGCTTATTTAAAAAAAGGTATTCAATCGAACCATTATTTGACGCGTATGTTGCAGCAGGGATGCTGATATGAGAGTATTGACAAACGCTGAGATCATGTCCGCGGTGGTAGAACGGGTCAATCGAATTAATTTGATCAGAGCGGATTTATCGCACTTTGTGAGTATCGCTCGATGATAATACATTATGTTAACGTGATTACGGTTGTTGACCTAAGCTTATCGTTTTATATAAACAAGCGTTTGGATGGTCCGGATCCTGCCTCGACGAGACCTCGCTGGCTGTTTGTACGAACCTCCACCAATAATTTAACAACTCGTCGGGTGAGTCGTCTTTGCTTTCATCGGACTCGTTGCTCGTTGCGCACGCGTTACCACGATCGAACTCGCAAATCACCCGGTTATCCATCAACATTTTTAGATCGCTCGAGCCTTTTCACGTTTCGGAGCGGTTGATGTCAAGAGATTTTCGGAAAATGAAGTTTTGATCGCTGTTCCAAATCACGGGATGTAAGTATCTCCGAGCAATGGCCAAAACGGTTATTCGATTTTGTATCTTGTCCGACTCGCGTGAACGAGACGAACGGCTATCCAACTTAAACGATAAAATAAAGGGGAAAGAAAGGGGGGAAGGGGAGGTTGATGAGGGGAGAGAGAACGAGCTGGGATTTATGGCTAAAAATAATTCCATTAGCGCAGGGTGATTGACCACGTGGAAAACGCCGTAACGCTCGATTTTCGCTATTCCATCACTGCTTTTTTACCAATATTATTATAATCATTATGTATTATCGTATATTATCGTTTAGATGAAAAATTCCAATAAATAAGCGGCCAATTTATTATTATTATTATTATTATTACCGCTGTAGAGCAAGAGCAATACTCAAGAACTACGAGGGAAATGCAGAATTTCGAGTAGTCCCGTATAATCCGTTGAGGCACTCGTTCAGAACGATCAAGACCGTCGTGTGGTACGTCTAAAACTATACGTAATACGCATATATTTATAGAGTCTATTCCTACATCATCTTTTTCTCACGGGCCGCTTGTTTTTCAGGGTCGGAAGCCTATTCCTCTCTGGCGCTGGCATCTGTGCCTGGATCCTTCATCGCGGCGGTAGTGTTACGAGAGGCTGACACGTAAACACCTTGATGCACCTGTACCATAAATATGCGTGTACATGCATACATATTATACGTATCATCTATATTTAATGATGTACGATCGAGGCTGCTATCGAGGTACGAGAGCAACAGGATTTTTTCGCAAGCGTCGATGTCGTCACAGGTTGTACCGAATCGTCCAACATCGAGTCGCGCGCGCGAGTCTGTGACGCCGTTGACAACGAGGACGCGTGCCAGACTCGGCCCAGCGAGCAAAGCACGGCCAGGCAGGCTGTTGCCTCTCTCTCTCTTTCTCTTTTTATTTTTCTCCTCTCTCTCTCGATCGCTGTCTCTTACCAATGATGCTGACGATGCTGCTGCTGCTCCCGGTATTTCAAAAGTTTTCTCTGGCCGCTATCCAAGGCCAAAATCCTCGAAATAACGCGAGAGCAATTTGTGTGGGCGAACGAATGTATCCGCGGAAGGGAGAGGTGCGACAAGACGCCATAATCTCAACGACAGAACTCGTTGTACCCGGTGGTGTTTTACTACCTATATCGTCCTGTGATGATCTATGACGTTTGTCGTTCGTTCGTACAAAATCCTATTCGCCAACAAGACATTTACGCGCATCGTAATTAAGAAAGATCCCAAGTACACACGCCCAAGAGAAAGAGAGAGAGAGAGAGGAAGATGCTCGAGGAGCACTCGTTGTCCCTTGTCCGAGGACCGAAATAGAGTACGGGCTTGCAGCTAAACGGCGCGTTTTAGCCTTAGACCCGGCTAACGAAATCCCAGCTATAAGGCAGCTACCGATTTGAAAATACCTCGGCTTTTGGTCCGAATGTCGTTTCGAAATTTGTCGGCAAGATTTTGTCGGAAGAGTAGAGCGCGCGCGGCGTGAATCCTCACTTCCCTCCGTCCTTAATCGAGACTTGAGGCGTATACACCTGTCGCACGTCCGACGCTCGGCTCGTTGAAATAGACGGACGTCTCTCCCGCCGCAAAACCCTCTCACCCGGTCACATCGCTCACACACTTTTACACGCATACAACCGCGCACGATTGTATTGTCCGTAGTATATATCAAATGGTTGCTACTGCGCTCGGTTGTACCATACGGAGCATATACTCGTCGTCGCCACTTCAGAGAGCGAGGCTTTTTGAGAGTCTGGGGCCATTCGCGGCCGATCATACAGCTCCTGCAACTATTTTGGTTTTACAAGTTTCGAGAGCCAAAATAGCATAGCCTAGCCCCTGGCCTAGAGCGCGCGTAGGCTTTTTCCTCCTCGTAACACAACAGAATCGCCGCGCACTTGAAGATACCCGCTTCAAACTCCTCATACATTTTCCGCTTCGCTCCCCAACACCCCGCCTCCTCCAGCTTGCGCATCTATCAAACGCGACAAACCAACTTTCTTTTCTCTTTCATTTGTTGTCGTTTTTTTGTTTGTTTTCTCTTCAATCGTATTCGATTCACGTATACGCCCAGGAAGATTATACCGGACGACGAACTAGGCTAGAAAATGCTACAATACCTCTATTTTTGTTCCCTTTGGATCAGCTATAAGTACATCGCCTTGGCACGACGACTCATCCGACTCTGGCTCAAGCTTATTAAAACCCTGCACATTACGTAACTAAAAGAACAACCCTGCGGAACAAACTTGATTCCATTCTGAGGATGAGACGCGCGGACTTGCTCCTTTCTGTCTCTCTCTCTCTCTCTCTCTTTCGTTTTCTCTATCGTACAGTTGCTATTTAGAAGGACAGCAGATAAAGCGAAGAGAAAAAAAATGTATCAATCGAGTAGACTAAAGACTGTTGTGAATCTATTTCCACTATATTGTATTGAAAGTTTGCTGCGAAGAAAAAAAACACAATATTCGAACGATGAAAGATTAAGTAAAAAATAAATGTGAGAGAGGGGGTCGAATTTTTAGCTTCGACCTAGCTCCGTCCATATATGCATGTTATATTACGAATTGCGATAGAAATTTTTGACCCGACAAGGCCGGTGGTACTGTGGATCGTTGCGCAAATTTGTCGTTGATCGACACCGCGCGGCTTTCTATTTGTAATAAGCGAGACTGAATGCTCGCGCCAAAGATATACAAGAAGTTCGACTCAACAGGACATCCAACTGTCGAGATTCATCCGTCATCGTCGCGATCGTCTGGTATCTCGTCGTCTCTGCTGGCCGCGGCCACCGCCACTTCTTCCAACACTCTTTCCCCCTCGAACGCTTACAGCCGAGATTTGCGTCGTGATATACGGAAATGCTTCCGGTCCTATAAATCTTCGCTGCTGGAATCCAACCACTTTTCCATTCTCATGTGGAATATGATTTATGAGTTTATGGGTGTAAAGAGAAGGGAAAGTTGTTTAGCTAGGCTCCGAAGATGATAGGGGCGGCGAACGCTCTTGGAGATCGCGACACAACCAGTGAGACGCAGGGTCGTTCGGGGAAGACACAGGAGGGAGGGTACGACGCGCCAAGAAACACGGTTTCGTACCACAAAACTTTTTCATTCTCGAAGGTTGACGACGTGCAAAGAGAGGCAAAGAAAAAGAGCGTTAAAAAACCGATGGTAAAAGAAAAAATACAGAGCGAGAGAGAGAGAGAGAAGGCGACAGCCGGGTAAGGCTGGCGCGTGTCCAGGAACGGGGCGCGCGGAGAGTACGGGTGAACGACGAAGAGCGAGTCTCCCTTGTTCGTGGTGCGTCCACCAGGTAGCGACGTCGAGGGGTATTTAAACGAATTTACACCATGTCCGGTGCCCCGTTTCGCTCACAATCGCAGTAGCGCCGGTACCCAACGTCGTGTTTTGCGGGAATCGTTTTTTTTTTTAATTCGGAAACGCGTTTACGATACGGCCCGAGCCCCGCTCGCGCGCTCGGCTCGTTTATCGCGACAAATCGGACCGAGCAATCGGCAATCCAATTAGGCGATTAACAGCGAGGATGTACCGAAGGGAGTAGGCACGGCGCAACATCGGGTGTACCAAAATATCATTCTGTTCAATCTTCAAACATCGTAGTTTTTTTATTTTTGGTTTTTTGTTTTTTTAACGAGTGCATCGCCCGTGGAATTTTACTCCACAAAATCGTGAATATCTTCTACTGTCGGGATATAGCGATCTATCAAATCGGTAAGTTTAGCAAGCAACCACCAAAATTCTATGCGAAATCATTTTAAGTCGACATTCATTCATCTTTCATGTACATATATTAATTTTATATATATATATGTATGTATAATATACATGAATTATATAATATTATATACATATATATATATATATATATATATATATATATATATATATATATATATATATATATATATATATATATATATATATAATAATTCGAAATATGGGTAAAGGGCGAGTCGTGGGGAATTATTCGCAAGAGTGTTCAGTTGAAAGGTTGAAAACCTTTATTTTTTTTATCGCTTCGGTATATTGTAATTATGAGAAACATATTCAGCAAATATTAAGAGATGTTGACAGTTTGTGACAGCTTTAAAGGACGTTATCGCGTTGTGTCAGAGTAGTGGCGGTGGTGGTGATCGTGATGTGGTGGTGATGGTAGTGGTGGAGGGTGGCGGTGGTAGTACAGCGGTGGTATAGTGCGGCAGCATCGAAGAAAAGAGAAGGAAAGAGTCGCGACGATGCCATCACCACCCCGCTGCCAAAATAATTAGCGAGTCGTTTTGAGCGAGATGCGTGCTAAAAGTGTCCGCTCGGGCACACGCGCGATTTGGATGGCTCATAGACTCCCGGGACCTCCGGGATTTTACCGAGATACGCGATTCTCTACGCTCGCTCAACAAAATCCCGGTTCCCAGCGACCTACGAACCACCTTTGCGCTCAGTTGAAGCTTTGTTTTCGTCGCGTTCTCTCTCTCTCTCTTTCGTGAGATAAACTCGGTACAATTATTTATCCTTGGACATTATTTTCGCCGGTACCTACCTGGTATATATACATGCATTAAATATTTTTATCAACTCTCCATCGGTCCTTGTACCTCCGTATCCCCCCTCGACGCGACTATCGCGATGCCAACACTCGCAATTTTGGCTCTACTATCTTTCCATTGCATAACTCTCTGATTCCGTCGTATATCGGTCGCATAATAATATTTTGAATATACGCGCACACTCGAACGATGTACGAAACGAGCTTATTTTCTCCCTCTCCGTGACGACTCCGTATGAGACGTTATTGTTGCAAATAACGCGTCATTGCTAAAAACACCATTTTTGTCAGATGCGACGTTGTTTTTGTTGTTGTTGATGATGTTTAAATGCTTCTTCAGTTCAGAACCATTATACTCGTTACTCGAACGAATTTTTAGAAAAGATTAGTTATATAAGAGAGAAAGAAAAAGATGTACGCGTTTCGAGTGTGTACGCGAGTCCTTTGAACGAGCTTAAAATACGCGCCAAGGAAATGACTTGGTGGAAGGTGCTGAAAATAGCTGCTCGCGTGTGCGTCATTGCTCCATGCACGAAGCAACTCCAGCCAATCGGAATTCTCCACATGTTCGTTTTACTCGAGAGTCCCAGAGAGAGAGAAAGAGCGCCTCTCAGCTTGTTACGACGCGCGCATTTCGTTGATTCTCCCGATGTTCACTGTCACCTCTCATTTCATATATACGTCAAAGTTGCTCCTATCTCAAACGGGTATATTATTTAATGCGCATATTTAATGGATTCGCGTAACAGCGGGAGCGAGTAATAGGTGGACGCAAGCGCACAATCTCTTCTCTGGGCGTTCAAGCCGCCGACGACGATTGTCAGTAACGTTATTGGAAGATGCAAATGCATAAAGAAAGATAGACAAATTACCCTTCGGGAGTAAATACCGTACTATATATATATCGGTCGTAGAAAATTTATATTTCGCGGTCAAGTCTCAAGCGCATCAAGAGCGAGGGGGCAGGGCCTCCGCAGGTATTCTCGCGATAGTAAAAGGAGAGTAGTGTTGCGATTCGGCGGGTGCAGCGCGCTCGGCAGTTGCATCGAACTTGTAGGGTGGGGGATATTTAGTTGGCCTGTTGGTTCGGTGTCAGCCGGTTAGCTAGATTCTCGTAGAGGTAGTGAGCAACGAGAAGGGTAGCGCGTGTGTGTGTTTGTTGAAGCATATTATATTGTGAGAGTGTGCGATAGGAGCGAGGAAACGCGCGGCTCGTTGTTGGTCAATCGTCCTAGTCCTCGTAGTCATCGTGCCATTTCGATAATCGTCTGTCTTCTTTGCAACAACACGCACCAAACGAGCCACCTCACCTACGACGCGCTGTGTACAGTGTAATTTTCGACTACGCCTGGATCGCTCACCCTGTACTTGCTCGTGTAAGCAACACAATAAACTACGACAACGACATCGACAACGCTCCTTTCTTTTATATTGCCTATACTTTTCCAATACATTTCAATTTTTATTTGTGCCCGCGTGCGTGCTCTCTTTACTCCCGTTAGGAGTGTGCCACTACCTCGAGCAATTTTCTCCTCGTAACCGAAAGGATACATAACCTCGATTACGTATTTTCGGTAATAGTCGCTCATGACAAATCGTTTTATTCGGTGATGCGTTGTTGACGCATCGTTGACCAGGACCGGCCACGTATACATTCGCTCCTTTTTTCTCCTCTCTTTAGATTCCGCTCATTCTCTCTTTCACTTTTTCCCTTCCTCCTACCCGATTATATATTACCTCTCCCTCTCTCTTTTGCTCACCTGTCTCACTCTTGGCGCGTGTACGCGTGTGACTCGCGCGCTATTTCTCCTCCTCCCCCTCCCCTCTAATCACTTCCATTTTTCATTCTCACCAAATTCTTGACAATTATATTAGACATTTTTACAACGCCTGTTTTGTTTCACCACTAGCCAGTGACAGACAGGTGTGCTACAATGTTTTTGACTTGCTCTCTCTCTCTTCCTCTCCCTCTCTCTCTCTCTCTCCCTCTCTCTCTCTCTCTCTAGCGATAAAATATGTAGAAAAAATTTGGCTCTTTTCAGATACAGCAGGCGCATATGACAATCAGCAGCGACAGGGACAAAGCTTATTATTAAAGACGGGAGTCTGGTGAAACAGGATCGACGAGGATGGAAGACGCCCACGCTAAAACCGTGGAAGAGGTGTTGAATTACTTCAACACCGACCCTGAAAAAGGATTATCCAGCGACCAAGTTAAGAGGAACCAGGAGAAATATGGCCTCAATGGTAAGTGTAGGAATGGCTTTCCGAGCTTTGAGGGGTGGTTTTTTTCTAAAGAAAAAATAGTACCGGTATTCTCTTTTCTTTATCAAAACCGTATTAGAGCTAACGATCAGAATCTTGGAAATTTTTCCTTTATTGTAACCTTCCATTTGTTCAAACGAAACCTCGTGCTCGCGAGATTAACTCCGACATTTCCCTTTCTCTCTGCCTGATGCTCTTAGTCACGTGCAAAAATCAAGTAGGCGAAAGTTTTATCGCTTCCCTGTATTTACGTACGCGCAATTATGCACAAATATATATATATATATATATATATATATATATATATATATATATATATATATATATATATATATATATATATTACGTTAGAGCGATAGGGAGAAAGAATGCTGCGACAATAAACTTGCTACGAGTACATAGACTCTTTTGTTCACCTATATATCGGTCGTTCGCCGTGTGTACTTTGACTCGCGGTCCAAAGTTCAGACGAATCGACGATTTAACTAACAAACGCACGTATTTAATGTAATCAACCGAAAACGTCAATGTCGAAAACGGAGAAAATCCTCGAGCTGATCGTGATTCGATATCGCTTTCGCTCCGATTGAGCGGATCAAGGCCAAACGAGGAGAACGCGCTCAAACGTGCGCGGAAAAAATGGACGCGTATTTTCTCTCTCTCTCTCTCTTTCTTTCGCGACTTTTTTCATCCCTCGATAGGCGGATTCGCCAACGACAACACAATGATCGAAACGGATTAGTGGTGGGCTTTATTTTCGCGTAATATCGGACTCGGGGCGCGCGGCATCGGGGGAAGAAGCAACAACAATAATAACGAACGCTCATCTCGGCTCTCGGTCCGTCTCCTCGGTAGCCACCCTTCTCGGCCACCGAGTGCCATCGCGCTCTCTAAACTTAGCCCGCTGTGCACTTTTATTGTCGGAGGATAGAGTTATATATCCCGCTGGCGGTGAGGTGTACATACGCGAGCTTTGTGTCCGTCCTTGTGCCCCGCTCACGCTCACTGTCGCGTGACAAATTCGCGCTATGTGTCGTACACATCAACGCGACTCGATGTCTCGATCGAAACGAATAGAAAAAAAAGAGGGGACAAAAAATAATAATAAAAAATCTCGGTATAGCGGAGATGAAAAAAAAAAAACGGATGATGGTCGCGAAGCCAACCAGGCATCCTTGATACTTTAATCCCTGCTAGTACCGTGCTACCTGTGTGACTCTTCTACGAATTAATAATCAATGTCAATTGTTTTGTTTTTGTTTCAGAACTACCGGCTGAGGAGGGTGAGTAAAGACTGGAGGTCTGCTCCAAAATTCCAGGCGAATATGAAGGATGAAAGAATGAAATAAACAAAAAAAAACGAGATATTGTCATTGGTCGAGCGAGGAGAAAGAACGTCTCGACGTTGCGGGTTTCCCTGACTTTCCCCTCGGTTGCATCAAAAGGGTTAATAATAGACTCCCAAGTACAGAGAGACGCGGGCCGATAATGGACGAGGGTGTTTTTCTCATCGAGCAACGCCTAGAGTATTTATCTTGTTAATGCTCCGACGATAAGCGCAAAAAAATGACAATATTTAGGGGGGAGGGGAATGAAACTTACGGCGATAGCAAAGATGCAAATGCCCATGTCTTCCCCTCGCAACGATGACGGTATCTCGTACTCGAATCTAGCGTTTCTTTCTTGACGCCTCACATGGTCGTGTTTTATCTTTCAGGAAAATCAATCTGGCAACTCGTTCTCGAACAATTCGACGACCTTCTAGTTAAGATTCTACTGTTAGCGGCAATCATATCTTTCGTAAGTATGGAGATAGGGGTCCGGGGCAGGGTGGTGACTTGAAATTAACGAGATCGAATTGATAATGTGAGAAATTCCATTTCAACACGAAAAACGTTGTTTTTGTTTTGTAACAGGTATTAGCTCTGTTTGAAGAGCACGAAGATGCGTTCACGGCTTTCGTCGAACCTTTTGTCATTCTACTGATCCTCATCGCAAACGCGGTCGTCGGAGTATGGCAGGAGAGAAATGCCGAGTCGGCCATCGAGGCGCTCAAGGAATACGAGCCTGAGATGGGAAAAGTTGTAAGAAGTGACAAATCTGGTGTGCAGAGGATTCGTGCCAAAGAAATCGTGCCCGGTGACATTGTCGAGGTCTCGGTCGGAGACAAAATCCCGGCTGACATTCGTCTGACCAAAATCTTTTCGACGACCCTTCGTATCGATCAGTCGATATTGACGGGCGAATCGGTTTCGGTAATTAAGCATACCGACGCCATACCCGATCCACGGGCCGTTAATCAGGACAAGAAAAATATTCTTTTCTCCGGTACAAATGTCGCGGCGGGTAAAGCTCGCGGTGTCGTTATGGGTACTGGACTCAACACAGCCATTGGTAAAATTCGTACGGAAATGTCTGAGACTGAGGAGATTAAGACACCTCTGCAACAAAAATTGGACGAATTCGGTGAACAACTTTCCAAGGTTATTTCGGTTATTTGCGTAGCTGTATGGGCGATAAATATCGGTCATTTCAACGATCCAGCTCATGGTGGTTCGTGGATCAAGGGTGCAATCTATTATTTCAAAATTGCCGTAGCTCTCGCGGTTGCTGCTATCCCTGAGGGTCTTCCCGCTGTAATCACGACTTGTCTCGCTCTTGGTACCAGGCGAATGGCTAAGAAGAACGCTATCGTCCGATCGTTGCCCTCGGTTGAGACCCTAGGTTGTACATCCGTAATCTGCTCCGACAAGACCGGTACTCTCACAACCAATCAGATGTCGGTCAGCCGAATGTTTGTGTTTGACAAGATTGAGGGCAGTGACAGCAGCTTCTTGGAGTTCGAGATAACCGGCTCGACATACGAACCTATTGGTGAAGTTTTCCTCAAGGGACAAAGAGTCAAGGGCGCCGATTACGAAACCCTTCACGAGATTGGTACGATTTGCATAATGTGCAACGACTCGGCTATCGATTTTAACGAATTCAAACAGGCCTTCGAGAAGGTTGGTGAAGCTACTGAGACCGCTTTGATCGTTCTCGCGGAAAAGATCAATCCATTTGGAGTTCCCAAGAGTGGATTGGATCGTCGTACAAGCGCCATTGTCGTCAGACAAGACATCGAAACCAAATGGAAGAAAGAATTTACCCTGGAATTCTCCCGAGACAGGAAATCCATGTCCTCCTACTGCGTACCTCTCAAACCGAGCAAACTCGGCACTGGACCTAAGCTCTTCGTCAAGGGAGCACCCGAGGGTGTTCTCGACCGTTGTTCCCACGCTCGCGTTGGCACTTCCAAAGTTCCTCTTACCTCGACCCTCAAGAACCGTATCCTCGATCTTACACGCCAATACGGTACCGGACGCGATACCCTCCGTTGTCTCGCCCTCGCCACCGCCGATCATCCCATCAAACCCGAAGACATGGACCTCGGCGATTCGACTAAATTTTACACTTATGAGAAGGATCTTACTTTCGTCGGTGTCGTAGGCATGCTCGACCCACCCCGCAAGGAAGTCTTCGACTCGATCGTACGATGCCGCGCGGCTGGTATTCGAGTTATCGTTATCACTGGTGACAACAAAGCTACCGCCGAGGCCATCTGCCGACGAATTGGTGTTTTCACCGAGGACGAGGACACTACTGGAAAATCTTACTCAGGTCGTGAATTTGATGATCTCTCCGTTTCGGAACAAAGGGCCGCCTGTGGTAGGGCGCGTCTCTTCTCTCGGGTTGAACCTGCTCACAAATCTAAAATCGTTGAGTACCTCCAAAGCATGAACGAGATTTCCGCTATGGTACGTTAATTGTTATTCTCTCTTTTTTTAAATCTTTCCTCTCTGCGTCTCCGTATTCGAGCCGATTATTAACTCATTATTGTCCACGCTTGTTGAACCCGACAGACTGGCGACGGTGTAAACGATGCGCCCGCTTTGAAAAAAGCTGAAATTGGTATCGCCATGGGATCGGGCACAGCAGTAGCTAAGTCCGCCTCCGAGATGGTACTCGCTGACGACAACTTCTCATCCATCGTTGCTGCCGTTGAGGAAGGTCGCGCTATTTACAACAACATGAAACAATTTATTCGTTATCTCATTTCTTCCAATATTGGTGAAGTCGTCAGGTAAATAATGGACCCTGCAATCACGATTTTTTCGTACACTCGTTAATAGTTATTATCTTATTCGCGTATTGTTGATTATTACAGTATTTTCCTGACGGCCGCTCTTGGTCTTCCTGAGGCTCTCATTCCCGTTCAGCTCCTCTGGGTCAATCTGGTAACTGATGGTCTACCCGCTACTGCCCTTGGTTTCAATCCCCCGGATCTTGACATTATGAGCAAGGTATTTTTCCTTTATTTTGATTCACTTTTCTCTTTTCCATTCGTCGAACCTTATCTCGTTGATTATGAACCTCGTTGTCGATACAGCCTCCCCGTAAAGCCGACGAATCTCTCATCTCTGGCTGGTTGTTCTTCCGGTATTTGGCGATTGGTGGATACGTCGGTGCTGCTACCGTTGGCTCGGCCGCCTGGTGGTTCCTTTACAGTCCAAACGGACCTCAGTTGAACTATTATCAATTGGTGAGCGGAAGATCGATGCGACTCGTTCTTTTTTACTTTTATTTTTATAACCAGTCGCGTCAAAGATGCAAGAAAAAATGTAATTTAATATTTTTCTATTTATAGACGCATCATTTGGCTTGCATCGGCGGTGGAGACGAGTTCAAGGGAGTCAATTGCAAAATCTTTACCGATCCTCATCCAATGACGATGGCTCTTTCGGTACTTGTAACGATCGAAATGTTGAACGCAATGAACAGGTTAGTATCTCGGATTTATCGCGCCAATTCGTTGATGCCTGGAACATAATTAATGAAAAAATACGTTTCGTACACAGCTTGTCGGAAAATCAGTCTCTGATCAGCATGCCGCCGTGGTCGAACATGTGGCTCATTGGTTCGATGGCTCTCTCCTTCACCCTTCACTTTGTCATTCTTTACGTCGAGGTTCTATCGGTGAGTTATTGAAAAAAAAAAAATCGCAATTATAACAAAACAACAATGACTACATGTTCGATTTGTAACTCGCGTTTCAGGCCGTTTTCCAAGTAACTCCGCTCAGCGGGGAAGAGTGGATAACCGTTATGAAGTTTTCCATTCCAGTGGTACTTCTCGACGAAACCCTCAAGTTCATGGCGAGAAAGATAACAGACGGTGAGAATCCGATATACAGCGTTCACGGGATTGTTCTAATGTGGGCCGTGTTCTTTGGACTATTACTCGTTTGTCCGATATAGAGCGTATGCAAATGTTTTTATTAATAGCTTAAATTAACGAATGCGTGTTTCCCATGGAAAGCATTCGTAATCGAAAAACACCCTGGACTTGCAGCTGCTGCATTTAATTCGAGAACTACGAAAGTAAAAAACAAACAGAAAATTAACCCAGAAATGGGGAGCTAGGGAAGGGGCGGGTTTGGGATGGGCGGGAGAGGGAGGAGTGGGGCGGCGGCGATAATTGAAAAGAAAAAGCGAGCCTCAAGAGAAACATGGCTTTGGGAAGAAAGACAAAAGAGAAAAGAGACCAATTTCCCTACATTGCGAGGAAACAAGATCCTTTCTCTTCTTTTGTCCGCTTCGCGCGTTACAAAACATGGTGATTGTGGATTCTCTAGAGTGACCATTTTAATTAACCAGTTTTATCATGACTGACGCATGGAGTGCGTGCGTGTGCGTGTGCGTGTGTGCGTGTGCGTGTGCGTGTGCGTGTGCGTGCGTGCGCGCGTGAATCTCTGCGTGAGAGTGTGTATGCGTATGTGCGTTGATTCGATGCGTTTGGAAATGCGTGTCAAATTTTTGCTATCTCGTTGTGTAACCCTTGCCACAAACGAGTGCCGTCGTTGCGGTTGCCGGTCCTGCCGCCGCCGCCACTACTCTGGCTACTGCTGTCAGCGCCATCGCCGCCGCTGCTGCTGCTGCTGCTACTGCCGCTGCTGCCGTCGCCGCCGCCGGCGCCATCGTGTCACTCAGATTCTCACACACAGATCAACGAACCGAGAGTACTGTATCGAATCTATGATGACGGAGATGATGATCGGCCACCATCGGCACGGAGGAAGCTCGAAAGAGAGAAAGAGAAAGAGAGAGATGCGCCCAAACATCATCGAGCAACGCAATCAAGGAATCACATTATTGAATTTATTATTTATACGAGTGCCTTTTGAACGTTGACGTTCCCTCAGATCCTCAGCCCCTTTTTTCTTAAATCCTCGGCCCCCCACTGCCCACCTCTCTTCTCCCTTCTCTTATACCCATCGTGGCAGTACTTGGATACAAACACACACACTTATCCTCTTCGTACCACTCATCCCTCACCATACTTGTTCATCCTCGATGCTTTCACCCGTTTGATTCAAGTAACCGAACGAATCGCTCCTCTTCGTTTTTTTTTTCTTTTGTTTACATAATTAAATATTTTGGCACCTGTACATAACTTACCGCGAGGATGATCGAGTTGAACAACTCAGTTGACAATTGAGCATTGTTTGTTTTTCCTTGGGTACATTACATGCAAATTTAGAGATTGGATAACGGGACGGGAGTGAGGGCATCGAATCGGCATTTTTATACAATCTCGATATATAAATTCCCTCTCCCCCTTTCCTTCCGTGTACACATACGCATTTGTATCTACGAATCATCCATCTGTACAAATGTCGATTCCACCATTCACAAAATCGTCCAAGACCGATTTTGTTAACATTTTTGTTTTTTTTTCTTTGTATCTCTTTGTTTTATTGTTTTGTTTTGTGTGCACGTTGCATCTTGATACCTAATAATTTCGCAGTGTCGATGACGATGATGACGATGCGGTCGGGTCCAAGATACAAGTCGCATCGGAGCACAACGTCTGATTAACTATCCTCTCGGAAAACCTTTGTCAAGTTCCTCCTCACTGTGTGCCTCTGCCAAGTGCGCCATGTTCCGATATGTATAATTCGGGACACGCGACTCCCGTCTCTCTCGTCATCGATTCTCCCGGTAAGTCGACCTTCATCCTCATCTCTTATCCAAATCCTCTATTCCTCCCCCCCCCCCCCTATTTCCCTCCCTCGTCTAGTCCGTCTGATTCTTAATAGTGTACCATTTAGGATAACTTGTGTCCCGTGTGTGTCGAATGGAATTAATAATGGTGAGAAGAATGAAGGAATAAATAATAGAAATAAATTATAATGCGTAATTGAGAGAATAATATCCGGTATATACATATAGCGAAACCGAGTCTAGCGGGAGAGAGTGTAAATATAAAAAAGAAAGGATTAAAAAATGATAATCCCTGCTCGTACGTTATTATTCTCTTGACGAAGCCTCGTGACGACGCTTCTCTCACTCTCTCCCCCTTTTTCTCTTTTTTTGTGTTTCTACTTTGAATAAACTCGAACGCCGAAAACCCCCTTTGTTGCCTACGAAGCTTCGTAGAGGATGACCGGAAACGTACAACGAACTCGCACTGGAAACCGCAATTACATGTACGTATACCAAAGATTCATTCTGTTGCTGCTTTTCGCTGTTATATATCCACTTTGAGAATCAACTCTCGATGACAAATTATTTTTCGCTTGGCTCGCATATATTCATTATTCGGCACGTTCTTGCATCATCAGTATTTCGGACGATTTTGTGTATTGCTTTTTTTTTTTATTGCATCTAAGATGTACCACTCCTGAATGGAGCGCGTGTATTATTTCAACATCGGTTGGCAATCGGAGACCCATCATCGATGCACTACCTATATGTATCTCGTTCCTATTTCTATCTGCAATTTAGTAGTATGCGCTTATTCCGCTGCACCTTGCTGTTTTCTTTTTATTCTTGGTTTGTTGTTCAAGAAGCAAACAAGCAAAAAGCGTGAAATTGCTGCGCTTTAGACAGAGGAAAGAGCTTGATTTTTTGGCCGTTTTGACATCGCTTCGTTTGCGCTTTGATTATCCGCTGTTGATTCGAAATGAGCTTGCAAAAAAAGCACGAGTCCCACGTGTACACCAGGCAGTAGTGGCAGTAGTTGCAACAGCAGTGTCGGTGAAGGCGATGGGGGGCGTTTCGTTCTCGCTTTTATGCTGCTCGGTCGCGCGACTTACGGAAATAACAAAAAGCTTCGGATGTATATGTTTACAGTTGCACCACCCGTGCAGCCGGTGAAATAAGTAATCTCGAAGCTGGCGGTACGAGTACACGAGCGGATCGGATCAAGGGCGGCGGCGGTGGTGCCGGTGGCGGAGATGACAACGACGATGACGATAAAAGGCGACAATTTCGAGATAATTGCTCCGCTACAAGAAACTCGCGTACGAAAAGATTCGATGGGTTGGTCGGGCGCGCACACGGGGGGTGATTGGCCCGCTGCTGCTGCTATCGCGCGAAAGAACGCTGTTCTGCTGTGACGGTTGTCGGGCGGACTCGCCTCCGAAGCACAACGCACCGCTACCACCGTTATCGAGGGACGGCGGCCCACCGCATGCAGCCGGGATCTCGATCGGGCCAAACCAAATCTTCCTCGCGATCATAGTACATAGAGATATACCGCATGTTATGTAGACATATGTGAGACTACGAGCAGACTACGAGAAGATATATTACGTATTAAAAGAAACACACGGAACCATGGGGATATATGAAAACGGAGTACGGAATCGTTCATACGCCCATCTTCTATACGTTTACGATTCATCGTTTCAATACTCTTCTATCACCCCCCTTTTCATTTTTCAATTTCTTCGAGAAAACAAAAAAAACACGAAAAAAAACAATTTTATTCGCGTATTAAATACTTTTCATGCCCTCTGTTATATTCATCGATATATTTCTCAATTATACCGTGCATTCTGCTCAACGAGCTCGATTTATACACGCGCCTCCATATATCCGTCCTCTCGCGAATTTCGTATCGTTGCTCCTGGTAGTCGGTGGGCAACGCGCGTCATCCACCGACTCTGATCGCATCTACATCGCGCATCAGACGCGAAAGAACAACAAGAAATAGAACAAATAAATAAACATAAAAAAAGACATTCTTTGGTCGATGAAAGTAATCGAAAAAATTAAATGCAACTATATATTCTCCGGGCGTATATTGATGATGGTATATAAATAAGAAAGTACAGCGCCCGATCCGCATGTGTGCATCAGCATAAAAAAAGTTGCTTATTTTATTGAGAGCAGAGGCAACGAGAGAGCGGAGTAATCGAATGGTTATTGTTACGTGATAATGACGATAATAATAATAATAATATTAATAATAACTAATGATAGTAGTAATAAAAATATGGACGAAAAAGAAGTAAAAAAAAAAACAAAAAAGAACCTATTTGGGTCGACATGGCAACTTTGTAAATTGAATCATTGTAAATATGTTGTGTATATGCGATTGCGCGTGCAACGTGGATATTTAATATACGCACTGTACGTCGATAAAAACACGCCCGTGTGCAAAAAGTTTGATAATGAGAGGGCGCATTCGAAGGCGGAGAAGCAAGAGGCCTCGGGATCGAAAGGATGAAAAAAAAAAACAAAAACCAAACTCCATGAGCCTCCTCCATGCTTCTTTGTCCTCCGTCTCTGAATCTATATATACGCGTCTTTTCTATATGATAAAGGAATAAGAAGGAAGAGCGTTCTAAAAGTACAAACAATTCCCCTTCGTTTATTCTCATTGTAGAAGTTCACGGGAACGATACAACGAGGTGGGGTGCGCTCGAGTGTAATGAGAAAATAAATATCTGCAAAAGGGTCTCTCTCTCTCTCCCTTCGCGTGTGCGTGTACGACAAACCGACCGCCGGGTCTAATTCTTCCGATTAACCTTATCGTGACGATGCTCCGATATACGAGCGATCACCCGCGAAATTCTATCGTTCTGACGCAACAGCGTATCGATCTTTTCTGCGTTTGACTTTAGTTGCCTCGTCATATCGACTAGCGGATCATCATCGGGGGTAAGCGGAGGTAACGAAGGGACGAGTGAATCTCCCTCCTCGCTGATGCTTCGTCGATCTCTCACGTCGACTTTATTTTCTTGTTTCTACTCCCAGACAAATAGGTGGCACTGAACGACATTTTGTTAAATCAAAGAATACATGTATCGCTAACAATAATTACCGCCCCGACTATATCTCGAACTTCTCGAGGTGGCGAATGGGGACGCAACGTCCGAACAGTTTCGGCACCGTTTATTTCCTTTGTTTCTTGCCGAATTGCGATGATCGTCTTCTCTAGAGCCACTTTTGCCTCCGTCATCACTGCTAGTCGATTTCCCAGAGCTATTCTGAACTCATCTAGTGAGAATAATGGAAATACAGTAAAACTGCTTTGTTGTAACACGCTTTTAAGGAGGTCGTAGCGAAAGGTCGAGTATTAGACAAGATATCAGATTTGAAACATGTCGATTGAACTTACTATTTTCTTTAGAAAAAAATTGGGAACACTTTACCGATAATTCAAGTGAGAAATTAAATTCCAAAATTTGTAACTTTAACCCGGTGTCTTATGACGTAACTCTGCGGATTTTATTCCGATCGTACATTACATATATTTAATTATTACATAACCATAAAGTTTCCATTCTCAACTATAAATTAATAATCAAAGATTGATATCGTAACATAAAAAAAACGAGTTACCGAATTAGTTTTTGCAAAATTTTGAGTTAAAGTTGGAAAAACCTCAATAAACTCGATTAGTCGTTCGATCGGTCCGCGCTGAAAAATTCTTACAGTGAGCTGGCAACGTTACACATTCGTGACAGTAGTAACCTAACCTATATTTTTTTGACATAACTCTTCGACATCTTTCTTATGACATAACTCTTCGGATTTTATTTCGATCGTATATTACATATAATTAATTATTACATAGCTATAAAGTTTTCATTCTCAGTTATAAATCAATCATCAAAGATTGACATCGTAATATAAAAAAAAACGAGTTACCGAATTAGTTCTTTTAAAATTTTGAATTAAAGTTGGAAAAACCTGAAAAAACTTAAGGGCGGGTTGTTCCAACCTCTAGGTAAGCCTATCTGGCAGTTAAAGATCTGTAAATTAATGCTTTTAACCGCCAGATAAGCTACCCAGAAGTTGGAACAACCCGCCCTAATTAGCCGTTCGATCGGTTCGCGCTGAAAAATTCTTGGTGAGCTGGCAACGTTACACATTCGTGATAGCGGTAATATAACCTATATTAGGCTACGCTGAAACAGAAATATTATCGAAGGCACCAAATGTGCGGTCCTGGGCGTGCAAATGAATTTTTTTACCAAGGTCACAATATTTTAAGTTATCTCGAACACAAACTTATTGATAAACGAGAATTGTTCCGCTATCAAAAGAGGTTAAGAAGGTTTATGTTTAAAGTGCGAGTGTGCAGTGCTGCCAGACTTCGCTTGAAAAGTTCATCGACTATCAACAGCTGACGACGAGTAGCTCGATGAAGCGATTAAAAATATGTAATTTTTAAAAATATTATGTCATTGATCAGGATTGCTGTCGTTTTATTACGAATGTATAAAAAAATATATTTTATACACCATAATAGTGTCAATTTGTAGTTTTTCAAGGAAAAAATTTTATATACGGTCAATTGACTACACGAAACCGCTACGATATCCTTAACCATTGCGATACTACTTTCGATAGCGGAATAAATGAGAAAGACAAAAAAAAACCGGGACTGTAGATTTATTATGAAACCGCTAAAATATTATAGCTAAGAGCGTTATCTCGAAATTTTACTGTATTCGTTTTATTGCAAATGTCCGACGCATCCCTAGCAGATCCAGCAACCGTCGGTGACCGAAATTTCGATCGAAAAATGGAACAAATCGATCGAAAACGGTCGTTTACGACCAGCTAGTAACCGTAAATTCGGTCACTGACGGTTGTCGGATCCGCTAAGGATGTGCCAGAATCGTATGTATTTACCGAGAGAAGCGATTCGTCGTTGACAAGTTTGCGCGAGAGACGATTCGTTCCGAAGTCGTTGTAATTCCGACCAAACGAGTCTCGCCGCGTTCGCCACCGTTCCCGCCGGCGCTTTACGAGTCGAATCTTCGGTCGCGATATTTTTCACAAATTCGACCATGAGGCGGAGTACAAATTGAATTCTGGTTTTTACAACCGGGAAGAGACAAACGACCAGTATGGGTACTCAACTCTATCGATTGTCGAAATTTGTGCCTCAAATTTTTACCGATCGTACGCCAGTTCTAAGAGCAGAATGTACAGTTCCCCAGCTGTGCCTCGGTGTTGCTTCAACGATTCGATTCCTCCGATCTCGATCGCAGCTCTACTCGGATATTTCCAAGACGAAAAACTACTCGTATCCCCGATTGTCGATGACATCTCTTTTGCCAGACTAGTTGACTCTTTTACTTCCCTTATCAGGGAACTTATTAACAGTCTATTTAGTTTTGGAGGCATTCTGTGACACCACCTCGACTCTCATTCGATTCCCGTAAAATCTCTACCTCCTCTTTACTTTTGACATTTCGCGTTTTGTGCTTGAAATACATGCAACTTCGTACCGTTACATACTTTTCGTTCTACTGTTATTGTTACACATGTCCCTAGCGGATCAGCGAGTCTCTAAAATAAGTTCCAAAAAAGTCCCATTTGGGACTCGGGCTTAAGGTGATTTATCAGTTGCATGAGTGGGGGGTCGATAACTGAAAAGTAGATACACGTTTTTCTCGGACACGCTTGATATTTCGCAAAAACGAAGAGTTGCACGTTGTTCTCTGATAAGAAGAAAATAACGTGTAACTCTCCGTTGTCTTCAAATATCAAGCGTGTCCAAGAAAAATATGTATCTACTTTTCAGTTATCGACCCCCCCCCCCCACTCATGCAACTGATAAGATCACCTTAAGTCGACAAAAGTGACCCCAAATGGAATCCCACCAAATGGGATTTTCTTCCCCTCGCTCGATGTGAACCAGACGTGACGTCAAGAGTCCCAAATAAGGACTTTTAAGGGGTGAAAACTCAAAAAAGTCCCTATTTGGGACTCCGAGCCCCAATTTGGGACTTTTTCGAACGAGGCAACCGGAATAAGCGATTCGCTATGTATATACCTATTTGTATCCTGTACGAGATTGTCTTTTAATTCAGACCGTCACGGAATGTTACGGCTCCGGCAATATATGCCCACCCGGCGGATGATACGTGCTCGCGAAAACGCTTGATCCTGCGCCACACTGTGGCTGGAGCGAGAAGCAAAAAAAAGTCTCAAATTGGGGCTGGGAGTCTCAAATAGGAACTTTTTTTTGAGATTTCATTCTTAAAAAAGTTCCTATTTGGGACTCATGGCGTCGCGTCCGGTTTACACCGAGCGAGGGGGAAAGAGTCCCATTTGGGACTCCATTTGGTGTCACTTTTGTCGACTTAAAGTATATACTGTACTGCATGCTAGTCAAAAGAGTGCTAAATTTTCACAATTATTTTATGCCAAGCTTAATGCACTAATTGAACGTATTGTTGGTGGATTTATATCACAACATGTCTTATTAACGTAGAGAAATATTAAAAACGATATATTTGCGAAACCATCAACTGATAAACGCAAATTTCCATGATGGCACATTTTCATCAGAATTTGTCAAAGAATAATCCGTAATTTTTAACCGATTGCAATGCACCACGTCTTATGTTGTTCCTGAAGAGATCCTTTACGTATTCACCGCGTAGATTTCTTCTAAGCTTAATCGTTTTACTGTTGCATTTAATTGTTTATTCAGCGAAAAAAATCTTTCGTAAACAAATTGCTATATTTTCCAAACAAATAAACTTCAAAAAAATCTACATGGTGAATTCGTAGAGAATCTCTTGAGGAACAAAATAAGACGTGGTGCATTAAAATCGGTTAAAAAATACAAATTATTCTTTGAAAAGTCCCAATGTAAATGTGTCATAATGGAAATTTGCCACTATTAGTTAATGGTTTCGCAAATGTATCGTTATTAATATTTTCCAAGGTTAATTAGACATGTCATCTTACAAATTAACCTTCACTACGTATAATTGCATTAAAGTTGGTATAAAAACATTGTGAAGTTTTTATTTGACTAGCATGCAGTACAGTATTTACCTTAAGCCCCGAGTCCCAAATGAGACTTTTTTTACCTTTTTTGGGACTCACTGATTCGTTAGGGTATCTATTACTATTATATGCCTTATTTATTTCTCCTTGTCAGACAAATTCAAGGTAGTAGCCTCGCCACAGTCACGTTCAAAAGTTAGCTCTCCGGTCAATCTTCGAAAACTTGGATATAACTTGCGGATGAATAATTTAATAATTGTTGTTTTTATATTCTACAGGAATCTAAAGACATATAAACTTTCGGGAACAATGTCTAATATAAAGTTTAGAGTTTCAGAAATAACCATGTTTCTCTATCTATTACACATAACTTATACTTTATTTACCCCCACCACCGCGAATCGCTTTATTCAAAGAAAGTATATGACTCTGCGAGCCTCGAGTCAGCAGACGACAGAGCTGTCAATGTACTTGTCCCGAGACCATACCGAGTCTCTTGATATTCCTATATCTCTGAAAGTAAGTGGTCAAAATTCTTGTTTTTTTTTGACCAACTTCGTCATTTTTTCCTCTGTAAATCACAATTAAAAAAAAAATCTGTAGCAAAGTTTCGGAGTTATTGCGTGAAATGTGACATTTTCTACCGATCCCCATGAGAACACGCCTAAAACTGTGCAATCTTTGATTTCCAATACGTGGAATACGGGATGGTGAATCGTTTTGAAATTTTGCACGTAATTACATAATAGTGTCCTGAAAGTGTCCTAAAATTTTTTTAAAATTCTGTAGAACGCTGTGGCGAGACTACTAATAATAATTCATAATAATAATTATTAATAATTTTTATGCTTAATTACCACGCAATTCTTCGAGTATCGTTTTTCAATACTGTTTGGAACATACTTTATTTTTATAACTTTGCAAAATAATAATTTGTTCATTCTTATTAACGCTTACCCGGTCAACGCGCATCATTCTTCGCGTCCAACCCTACATTTGAATTATCATAATTGCTGTAAAACTTGGCACCCCGCCGTAGTCACGAATTCATTCGTATGACTACGTAGATTTTTCGACATTTTTCCGAACTTGTTAAGGGGACAATACACCCAGAAGGAGTAAAAAAAAACACGGATTTTTTTTTGAAAACCATTGGAGCAATGGGACGAAGGTTTTTCGTGGCTAAAAACACACACTTCGAGAAGTATTTCCAATTCTTATTTTCATACAAATAAAGTGGCACATAACCGTGACATGGTTTCGTTAACAGACTACAGTATAAAAAATTCGTAACGGATGAATTTCAAAAACAACGATTTGGTGAAAATTTCATGCTCATGCTCATATTCATGCTCATTCTATACTGAATTATTTGTGGTGAACCATAGGATTTTTACTCTATGACCCTTAGTTTTTTTATAAAAATAATTTACTTAATTTTATTATAAAAATTGAATTAATGCCCATAATTTCATAAAAATCAGTTTCCTACCTTCAAAATCAAATCATTCACACTTATACTTGTGTCCTATTTTTTATAATGCAAATATATTTCATACTTAGTTTGTAAATTGACAAATTATAGAAATCTCCCCCACTAGATGATTCTCTATAACCGGTCGGTAGCATCATTGATTGTACCGATTCGCATCATTTGGGATCGCGAGGAGCTATATAAAATTAGCCGCTCGATTTTGACTTTTGCATTTTTTTTAAATTTATAATGATTGTTTGTCGATAGTTTGTGATTGTTTGATTAATTAAAATGTTTGTTTGATCATATTTTTTATCAAACAAACGAAACAAAAAAGGGCGTTAAGTTAGCCGCAAATTTTTGAAATTTTGTCTAATTTGATTTTTTCAAACGCCAATCGATTCGGAATCGTTTGTTTGAAACAAATAATATTATTTGAACGTTTGTTTGATTGTTGTTTTTCCAAAAAATGAATAAATAAAATATTGGATCATTGTAGCTTTTACACTGGATTCCAATATAACCTCGAGCATTGGCCGAAGCGGTTGAGTTTACTTTTCAGAGCAATCATGATCTCGATTGTTTATAAAAAATGTGTACATCTATTCGATTTAAAAACATTGAATTATTTCTATTACCAGGCTAGCATTAAAATTAGGCTGTGTCTAGTCGTCCGGACACCCGGACAAATACGCGTCCGGTATTCGTCCGGATATTTGTCCAAAATGAGGTTATTTTTTTTTCAATTAATTTTTTTATAGTATGATGGTATATTGAAACTCCCTCCGAATATACACCTCGTAGCTATAAATATCCGGACGAATAATCGTACGTAATTCGTCCGGATAAACAATTTATAATGATTTTCGTATATCCGAACGAATAAACGTACCGAATTCATCCGGATATATAATGAATTACGTATCGACGAACGATTTCCAAGGGTTCTAATATGTATCCGGACGACTAATCGTACGTAATTCATCCGGATATATGATGAATAAAGGTACTTGCATGTATCCGAACGAATAATCGCACGTAAGTCGTCCGGATATACAATTTATGACAGTTGTTATAAGAGTTGGACATGAGGAAATAGTAGGGTGGGTTTGGGTTATCTTGCGGTTGTTTTTTGAATAGTTGGGCATGAAGAAATAGTAGGGTGGGTTTGGGTCATCTTACGGTTGTTTTTTAAATAGTTGGACATGTGGAAATAGTAGGGTGGGTTTGGGTCATCTTGCCGTTGTTTTTTCAATAGTTGGACATGAGAAAATAGTAGGGTGGATTTGGGTCATCTTGCGGTTGTTTTTTGAATAGTTGGACATGAGGAAATAGTAGGGTGGGTTTGGGTCATCTTGCGATTTTTTGAATAGTTGGACATGAGGAAATAGTAGGGTGGGTTTGGGTCATCTTGCGGTTGTTTTTTAAATAGTTGGACATGTGGAAATAATAGGGTGGGTTTCAGTCATCTTGCGGTTGTTTTTTGAATAGTTGGACATGTGGAAATAGTAGGGTGGGTTTGGGTCATCTTGCGGTTGTTTTTTGAATAGTTGCGCATGTGGAAATAGTAGGGTGGGTTTGGATCATCTTGCGGTTGTTTTTTGAATAGTTGGACATGAGGAAATAGTAGGGTGGGTTTGGATCATCTTGCGGTTGTTTCTTGAATAGTTGGACACGTGGAAATAGCAGGGTGGGTATGGGTCATCTTGCGGTTGTTTTTTGAATAGTTGGACATGAGAAAATAGTAGGGTGAGTTTGGGTCATCTTGCGGCTGTTTTTTGAATAGTTGGACATGAGGAAATAGTAGGGTGGGTTTGGGTCATCTTACGGTTGTTTTTTGAATAGTTGGGCATGTGGAAATAGTAGGGTGGGTTTGGGTCATCTTGCGGTTGTTTTTTGAATAGTTGGACATGTGGAAATAGTATTTTTATCCAACTATTCAAATACATGTCCAACTATTCAAAAAACAACCGCAAGATGACCCAAACCCACCCTACTATTTCCTCATGTCCAACTATTCAAAAAACAACCGCAAGATGACCCATACCCACCCTACTGTTTCCACGTGTCCAACTATTCAAGAAACAACCGCAAGATGACCCAAACCCACCCTACTATTTCCTCATGTCCAACTATTCAAAAAACAATCGCAAGATGACCCAAACTCACCCTATTATTTCCACATGTCCAACTATTCAAAAAACAACCGCAAGACGACTCAAACCCACCCTACTATTTCCACATGACCAACTATTCAAAAAACAACCGCAAGATGACCCCAACCCACCCTACTATTTTCTCATGTCCAACTATTATAACAACTATCATAAATTGTATATCCGGACGAATCACGTGCGATTATTCGTTCGGATACATACAAATACCTTTATTCATCATATATCCGGATGAATTACGTACGATTAGTTATCCGGATAGATATAACAACTATCAGAAATTGTATATTCGGATGAATTACCTGTGAGTATTCGTCCGGATATACTATACGGAAACCATTATAAATTGTATTTTCGGACGAATTACATGCGATTACTCGTCCGGATACATGCAAATACCTTTATTACTTATGTATCCGTATGAAATACGTACGATTAGTCGTCCGGATACATATTAGAACCCTTGGAAATCGTTCGCCGATACGTAATTCATTATATACCCGGATGAATTCTGTATGATTATTCGTTCGGATATACGAAAATCATTATAAATTGTATATCCGGACGAATTACGTGCGATTATTCGTCCGGACATTTATAGCTACGAGGTGTATATTCGGAGGGAGTTTCAATATACCATCATACTATAAAAAAATTAATTGAAAAAAGAATAACCTCATTTTGGACAAATATCCGGACGAATACCGGACGCGTATTTGTCCGGGTGTCCGGACGACTAGACACAGCCTAATTTTAATGCCAGCCTGGTAATATAAATAATTCAATGTTTTTAAATCAAATAGATGTACACATTTTTTATACACAATCGAGATCATGATTGCTCTGAAAAGTAAACTCAACCGCTTCGGCCAATGCTCGAGGGTATATTAGAATCTAGTGTAAAAGCTACAACGATCCAATATTTTATTTATTCATTTTTTGGAAAAATAACAATCAAACAAACCTTCAAATAATATTATTTGTTTCAAACAAACGATTCCGAATAGATTGGCACTTGAAAAAATCAAATTAGATAAAATTTCAAAAATTTGCGGCTAACTTAACGCCCTTTTTTGTTTCGTTTGTTTGATAAAAAATATGATCAAACAAACGTTTTAATTAATCAAACAATCACAAACTATCGACAAACAATCATTATAAATTAAAAAAAAATGCAAAAGTCAAAATCGAGCGGCTAATTCTATATAGCTATCGCGAGGACTGTGAGCGAAAAAAGCCGATATAGCACCCCTTGATAAAACTTGTAGTTTGCGTCCCGATGCCATCCAATCGACGAGACAGAAGTCTCGACAACGGAATGGTCAAAGGTAAGGGTTCCTGAGAGGTGTCGGACTACCCACTCCTTGATCGGTGGTGCCATCTTTGTAATTTTTTGCACCTTCTGAGCATGGAGTGTAAAAAATTCCGGCAAATAATGCCAGGGTTGAGATCATTCGGCTTGCACGCTTTCAGCGCTGTAAGTGTTCAAAGTGCGTTCGACTTGGCACCGTAAACGCTCACGAGCATTGAGACGGTTGCGTTTACCGCCATGTTCGTCCAAGTCGAACGCGCACAAACACTTTCAACGCTTCAAACGCTTTGAACGCTGTGAGCGTGCAAGCCGAACGTACGGCCTTTCTGAAGCGCGCGAAAAAAATTGTCAACAAACTATCGAGAGCATTGCCGTAGGTGAAGGAAAGCGGGGGTAAACTCTGGAAAATTTGAAGTAGAAAAGTTATGAATTGATAATTATAATTAAAGTAGAAAAATTTAATTGATAATTATAGGTAAAATGGCGGGTTGTTCCAACTTCTAGGTAGCTAGTAAAGGAATGGACACAGTATAAGTAACGGCGTCCTCAAAAACCCGTCTTCAATTAGTTCTCCACTTCGCCACTAGCATCGCATGGGTTGGAAAGATCATACAATATAGTAATAAAATTAGTCCACACGATAAAAGTGACCGTTGCGCACTAGAAAGAGCAGATTCGTACCCAAATCACGATATATTAGAGGTTAGAAAGACTATTTTTCTCTTCAATTCCGTGAGTTCTGTTGTGCCGTGTTTTTTAACTCCCGACTGCCCGCAGGGCAAAAAGTCGGGAGTTATGCGTTTCATTGCGATCAGCTGATTGGGGCTATTTTTTTGTCACCACTTTTCTCCGAAACGGTGACAACTGTCTTGATCAATTTTCGCATGTACTTTCCATGTGTGACAGACATTCTTAGACATAGTTTGTTCAATTCTATTGCAAACTCGCTGAAATAATGAAGAATTATTAATATTCACATTCAAACGCATTTTGCCATATCGAAAGGGGACCCTTATTCGACTATCGCCAAATTCACACCCTTGTGCGTTGCTAATTTCAATCTGAACCGGCGCACCTCTGTCTATACAGTTCGTCTATATACATGTATATATTGTTTATTTTGTGTTATAATTGCATATGTATTTTCTGTGTGTGGCAGACAGTGTTCTTCGACATAGTTTGTTAAAATCTATTGCAAACTCGCTGAAATTATTAATATTCACATTCAAACTCATTTTGCCATATCGAAAGATAAGGTAGTCCTCGACTTTTTTTTTAGGTTATGCGTTTCGCTGCGATCATTATTTTTATTTAATATAATAAAGTTTTGTGTTATAGTGATTTTCTTACTCTTATTTTTTTTTTTATTTATTATTTTTTATTACTGCGTGACACACAAAGTGAATTTAAAAATAAGAGTAATAAAAAGCCGTGTAAAGTGCTACGAACTCAAAGCAACAACAATGAACGAAATCGACAACGGAAATATATAAACATGAAATTTTATTGCGTTATTGAAAGTTACAGTGATTTTTTTTATTTTTTTAAGTAGACTGATCAATATATAGATTTTAATAGTAAATTTGACAAACGAACAAATTGGGAAGAACAAAACTTTAAATTTTTTAATTTAGCAGATGTACAAGTGAACAAAATTATATTTTTAATAAAAAGATTCCAATAACATTTTTTGTGAAATTTTATTAGTAATTTTATTTTTTAGTGCGTACACAGAATGAGCTTATAAATAAAACCGCACTGAAAACCGAATTTTGTTGAAATATTGAAATATTTTGTTGGACGTATTTAACAAAATTATTTCGTCCAGGCAACAAAATTTCGAATGTTACAACAAAATTTCGTTACACTGAAACGAAACTTTATTGAAACGACAAAAATTTTGTTGCCTGGACGAAATAATTTTGTTGAATACGTCCAACAAAATATTTCAATATTTCAACAAAATTCGGTTTTCAGTGCGTGTTTAATTTTTTCATCACGCAAAGTGAATTTTAACAAAACTTTATAGCATTATAGAAAATTACATCTTTTTTTTAATGAGCGAACTTGTCAATATTTTATTAGTACAAATTTGAAAGAAAACAAGTTATTTGAGTGTCAGTTTGACAAAAAACAAGTTATTATTACTACGCACACAAACTGAATTAAAAAAGAAATACATAAACGTGAAGTTTGAAAAATTATAGGTTACAATTTTTCAACTAATCGAACTTAGCAACAGTATTTCTTTTAAGTATGAATCCGACAAAAAAATGAATAAAGTTGGGAAAAACAAAACTTTAAATTTATAAATTCAACAAACGTAGAATGGAAAAAATGTGTAAAAAAAAGATAACTTTTTATGGAAGTACATATAAATCTGACAAAAAATCACAATAAAATCGGGAAAAACAAAACTTTGGATTTATATATTCGACGAACGTTTACTGAAGAAAAGCTGTATTTATAAAAATGAACATTTATAATAAAAAATATATTTTTTTAATTTAATTTTTTTTAAATGTTTCAAAAAAAGAATGAAGTAAATATTAAAAAAATGAATTAACTTAACACCCACCACCAAAAGTAGATACTAGTGAATTTTAAAAAGTGTGAAATAAAAATTGTTTTAAAAAACAAAAAACACCCGTCTGCTATAATATATATAACTTCATAAAAATATATTTCTATAAAATATTTATAAAAAAGAATGAAATAAATTTCCGAAAAAGCCAAAAGTAGATACTAGTGAATTTTAAAAAGTGTGAAATAAAAATTGTTTTAAAAAACAAAAAACTCCCGACTGCTATAATATATATATAACTTCATAAAAATATATTTTTATAAAATATTTATAAAAAAGAATGAAAGAAATTTCCAAAAAAAGATTTATTTTGAAACCCCCCCGCCAAAAGTAGATAGTAGTGAACTTGAAAAAGTGTGAAATAAAAATTGATCAGAAATAATACATATAGATAAAAAATCATTCAATTGGTTAGTGTAACTCCATCGAAATTCAATTTTTATGGTTAATGTTAATTGACGGTAGGATAAGTTATTTACATGCGAAAAATAAAAATCAAAAAGTAATTATCAAAGTTAAATAATTGTACGAAAAATGTAGATGATTAAAAAAATGTATAATTTACATAAAATTAACAAATGTTATAATTATAATCGAATTTAATTGTGGTCGGGAGACGTCTCCATTTCTCATTTAACCCATTAACGCCGAAGAATCGTGTTTTTTTTCCTCATTTTCAAGCTAGATTCTTATCATCGAAAAAAAATCATTTGCAAATAAAAAATATGTTCCCTTGTACTTTCGAGTGTCCCCTTTCCGAATCCGGAGTCAAAATTGAGTTTTGTCCATTAGAAAAAAAAATATGGCCGTTTTTAAACAAAAAAAACCGAAAAAATCGAAGACATTTTTTTTCAATATTTTTTTTCTCATTGAAGACGCGCGAGGACCCCCCCTTTTATAATATATATATATAATATATATATATATATATATATATATATATATATATATATATATATATATATATATATATATATATATATATATATATATATATATATATATATATATATATATATATATATATATATATATATATATATATATATATATATATATATATATATATATATATATATATATATATATATATATATATATATATATATATATATATATATATATATATATATATATATATATATATATATATATATATATATATATATATAAATGATTTAATATTTATTATTGTTAATATATTTATTAATATATATATATATATATATTTATTGATAAATTATTAATATAATTTAAGTCATTGAAATTTATATATGTATAATAACTTATATTTAAGGAAAAAAATAAAAAAGAATATTAATACAATTTATTATAATATTATAATTTTTAATAATAATTAAATATTATATTAAATCATTAAAACATAAATACAAATATTAATTATAAATTAATTATTAACAACTTATATATATATATATATATATATATATATATATAATTTATTAATAAATTATTAATATATGTATAATATATATATATATTTATTAAAAAAAAAAAAAAAAAAAAAAGAATTTCTTAAATGATTTACTTATAAAAATTATTTATAGTAAAAAAAATTAATTAAATAAATTTTTACTATAAATTATATTAATGTAAGGATATTCTTTTTTGTATTTATAAAAATTAAAAAAAAAATTATATTAATCATAATTAATAAAAAAAAAAATTAATTTTAAAAATTATAATATTATATTGAAATTTTAAATAAATTTAATTAATTTGGTCAATTCTTTTAAATTTTATCTAATATTGAAATTTTAAATAAATTTAATTAATTTGGTCGATTCTTTTAAATTTATCTAATATTGAAATTTTAAATAAATTTAATTAATTTGGTCAATTCTTTTAAATTTTATCTAATATTGAAATTTTAAATAAATTTAATTAATTTGGTCGATTCTTTTAAATTTATCTAATATTGAAATTTTAAATAAATTTAATTAATTTGGTCAATTCTTTTAAATTTTATCTAATATTGAAATTTTAAATAAATTTAATTAATTTGGTCAATTCTTTTAAATTTTATCTAATATTGAAATTTTAAATAAATTTAATTAATTTGGTCAATTCTTTTAAATTTTATCTAATATTGAAATTTTAAATAAATTTAATTAATTTGGTCAATTCTTTTAAATTTTATCTAATATTGAAATTTTAAATAAATTTAATTAATTTGGTCAATTCTTTTAAATTTATCTAATATTGAAATTTTAAATAAATTTAATTAATTTGGTCAATTCTTTTAAATTTTATCTAATATTGAAATTTTAAATAAATTTAATTAATTTGGTCAATTTTTTTAAATTTATCTAATATTGAAATTTTAAATAAATTTAATTAATTTGGTCAATTCTTTTAAATTTTATCTAATATTGAAATTTTAAATAAATTTAATTAATTTGGTCAATTCTTTTAAATTTTATCTAATATTGAAATTTTAAATAAATTTAATTAATTTGGTCAATTCTTTTAAATTTTATCTAATATTGAAATTTTAAATAAATTTAATTAATTTGGTCGATTCTTTTAAATTTATCTAATATTGAAATTTTAAATAAATTTAATTAATTTGGTCAATTCTTTTAAATTTTATCTAATATTGAAATTTTAAATAAATTTAATTAATTTGGTCAATTTTTTTAAATTTATCTAATATTGAAATTTTAAATAAATTTAATTAATTTGGTCAATTCTTTTAAATTTTATCTAATATTGAAATTTTAAATAAATTTAATTAATTTGGTCAATTCTTTTAAATTTTATCTAATATTGAAATTTTAAATAAATTTAATTAATTTGGTCAATTCTTTTAAATTTTATCTAATATTGAAATTTTAAATAAATTTAATTAATTTGGTCAATTCTTTTAAATTTTATCTAATATTGAAATTTTAAATAAATTTAATTAATTTGGTCAATTTTTTTAAATTTATCTAATATTGAAATTTTAAATAAATTTAATTAATTTGGTCAATTCTTTTAAATTTTATCTAATATTGAAATTTTAAATAAATTTAATTAATTTGGTCAATTCTTTTAAATTTTATCTAATATTGAAATTTTAAATAAATTTAATTAATTTGGTCAATTCTTTTAAATTTTATCTAATATTGAAATTTTAAATAAATTTAATTAATTTGGTCAATTCTTTTAAATTTTATCTAATATTGAAATTTTAAATAAATTTAATTAATTTGGTCGATTCTTTTAAATTTATCTAATATTGAAATTTTAAATAAATTTAATTAATTTGGTCAATTCTTTTAAATTTTATCTAATATTGAAATTTTAAATAAATTTAATTAATTTGGTCAATTCTTTTAAATTTTATCTAATATTGAAATTTTAAATAAATTTAATTAATTTGGTCAATTTTTTTAAATTTATCTAATATTGAAATTTTAAATAAATTTAATTAATTTGGTCAATTCTTTTAAATTTTATCTAATATTGAAATTTTAAATAAATTTAATTAATTTGGTCGATTCTTTTAAATTTATCTAATATTGAAATTTTAAATAAATTTAATTAATTTGGTCAATTCTTTTAAATTTTATCTAATATTGAAATTTTAAATAAATTTAATTAATTTGGTCAATTCTTTTAAATTTTATCTAATATTGAAATTTTAAATAAATTTAATTAATTTGGTCAATTTTTTTAAATTTATCTAATATTGAAATTTTAAATAAATTTAATTAATTTGGTCAATTCTTTTAAATTTTATCTAATATTGAAATTTTAAATAAATTTAATTAATTTGGTCAATTTTTTTAAATTTATCTAATATTGAAATTTTAAATAAATTTAATTAATTTGGTCAATTCTTTTAAATTTTATCTAATATTGAAATTTTAAATAAATTTAATTAATTTGGTCGATTCTTTTAAATTTATCTAATATTGAAATTTTAAATAAATTTAATTAATTTGGTCAATTCTTTTAAATTTTATCTAATATTGAAATTTTAAATAAATTTAATTAATTTGGTCAATTCTTTTAAATTTTATCTAATATTGAAATTTTAAATAAATTTAATTAATTTGGTCAATTTTTTTAAATTTATCTAATATTGAAATTTTAAATAAATTTAATTAATTTGGTCAATTCTTTTAAATTTTATCTAATATTGAAATTTTAAATAAATTTAATTAATTTGGTCAATTCTTTTAAATTTTATCTAATATTGAAATTTTAAATAAATTTAATTAATTTGGTTAATTCTTTTAAATTTATTTAATATTGAAATTTTAAATAAATTTAATTAATTTGGTCAATTCTTTTAAATTTTATCTAATATTGAAATTTTAAATAAATTTAATTAATTTGGTCAATTTTTTTAAATTTATCTAATATTGAAATTTTAAATAAATTTAATTAATTTGGTCAATTCTTTTAAATTTTATCTAATATTGAAATTTTAAATAAATTTAATTAATTTGGTCAATTCTTTTAAATTTTATCTAATATTGAAATTTTAAATAAATTTAATTAATTTGGTCAATTCTTTTAAATTTTATCTAATATTGAAATTTTAAATAAATTTAATTAATTTGGTCAATTTTTTTAAATTTATCTAATATTGAAATTTTAAATAAATTTAATTAATTTGGTCAATTCTTTTAAATTTTATCTAATATTGAAATTTTAAATAAATTTAATTAATTTGGTTAATTCTTTTAAATTTATTTAATATTGAAATTTTAAATAAATTTAATTAATTTGGTCAATTCTTTTAAATTTTATCTAATATTGAAATTTTAAATAAATTTAATTAATTTGGTCAATTTTTTTAAATTTATCTAATATTGAAATTTTAAATAAATTTAATTAATTTGGTTAATTCTTTTAAATTTATTTAATATTGAAATTTTAAATAAATTTAATTAATTTGGTCAATTCTTTTAAATTTTATCTAATATTGAAATTTTAAATAAATTTAATTAATTTGGTCAATTTTTTTAAATTTATCTAATATTGAAATTTTAAATAAATTTAATTAATTTGGTCAATTCTTTTAAATTTTATCTAATATTGAAATTTTAAATAAATTTAATTAATTTGGTCAATTCTTTTAAATTTTATCTAATATTGAAATTTTAAATAAATTTAATTAATTTGGTCAATTCTTTTAAATTTTATCTAATATTGAAATTTTAAATAAATTTAATTAATTTGGTCAATTTTTTTAAATTTATCTAATATTGAAATTTTAAATAAATTTAATTAATTTGGTCAATTCTTTTAAATTTTATCTAATATTGAAATTTTAAATAAATTTAATTAATTTGGTCAATTCTTTTAAATTTTATCTAATATTGAAATTTTAAATAAATTTAATTAATTTGGTCAATTCTTTTAAATTTTATCTAATATTGAAATTTTAAATAAATTTAATTAATTTGGTCAATTCTTTTAAATTTTATCTAATATTGAAATTTTAAATAAATTTAATTAATTTGGTCAATTCTTTTAAATTTTATCTAATATTGAAATTTTAAATAAATTTAATTAATTTGGTCAATTCTTTTAAATTTTATCTAATATTGAAATTTTAAATAAATTTAATTAATTTGGTCAATTCTTTAAAATTTTATCTAATATTGAAATTTTAAATAAATTTAATTAATTTGGTCAATTCTTTTAAATTTTATTTAATATTGAAATTTTAAATAAATTTAATTAATTTGGTCAATTCTTTTAAATTTATCTAATATTGAAATTTTAAATAAATTTAATTAATTTGGTCAATTCTTTTAAATTTTATCTAATATTGAAATTTTAAATAAATTTAATTAATTTGGTCAATTCTTTTAAATTTTATCTAATATTGAAATTTTAAATAAATTTAATTAATTTGGTCAATTCTTTTAAATTTTATCTAATATTGAAATTTTAAATAAATTTAATTAATTTGGTCAATTCTTTTAAATTTTATCTAATATTGAAATTTTAAATAAATTTAATTAATTTGGTCAATTCTTTTAAATTTTATCTAATATTGAAATTTTAAATAAATTTAATTAATTTGGTCAATTCTTTTAAATTTTATCTAATATTGAAATTTTAAATAAATTTAATTAATTTGGTCAATTCTTTTAAATTTATCTAATATTGAAATTTTAAATAAATTTAATTAATTTGGTCAATTCTTTTAAATTTATCTAATATTGAAATTTTAAATAAATTTAATTAATTTGGTCAATTCTTTTAAATTTTATCTAATATTGAAATTTTAAATAAATTTAATTAATTTGGTCAATTCTTTTAAATTTTATCTAATATTGAAATTTTAAATAAATTTAATTAATTTGGTCAATTCTTTTAAATTTTATCTAATATTGAAATTTTAAATAAATTTAATTAATTTGGTCAATTCTTTTAAATTTTATCTAATATTGAAATTTTAAATAAATTTAATTAATTTGGTCAATTTTTTTAAATTTATCTAATATTGAAATTTTAAATAAATTTAATTAATTTGGTCAATTCTTTTAAATTTTATCTAATATTGAAATTTTAAATAAATTTAATTAATTTGGTCAATTCTTTTAAATTTTATTTAATATTGAAATTTTAAATAAATTTAATTAATTTGGTCAATTTTTTTAAATTTATCTAATATTGAAATTTTAAATAAATTTAATTAATTTGGTCAATTCTTTTAAATTTTATCTAATATTGAAATTTTAAATAAATTTAATTAATTTGGTCAATTCTTTTAAATTTTATCTAATATTGAAATTTTAAATAAATTTAATTAATTTGGTCAATTCTTTTAAATTTTATCTAATATTGAAATTTTAAATAAATTTAATTAATTTGGTCAATTCTTTTAAATTTTATCTAATATTGAAATTTTAAATAAATTTAATTAATTTGGTCAATTCTTTTAAATTTTATCTAATATTGAAATTTTAAATAAATTTAATTAATTTGGTCAATTTTTTTAAATTTATCTAATATTGAAATTTTAAATAAATTTAATTAATTTGGTCAATTCTTTTAAATTTTATCTAATATTGAAATTTTAAATAAATTTAATTAATTTGGTCAATTCTTTTAAATTTTATCTAATATTGAAATTTTAAATAAATTTAATTAATTTGGTCAATTCTTTTAAATTTTATCTAATATTGAAATTTTAAATAAATTTAATTAATTTGGTCAATTCTTTTAAATTTTATCTAATATTGAAATTTTAAATAAATTTAATTAATTTGGTCAATTCTTTTAAATTTTATCTAATATTGAAATTTTAAATAAATTTAATTAATTTGGTCAATTCTTTTAAATTTTATCTAATATTGAAATTTTAAATAAATTTAATTAATTTGGTCAATTCTTTTAAATTTTATCTAATATTGAAATTTTAAATAAATTTAATTAATTTGGTCAATTCTTTTAAATTTTATCTAATATTGAAATTTTAAATAAATTTAATTAATTTGGTCAATTCTTTTAAATTTTATCTAATATTGAAATTTTAAATAAATTTAATTAATTTGGTCAATTCTTTTAAATTTTATCTAATATTGAAATTTTAAATAAATTTAATTTATTTAGAAAATTTTTAAAATTTTTTTAAAAATAAAATTTTGATATTTAATTATTTTTAAATATATCTTAAAATTTAATTTAATATAAATTATATTAATATAATAATTGTAATATATATATTAATTTATTAATTAAAATTTAATTTAAATTAATAAATTTAAAAAAAAATAATTAATAAAGGTATTTAATTACATAATTTATTCTATCAAAATAATCCTTTTATCAGGCACTTTATTAATAAGGAAAATTTAATTTTAGTATATTAAATTTAATAGAAAAAATTATATATTTATGTAAGTATGCATATTAATTTTTGATATTAAAAGAAATAGTTTAATTCTATTATATATATTATATATAATTTTATTATAGTTTAATAAAACTTTAAAATTTTAATTTAAAAAATAAATTTAATTTATAATAAAAATTAACAATTCACAATTTATTTATGATTTCACTGTTATTTTTAGTAATAGAGATTATAGGGTAGTATATTATCCTACTTCATTTCGTCATAATTATTTATTATTACATTTAGAGGGGGTTCAAAGGTTTTTATTAAGAATTTCTCCTTCACAATCTCGTGCAGAAACTCTTGAAATAGTTCGTATAATTATTAATGTTTGAAAAACTAGAACTACTCATTTTAATATACATTCTTTAAGAGGAAATCTTAATTATATTTATACCCAATTTGCAAATGATCCTGATTTAATTCGACGTTTATCTAGATATGAACGATCAAAATTTGTTGATATTGAATTATCAAATCATGGATGTTGTATAAGTATAGAAAGTAATACAGTTGCTCTTTATAATAATTTAATATTATAAAAATAATTTATAATTTAAAAATTTTTTTAATTTATTAATTTTTAAATTTTAATTTTATTTAATTATTTGATTTTTGAATTTTTTAATTTTTATTTAATTTTATATAATTTTTAGATTATTTTTATTTTTAATTGTTTTTTTAATTTTATTTAATTTTTTAATTTTTAATTTAATTTAGGAGTATTTTATTTAATTTATTGTTTTTTATTTTATTTAATTTTTATTATTAAATTTAGTTTTTATTATTTAATTTAATTTTTTATTTTTATTTAATTTTATTTAATTTTTAATTTAATTTAATTTTTAAATTTTAATTTTTGTTTATTTTTTATTTAATTTATTATTTATATTTATTTAATTTATATTTTTATTTAACTTAAATTTTATTTTATTTAATTTAGGATTTATTTTATTTAATTATTCATTTAATTTAATTTTATTTTTATTATATTTATTTTTAGGTTATTTATTTTTAATTGTTTATTTTTATTTTTAATTTTAAATCAATTTATTTAATTTAATAAATTTACTTTCAAACCCAATTTCATATTTAAAATTAAATTAAATAATTTAAATTAACTAATTTTTATTGTAATTCATTTTTTTTTAAATTAAACTACATTTTGATTTAAATTTCTTTATTATTCAATAATTTAAAAATATTTTTAAAAAATTTCTTGAAAACAAAAATATATAAATTTTTAATTTAAGTAAATCTTATCGTGTATCATCAATTATAAGACAAATTTCTCTGAAAAAATAAAGTATTGCCAAATTTTTTAATTTTTATTTAGTTTAAAGTTTGTGGAATCAAAGATGTATAAATAATATGTGTATTTAAAATATATTTAAAGGTATTGATTTTTTAAATTGATTGATTTTAGTAAATTTAAATTTATGATAATATATTTATTAATTTATATTATATTTTTTTTTATTTTAAATTTAATTAATTTATCAATTTATTTAATATTTATAAAAATTGTTATTTTTATTGAATTTGAATTTTTAAGAATTTTAGGAATAAAATTTGAGTATTTAATTTTATTAGATTGAATTTCAAGAATTTTTATAATAGTTGTTTTAATAATTTCAATAAGAGTAATTATTTATAGAATTGAATATATAGAAATAGATATATTTATTAATCGATTTATTTTAATAATTATATTATTTGTTATATGTATAATTCTTATAATTATTAGCCCTAATATAATTAGAATTTTATTAGGTTGAGATGGGTTAGGATTAATTTCTTATTGTTTAGTAATTTTTTATCAAAATGATATGAGATTTAATTCTGGTATAGTTACTGTTTTGATAAATCGTATTGGAGATTCGATTATTATAATTTTAATTGGTTTAATATTAATAAATGGATCATGAAATTTTATTTATTTGTATAATTTAAATTTTTTAATATTAATTATATTGATAATTGCAGCTTTTACAAAAAGAGCACAAATTCCTTTTTCGGTTTGATTACCTAAAGCTATAGCGGCTCCTACTCCAGTTTCTTCTTTAGTGCATTCTTCTACATTAGTTACTGCTGGAGTTTATTTATTAATTCGATTTAATTATTTAATAAAAATGAATTTAAAATTAATAAAAATTATAATATTTATATCAATATTAACTTTATTTATATCAAGATTATCTGCAAATTTTGAATATGATTTTAAAAAAATTATTGCTTTTTCAACTTTAAGTCAATTAAGTTTAATAATTTTTTCTTTAACATTTAGATTATTAGAAGTTTCTTTATTTCATTTATTAATTCATGCTATATTTAAATGTTTATTATTTATATGTGCAGGTATTATTATTCATAATAATTTTAATAATCAAGATATTCGATATATTAAAATAACTTTTAAGGGAATACCTTTAGTTAGATTAATTTTTAATTGTTCTTCTTTATCTTTATGTGGGATACCTTTTTTATCTGGGTTTTATTCAAAAGATAAAATTTTAGAAATATTTATAATAAATTATTTTAATAAATTTATATTTTTAATTTTATTTATTTCTATAGGATTGACAGTAAGTTATACATTTCGTTTAATATTTTATTCTTTTATTTTAAATTCTTTTAATAGATTAATTTATAAATATAGAAGAATTAATAGTTTAATATTTTATTCAATATTGATATTATTTATTATATCAATTTTTATAGGATTTATTTTAAATTGAATAATATTTTCTATAAAAAATTTAATTTTTTTAAATAAAAATTTTAAATTAATAATTTATTTATTTATATTTATAGGATTAAATTTAGGGTTAATTTTACCTTGGTTTAAGATTACGTTAAATAAATTATTTTTATTAAAAAGTTTAATTTTTTTTATAATTAATATATGATTTTTATTTATTATTTATAATATTAAAATATTTAATATAATAAAATTTTTTCAAAAAAAATTTTTTTTTTTTGATTTAAAATGAAATGAATATTTATATAGATTTTTATTGGTATTATATATTAAGAAAAATTTATTTTTGGATTTATATAATAAAAATTTTTATTTTTTAATAATTTTTATTTTTTATTTTATATTATTAATAATTTTTTATTTAAATAGCTTAAAATAAAGTTTAATATTGAAAATATTAAGATGATTAAAATCTTTAGATATTTATAAATATTTATATATTAATTTTATAATGAAAATATAATGTTTTATTTAAACTATATAAATAAAAATAAAAATGGATTTTAACCATAAATTTAGAAGTTAGAAATTTCTTTAGTTCATACTTATTTTAATTGGAATTTTATTCAATTTAATTATTAACAATAATTAACCTCTATTTGGTTTCAATTAATAGAGATTATTTGAATCTATTAATCAAGTCGAAATTGATTATATTATTTATATTACTTAAAAAAAAGTATATTGATATATAAATCAATTAATTTTAATTGCAATTTAAAAATTTATTTACTCTATTTTAGTCATAGTAAAGCTCCATCATATCATTCTATGTATAATCCTAATATTAAAATACAAATAAAAATTATTGGAGTGAAAATAATTATTTCTAAATTTATATATAAATATGATGGAATTAAAGGGAAAAAAATAATAATTTCTACATCAAAAATTAAAAAAATAATTCTAATTATATAAAATTGAATAGAAAAAGGTAAACGTGAAGATATTAAAGGGTCAAATCCACATTCAAATGGAGAATTTTTTTCTCGATTTAATTTTTTTTTAGAAGATAATAAGAAATTAATTAATATTAAAATTATACAAATTATTAAAATTAATATTGTAAATATTATTAAAATTATTATTATTTAAACTAAAATTTATTAGTCCTTTTAATTGGAAATTAAATGTACAATTAATACTTTTTAAATAATAAGTTCATCAGTAAATGAAAATATATAAGAATAATCAAATTACATCTACAAAATGTCAATATCAAGATCTTGCTTCAAATCTAAAATGATGATATTTAGATAATTGAAATATATTTAATCGAATTAATGAGATAAAAATAAATAAAGTCCCAATAATTACATGAATTCCATGAAATCCTGTTATTATAAAAAAAATTCTTCCATAAATTGAATCGGCAATTGAAAAATTTGCTTCATTATATTCTAAATATTGAAGAAATGTAAAATATATTCCTAAAATAATTGTTAAAATAATAGATTTTAAACTATTTTTAAATTTATTATTTAAAATTCTATAATGTCTTCATGTAATAGATATTCCTGATCTTAAAAGAATAATTGTATTTAATAAAGGGATATTATAAGGATTGAATGGGGAAATTATAATTGGAGGTCATTTATTACCAATTTCAATTCTTGGGGATAAAGATATATGAAAGAAGGCTCAAAAGAAAGAAAGGAAAAAAAAAATTTCTGAAATAATAAATAAAATTATTCCTAATTGCAATAAAGTTATAATTTTTTTAGTATGGAATCCTTGAAATGTACTTTCTCGAATAATATCTCGTCATCATTGGAAAATAGATATTAATAAAATTAATAAATTAAATAAAATTAAATTATTATTATAATTATAAAATCATATTGTTAATCTAATAAAAAAAGTTATTAAATTTAAAGAAGTAATTAATGGTCAAGGACTTAAAGTAACTAAATGAAATGGATGATTATAAGATTTTGGAAAGATATGATTTATCATATATATATCCGATTAGTTATCCGGATAACTAAGTACGATTAGTTATCCGGATAACTAATCGTACGTAATTCATCCGGATATATGATGAATAAAGGTATTTGTATGTATCCGAACGAATAATCGCACGTGATTCGTCCGGATATACAATTTATGATAGTTGTTATAATAGTTGGACATGAGAAAATAGTAGGGTGGGTTGGGGTCATCTTGCGGTTGTTTTTTGAATAGTTGGTCATGTGGAAATAGTAGGGTGGGTTTGAGTCGTCTTGCGGTTGTTTTTTGAATAGTTGGACATGTGGAAATAATAGGGTGAGTTTGGGTCATCTTGCGATTGTTTTTTGAATAGTTGGACATGAGGAAATAGTAGGGTGGGTTTGGGTCATCTTGCGGTTGTTTCTTGAATAGTTGGACACGTGGAAACAGTAGGGTGGGTATGGGTCATCTTGCGGTTGTTTTTTGAATAGTTGGACATGAGGAAATAGTAGGGTGGGTTTGGGTCATCTTGCGGTTGTTTTTTGAATAGTTGGACATGTATTTGAATAGTTGGATAAAAATACTATTTCCACATGTCCAACTATTCAAAAAACAACCGCAAGATGACCCAAACCCACCCTACTATTTCCACATGCCCAACTATTCAAAAAACAACCGTAAGATGACCCAAACCCACCCTACTATTTCCTCATGTCCAACTATTCAAAAAACAGCCGCAAGATGACCCAAACTCACCCTACTATTTTCTCATGTCCAACTATTCAAAAAACAACCGCAAGATGACCCATACCCACCCTGCTATTTCCACGTGTCCAACTATTCAAGAAACAACCGCAAGATGATCCAAACCCACCCTACTATTTCCTCATGTCCAACTATTCAAAAAACAACCGCAAGATGATCCAAACCCACCCTACTATTTCCACATGCGCAACTATTCAAAAAACAACCGCAAGATGACCCAAACCCACCCTACTATTTCCACATGTCCAACTATTCAAAAAACAACCGCAAGATGACTGAAACCCACCCTATTATTTCCACATGTCCAACTATTTAAAAAACAACCGCAAGATGACCCAAACCCACCCTACTATTTCCTCATGTCCAACTATTCAAAAAATCGCAAGATGACCCAAACCCACCCTACTATTTCCTCATGTCCAACTATTCAAAAAACAACCGCAAGATGACCCAAATCCACCCTACTATTTTCTCATGTCCAACTATTGAAAAAACAACGGCAAGATGACCCAAACCCACCCTACTATTTCCACATGTCCAACTATTTAAAAAACAACCGTAAGATGACCCAAACCCACCCTACTATTTCTTCATGCCCAACTATTCAAAAAACAACCGCAAGATAACCCAAACCCACCCTACTATTTCCTCATGTCCAACTCTTATAACAACTGTCATAAATTGTATATCCGGACGACTTACGTGCGATTATTCGTTCGGATACATGCAAGTACCTTTATTCATCATATATCCGGATGAATTACGTACGATTAGTCGTCCGGATACATATTAGAACCCTTGGAAATCGTTCGTCGATACGTAATTCATTATATATCCGGATGAATTCGGTACGTTTATTCGTTCGGATATACGAAAATCATTATAAATTGTTTATCCGGACGAATTACGTACGATTATTCGTCCGGATATTTATAGCTACGAGGTGTATATTCGGAGGGAGTTTCAATATACCATCATACTATAAAAAAATTAATTGAAAAAAGAATAACCTCATTTTGGACAAATATCCGGACGAATACCGGACGCGTATTTGTCCGGGTGTCCGGACGACTAGACACAGCCTAATTTTAATGCCAGCCTGGTAATATAAATAATTCAATGTTTTTAAATCAAATAGATGTACACATTTTTTATACACAATCGAGATCATGATTGCTCTGAAAAGTAAACTCAACCGCTTCGGCCAATGCTCGAGGGTATATTAGAATCTAGTGTAAAAGCTACAACGATCCAATATTTTATTTATTCATTTTTTGGAAAAATAACAATCAAACAAACCTTCAAATAATATTATTTGTTTCAAACAAACGATTCCGAATAGATTGGCACTTGAAAAAATCAAATTAGATAAAATTTCAAAAATTTGCGGCTAACTTAACGCCCTTTTTTGTTTCGTTTGTTTGATAAAAAATATGATCAAACAAACGTTTTAATTAATCAAACAATCACAAACTATCGACAAACAATCATTATAAATTAAAAAAAAATGCAAAAGTCAAAATCGAGCGGCTAATTCTATATAGCTATCGCGAGGACTGTGAGCGAAAAAAGCCGATATAGCACCCCTTGATAAAACTTGTAGTTTGCGTCCCGATGCCATCCAATCGACGAGACAGAAGTCTCGACAACGGAATGGTCAAAGGTAAGGGTTCCTGAGAGGTGTCGGACTACCCACTCCTTGATCGGTGGTGCCATCTTTGTAATTTTTTGCACCTTCTGAGCATGGAGTGTAAAAAATTCCGGCAAATAATGCCAGGGTTGAGATCATTCGGCTTGCACGCTTTCAGCGCTGTAAGTGTTCAAAGTGCGTTCGACTTGGCACCGTAAACGCTCACGAGCATTGAGACGGTTGCGTTTACCGCCATGTTCGTCCAAGTCGAACGCGCACAAACACTTTCAACGCTTCAAACGCTTTGAACGCTGTGAGCGTGCAAGCCGAACGTACGGCCTTTCTGAAGCGCGCGAAAAAAATTGTCAACAAACTATCGAGAGCATTGCCGTAGGTGAAGGAAAGCGGGGGTAAACTCTGGAAAATTTGAAGTAGAAAAGTTATGAATTGATAATTATAATTAAAGTAGAAAAATTTAATTGATAATTATAGGTAAAATGGCGGGTTGTTCCAACTTCTAGGTAGCTAGTAAAGGAATGGACACAGTATAAGTAACGGCGTCCTCAAAAACCCGTCTTCAATTAGTTCTCCACTTCGCCACTAGCATCGCATGGGTTGGAAAGATCATACAATATAGTAATAAAATTAGTCCACACGATAAAAGTGACCGTTGCGCACTAGAAAGAGCAGATTCGTACCCAAATCACGATATATTAGAGGTTAGAAAGACTATTTTTCTCTTCAATTCCGTGAGTTCTGTTGTGCCGTGTTTTTTAACTCCCGACTGCCCGCAGGGCAAAAAGTCGGGAGTTATGCGTTTCATTGCGATCAGCTGATTGGGGCTATTTTTTTGTCACCACTTTTCTCCGAAACGGTGACAACTGTCTTGATCAATTTTCGCATGTACTTTCCATGTGTGACAGACATTCTTAGACATAGTTTGTTCAATTCTATTGCAAACTCGCTGAAATAATGAAGAATTATTAATATTCACATTCAAACGCATTTTGCCATATCGAAAGGGGACCCTTATTCGACTATCGCCAAATTCACACCCTTGTGCGTTGCTAATTTCAATCTGAACCGGCGCACCTCTGTCTATACAGTTCGTCTATATACATGTATATATTGTTTATTTTGTGTTATAATTGCATATGTATTTTCTGTGTGTGGCAGACAGTGTTCTTCGACATAGTTTGTTAAAATCTATTGCAAACTCGCTGAAATTATTAATATTCACATTCAAACTCATTTTGCCATATCGAAAGATAAGGTAGTCCTCGACTTTTTTTTTAGGTTATGCGTTTCGCTGCGATCATTATTTTTATTTAATATAATAAAGTTTTGTGTTATAGTGATTTTCTTACTCTTATTTTTTTTTTTATTTATTATTTTTTATTACTGCGTGACACACAAAGTGAATTTAAAAATAAGAGTAATAAAAAGCCGTGTAAAGTGCTACGAACTCAAAGCAACAACAATGAACGAAATCGACAACGGAAATATATAAACATGAAATTTTATTGCGTTATTGAAAGTTACAGTGATTTTTTTTATTTTTTTAAGTAGACTGATCAATATATAGATTTTAATAGTAAATTTGACAAACGAACAAATTGGGAAGAACAAAACTTTAAATTTTTTAATTTAGCAGATGTACAAGTGAACAAAATTATATTTTTAATAAAAAGATTCCAATAACATTTTTTGTGAAATTTTATTAGTAATTTTATTTTTTAGTGCGTACACAGAATGAGCTTATAAATAAAACCGCACTGAAAACCGAATTTTGTTGAAATATTGAAATATTTTGTTGGACGTATTTAACAAAATTATTTCGTCCAGGCAACAAAATTTCGAATGTTACAACAAAATTTCGTTACACTGAAACGAAACTTTATTGAAACGACAAAAATTTTGTTGCCTGGACGAAATAATTTTGTTGAATACGTCCAACAAAATATTTCAATATTTCAACAAAATTCGGTTTTCAGTGCGTGTTTAATTTTTTCATCACGCAAAGTGAATTTTAACAAAACTTTATAGCATTATAGAAAATTACATCTTTTTTTTAATGAGCGAACTTGTCAATATTTTATTAGTACAAATTTGAAAGAAAACAAGTTATTTGAGTGTCAGTTTGACAAAAAACAAGTTATTATTACTACGCACACAAACTGAATTAAAAAAGAAATACATAAACGTGAAGTTTGAAAAATTATAGGTTACAATTTTTCAACTAATCGAACTTAGCAACAGTATTTCTTTTAAGTATGAATCCGACAAAAAAATGAATAAAGTTGGGAAAAACAAAACTTTAAATTTATAAATTCAACAAACGTAGAATGGAAAAAATGTGTAAAAAAAAGATAACTTTTTATGGAAGTACATATAAATCTGACAAAAAATCACAATAAAATCGGGAAAAACAAAACTTTGGATTTATATATTCGACGAACGTTTACTGAAGAAAAGCTGTATTTATAAAAATGAACATTTATAATAAAAAATATATTTTTTTAATTTAATTTTTTTTAAATGTTTCAAAAAAAGAATGAAGTAAATATTAAAAAAATGAATTAACTTAACACCCACCACCAAAAGTAGATACTAGTGAATTTTAAAAAGTGTGAAATAAAAATTGTTTTAAAAAACAAAAAACACCCGTCTGCTATAATATATATAACTTCATAAAAATATATTTCTATAAAATATTTATAAAAAAGAATGAAATAAATTTCCGAAAAAGCCAAAAGTAGATACTAGTGAATTTTAAAAAGTGTGAAATAAAAATTGTTTTAAAAAACAAAAAACTCCCGACTGCTATAATATATATATAACTTCATAAAAATATATTTTTATAAAATATTTATAAAAAAGAATGAAAGAAATTTCCAAAAAAAGATTTATTTTGAAACCCCCCCGCCAAAAGTAGATAGTAGTGAACTTGAAAAAGTGTGAAATAAAAATTGATCAGAAATAATACATATAGATAAAAAATCATTCAATTGGTTAGTGTAACTCCATCGAAATTCAATTTTTATGGTTAATGTTAATTGACGGTAGGATAAGTTATTTACATGCGAAAAATAAAAATCAAAAAGTAATTATCAAAGTTAAATAATTGTACGAAAAATGTAGATGATTAAAAAAATGTATAATTTACATAAAATTAACAAATGTTATAATTATAATCGAATTTAATTGTGGTCGGGAGACGTCTCCATTTCTCATTTAACCCATTAACGCCGAAGAATCGTGTTTTTTTTCCTCATTTTCAAGCTAGATTCTTATCATCGAAAAAAAATCATTTGCAAATAAAAAATATGTTCCCTTGTACTTTCGAGTGTCCCCTTTCCGAATCCGGAGTCAAAATTGAGTTTTGTCCATTAGAAAAAAAAATATGGCCGTTTTTAAACAAAAAAAACCGAAAAAATCGAAGACATTTTTTTTCAATATTTTTTTTCTCATTGAAGACGCGCGAGGACCCCCCCTTTTTCTTCAACCATGAGTGCACAAAATAGTTGTAGTTTAAGAATATATTTTTTTAATTTGTCGACATTGACATTTTCACCCCCAAAATGGCGCTTTTCATCCCTTCAGCAGGAAGACAATTTTCACTCTCGGTGCCCGACAAAAAAAATATTCAAATCTTAACGAAAATTGGTATCCCGGGGTTTTCAAGGTCGCTGATTACGATTCCGCCCTCAAAATTCGAAAATTCAGAATGGCGGATCCAATATGGCGGACCCAAATTCAAAAACTTACTTGAATCGGATGAAATGTGGCACTCGGGGGTTTTCGAGGTCGCTGATTACAAATCTGCCCTCAAAATTCGAAAATTCAAAATGGCGGATCCAATATGGCGGACCCGAATTCAAAAACTTACTTGAATCGGATGAAATGTGGCACTCGGGGGTTTTCGAGGTCGCTGATTACAAATCTGCCCTCAAAATTCGAAAATTCAAAATGGCGGATCCAATATGGCGGACCTAAATTCAAAAACTGTATGAATCGGATGAAATGTGGCACTCGGGGGTTTTCGAGGTCCTTGATAACGAATCTGGCATCATCATTTCAAAATTCAAAATGGCGGATGCAATATGGCGGACACCTTCCCGTTAACACCCAGTTATTATCTAACGTTTATTGAAGAATTGACAACTTTATATATTGACAAATTGACAAATTTATAGAAATTCATCACTCCGCATTACTCAACGGATAAACTTATAATTCCTTATTCTACTTAAGAGTATTACCCAGAGAATTACTTAAGAGCATTATCCAGAGAAAACGACATGGACGTGGTAGAAATCCTTTCTCCTTTAGGGTGCTTGATTTGAGTGAGCCCCCTTGCCTCTCACTTTTTGGGGTGCTTGATTCGAGTGAGTCCCCTTGCCTCTCACTTTTTGGGGTGCTTGATTTGAGTGAGTCCCCTTGCCTCTCACTTTTTGGGGTGCTTGATTCGAGTGAGTCCCCTTGCCTCTCACTTTTTGGGGTGCTTGGTTGTAAATGCGCCCTTTGCTTATCCCCGAAGCCTGATTACGTGTTTCGCTTTCATACAAGCACTACAGAAGTAAGCATTACAGTCCTTACAGTACGTATATGTTCTTATTGGACAGATTGAACAACGAGCTTGTTTGCTGTGACGGAAAGTATCGTGTGCTTTGTTCCGTTTTAGTTTTCCCCTCTCTAAGTAATATTTAGCAATCGAAATTGCGAATTGCTTTGAACCAATTTTTTTTGTTTTATCTCCAGTTGCGTTGAAAATCACGACTGAGTTCACAATGGCGGCCTGTATAAATCTAATAAAGACGACCCATGTCCATTTTTTTGAACGGATACTTGGAAGCAAGTTGTTGCAATGTCCATCGTGAACGTCTACTCCGCCCATGAATTTATTGTAGAGATGAAATGCTTGTGGAAACGGAATCTCAATTTTTGAATGTGCACTCGAGCTAAATCTCTTAGACGGTAATAGAGGAGTCACCCCTGCAGCGGTAGAAGCGATCGAAACTGGTTTCGAGTCTACGATAGTTATGTAGTTTATTCCGCTGTTTTGATCATGCTTTACAACATACGTACCTCGTGGAGACTTTTTGTCGATTACATTTTTTTCTTTGACTCGATTTTCTCTTATAGTTCCTGTACATTGTAAACCTAACTTTTTCAAATGTACTAGGAGATCGAAATTCGTAAAAAAATTATCGCAGTAAAGATGGAACTGAGATATCTTCTTAGGAGGGATAGATTTGAGAAATGGATCCAATAATTGCATCACTACACGAGAACCTAGAGCACATTTACCCAATTTATCTCCAATTGATGAATTTTTTCCACAATATAAATCGAGATTCAACAGGTATCCATCGGCGGTGCAAAGACCCCAAAATTTTAGTCCGAATCGTATGGGTTTTCCCCGGATAAACTGTTTTAGCGATGTTCTTGCATATGATTTGGCCATCATTTCGTCAACAGATAACGCAGTCTTCCACAAGCCAAACTGACGAATATTTCTCTGAAATAATTGTAGTAATTTACGAACGCGCCATGCCTTATCACTGGGATCATTGTCTTTAGGCATCGAATACTTTAATTCTGATTTGATTTTCTCAAATGTATCGCGTTGCATTGCAGAAGAAACCACCTCACATAATAAGAAGGGATCAGATGACCAATAGTCTCTTTGAGATTTTCTTTTATGGAACGAGCTTACAATGATGATGCCAATGAAAGTATTCAAATCATCCAACTGCAATTCAAACCCATTCTCTTTACATGAGTCAATAATGTATGTTTTCATTTCCATGCAGAAAAACTTTTCAAACAGTTGTATCGGTTCACTTTTTTGAATACTTTTTTTTACACCGTCAGGTAGTAATAATTTTTCTTCAGTCTCATTCGGGTAGCTCTTTTCACCAACCATCCACTTATATTGGTGATCTCCTTCCAATTTACATTGATTATCTGTGTAATTTTCCGATGCTTGTTTATAAGTGATACTCGAAAGGTGATCGTTTGATTCAAAATCAGAATCGGAATCACTAGAACAACCAGAATTGTCTGGATTCGGAATCGCGACGAGCTCGTCACAATTATCGTCAGAAGTATCCATTTCAAACTCTACATGAGAAGGAATAGATTGCCTTGGTCGTTTTCGAGACATAATAATAATATTGTCAATATGCTCACGCTGCCGATGAGATAAAAATTATCGAAGAAGTGAATTCACTCAGGAGCAATAAAGATGATAAAACAATATTTTATGAATAAATGTTGTTGAGGTACTGAGCTGAAATTTAGGTATATAAGTGAGTTCGATTTAGTCTCAAGACAAGTTCTACGAAAATAGAAACCAAATTATTCAGATAAGGAATATTGGCAGATCTAAAATGAACACAAAAATTCTGAGCTAATATTTTTTACAGAAAATAAAATATCATTAGCAATGTGAACGATCCGCACTCCACAAACGTGAAAAATTGAAAAAAGATGTGATAGGCATATACAAAACTTATTTGCAGACAGAAATATTCATGGATAATAAATATATTTGTATCAGGGATAATATTCAATGATGACCCGTATAAACAAAAACAAGATGAAATGTAAGAAAATCGGAGATTTCTCAGCCTCTGCAACGTCAATTTTTATTCGACACATGAAAAATATAATATATGATCATAAAATGTGAATCAATTGAATGATTATTATTTACATTTATATAAAGTTGTCAATTCTTCAATAAACGTTAGATAATAACTGGGCGTTAATGGGAAGGTGTCCGCCATATTGCATCCGCAATTTTGAATTTTGAAATGATGATGCCAGATTCGTTATCAAGAACCTCGAAAAACCCCGAGGGCCACATTTCATCCGATTCAAGTAAGTTTTTGAATTCGGGTCCGCCATATTGGATCCGCCATTTTGAATTTTCGAATTTTGAGGGCAGATTTGTAATCAGCGACCTCGAAAACCCCCGAGTGCCACATTTCATCCGATTCAAGTAAGTTTTTGAATTTGGGTCCGCCATATTGGATCCGCCATTCTGAATTTTCGAATTTTGAGGGCGGAATCATAATCAGCGACCTTGAAAACCCCGGGATACCAATTTTCGTTAAGATTTGAATATTTTTTTTGTCGGGCACCGAGAGTGAAAATTGTCTTCCTGCTGAAGGGATGAAAAGCGCCATTTTGGGGGTGAAAATGTCAATGTCGACAAATTAAAAAAATATATTCTTAAACTACAACTATTTTGTGCACTCATGGTTGAAGAAAAAGGGGGGGTCCTCGCGCGTCTTCAATGAGAAAAAAAATATTGAAAAAAAATGTCTTCGATTTTTTCGGTTTTTTTTGTTTAAAAACGGCCATATTTTTTTTTCTAATGGACAAAACTCAATTTTGACTCCGGATTCGGAAAGGGGACACTCGAAAGTACAAGGGAACATATTTTTTATTTGCAAATGATTTTTTTTCGATGATAAGAATCTAGCTTGAAAATGAGAAAAAAAAACACGATTCTTCGGCGTTAATGGGTTAAATGAGAAATGGAGACGTCTCCCGACCACAATTAAATTCGATTATAATTATAACATTTGTTAATTTTATGTAAATTATACATTTTTTTAATCATCTACATTTTTCGTACAATTATTTAACTTTGATAATTACTTTTTGATTTTTATTTTTCGCATGTAAATAACTTATCCTACCGTCAATTAACATTAACCATAAAAATTGAATTTCGATGGAGTTACACTAACCAATTGAATGATTTTTTATCTATATGTATTATTTCTGATCAATTTTTATTTCACACTTTTTCAAGTTCACTACTATCTACTTTTGGCGGGGGGGTTTCAAAATAAATCTTTTTTTGGAAATTTCTTTCATTCTTTTTTATAAATATTTTATAAAAATATATTTTTATGAAGTTATATATATATTATAGCAGTCGGGAGTTTTTTGTTTTTTAAAACAATTTTTTCATGTGAGAAAAGTTATAATTTTGTAGAACGTGTCAACAAATTATTTATTTTGTAATATTGTAAATAAATACATCGGAAACGTTATCATATGCTCTTTCATTTTCAAGGGATTTTAGGCAGTAAGGAACAAAAAATTTGCTTCTATAAGAAAGCAAAAATACGCTATTCCAAACCCGTTTTGTTTTCCAACCAAGAAAATATTGAATATGTGTTTTTCTGATTTCCAAAAATTTACAATTCGCATAATCATCCGTTCGAAATTAATTTGAATGTTTAAAAGTATCGGAGGAGCTCAGGTAACAAAACATTCTCGCTGTTTTTACACCCAAGGAACAGAAAAAAAAATGTTTTTGCTTTTTTTGCTCTGTTTGCTTTTTCAACCAAAAAATAGTGAATATTTATCTTTCTCATTAGTACAGTCAACCAGAACGAAGAATAAAAAATGTAAAGTGAATGTAATTATTTTAAAAATTATAATTTTAAAAATAATTATATTAATTTTACATTTTTTATTCTTCGTTCTGGTTGACTCTAGTAATGAGAAAGACAAATATTCACTATTTTTTGGTTGAAAAAGCAAACAGAAATCATAGATTAAACAGATTACTCATGTTTGAATTAATTTTTATTCAAAGAAATTTGATATCCTTCTATTGTTAAACATAATAAATTAATTAACATTGTACATTAATAAAAAAAAAATTACACTTATAAACATAGACACTGCGTCTATTTTGACAAATTGACGTTAGTAAATAAGTAGTAACGGTGTGCTGATCTAAATATATATGTGGGAACGGGGTCCTGGGCTCGAGGCTACGAGCCTGTAGTCGGTCCAATGGGAAGAGAGGGAGAAGACAGAGGGGACAGTTGAACAACGTCGAGCATCGGGTCAACGTCGCGTTCCATGCTATTTTCTTAACACTATATTATATTTCCATATTCTCTTTATAATAATTAAATAAAATTCATTTTGATTGTTTGCTTCACCTAACTTTAATAACCACATATGGGGGCTCAGCCGAGATTACGAGAGCAAACAAAAAACGTTAGCGCGAGGTGAAAAAAAAAAAAAAAAAGAGAAGTCGAAACAAAGGGTCGAAGTAGATGAGCCGTTAAGCTTTTACGGAAAACCTTTTAGTTGAAAGTGGTAGTTTACGGGAATCGAGTGAACGTGAAACTCAAAAAAAATTTAAGTGATTATCATTCATGATACTGAAAAAAAAAGTGAGACACGTACACGAAGAATTTACGAGACAACGGACGGGAAATATGAAATAGGAAAGACGAAAAAAAAAAGAGAAGAAGAAGGAAGTAACGAAAAGACGTAAATTCGTAGTAACGAACAAGTCGAAAACAAAAGAAAGAAAGAGGTACAACATTGTAAACGAAGAAAAGAATAATAATGGGGATCGACGATAAAAACAAAAATGACGAAACCGGTGGTAAGAGGGAATCAGAGGGTACGAATGCAAAAGACACAGAGAAGAAAGAAACTCAGGAGAACGAGAGAGAGAGAATGAAAACAAGAGGCCCGTTCACAGATACGGGGAAGACCCAAAAAGAAAAAGCCGCGTGTTCAACGCCAATGTCGAAAATGACGGTTCTTCAACTAAGAGAAAGATTACAAGAGTTGAAGTTACCATCGGAGGATAAAAAATCCGAGCTACTACACCGATTGAGAGAATACGAAGCGATGACGATATGAGTAATGCTGATGAAGAGTCTGATAGCCTCTGCACACCGCACGCGATGAGCGATGAGCGATGAGCGATAACCAATGAGACCTCTGCTTTTCCGAACGTCACATCCACCGCGAGCTCCCTCGCGACGTCGCTCACGGAGTTGACCAAGTTTCAACTTTTTCACCGCTTGACGCTCGCGACGAGCGACGGCGCGTTCTGCAGTCGACATTTTTAAGCCAGTATAATTATTCTGTCTCTATCCAACACATGGAGAATGAAAAAGTACAATGAAAGGATGAGTTTTCGAACGCGCCTGTATAGTTGTTGACAGTTGTATTTGGTGCTGGTGAAAAAACTGACTTGTGTAAAAATTTTGAGGTTGTTCATTGCAAAGACCTTAAAATAAAGTTTAAAAAATTCAGCATGTCATTTTTATTTTCTTTTATTGATTTACACATATATTTTAGCAATTTTTCAGCACTTCACCATCTGTTTACCACGTAACCTCACTTTCAATGTCTTGTGTACTGTTGCGATGCTTGTCGCTTGCGTTGCTCGTCGCTCGTCGCTCGCGGTGTGAACATAGGAAAATAAATTTTCACGAACGCGTCGCTCATCGCTCATCGCTCATCGCTCATCGTGTGCGGTGTGCAGAGGCTCTGACAGTGACGGCAGCAGGAGTAACAAAACAATGATAAAGAAGGAATACGAGGAAGATACAGATTCGGACGACGAAGAGGGAAATACGAACAGACGATTTTCAAGACGAAAGCAAGCGAGACAAAGACACGTGACAAACGAGGAACGATCTCCATTTCGTGGAGCGAATTTCTTTACCATCAAGGACGTTGAGGGCAGTGTCTCTTATTTTTCTGGAGACGATAAAATGCAGGTCGAAAAATGGGTCGAAGAATTTGAGGAGATGAGTGTGTTGCTAGAGTGGAATGACTTACAAAAAGTGATATATGCCAAAAGTTATTAAAAGGCTCAGCGAAACTGTATATCTCTCTTCAAAAGGGGATTACATCGTGGAAAACAATAAAACGGAAATTGGTAACTGAATTCGAAACGAAGCCCAATAGCGCTGTAATACACACTCAACTCTCAAAACGAAAAAGATTGTCAAACGAAACACCACGACAGTACGTTTACGCTATGAGTACTATAGCGAATCAAGGAACGATTGAAGAGGAGGCATTGATGCAATATATCATTGACGGTATACCGGACGAAGAACACAATAAGTCTATCCTTTACAATGCATGCTCGATTACCGAATTGAGAAAAAATTTGGAACGATACGATCGAATAAAAGAGAGAGTTGACAAGAAGCCAAAAAAGGAATCAACGAAATTTAAAGATACGGAAAAACACGAAAGAAGAATTAAACAACAAGGTGGAAAAGAATCACGATGTTTTGGATGCGGATCGGTTGATCATGTGGCTCAACAATGTCCAAATAAAGACAAAGGACCGAAGTGTTTTCGTTGTAACAAATTCGGTCACATTGCGGTGAAATGTGACGAAGGCGAGAAACTGACGACGAAAAAAGACAACAAAGTGAACATAGTTCAAGTGATAGACCAGTTGGCAACAGATGATGAGATAATTGTTTTCATAAACAAAGTGCCAATACAATCGATGATCGATACGGGAACATATCGAACAATGTTGCGATACAGTGATTATAAGAAAATAGGAAGTCCAGCACTACGATCAACAACGAGAGCGTTTCAAGGATTCGGAAATACATCGGTAAAAGCTCTCGGAGCTTTTAGTACAGAGATAACGACGAACGATACACGACGAAACCTACGACGTCGAAGTTCATGTAGCACCCGATTTCGCAATGAATCATTCGTTGCTAATCGGTAAGGATTTGACACGACAAATGGAGGTGAGTATCAAAGGTGGCCAAGTGGCTACAAAAAAACTGACATCAAAAGAAGATACGACGAAAATAAACACAGAAGAGAAGATCATCAAGGAGGGCATGGATAGTGAGACGATGTGCGAACTACCGCTCGTGAATTGCATAGATGTGAGTTCCGTAGACGTTGACGATCGGTACCGTGGTGAAATCGAAACACTTATCGAACAGCATAAACCGCGAAAAGACGTGCAAACAACTGTTGAAACGAAAATAGTACTTCACGATGAAATACCAGTTTGTCTAAAACCCCGTCGATTGGCAGTGAAAGAAAAGAATATTTTGGACGCGCAAGTAGACGAATGGTTACGTGAGGGAGTGATTCAACCGAGTAAAAGCAGGTACTCAAGCCCGGTTGTCATAGTACCGAAATAGAACGGTGAATATCGAGTGTGTGTCGATTACAGACAGTTGAATAAGAAAATAATCCGCGGTCGCTTTCCTATGCCGTTGATCGATGATCGAATCGATGCGCTTGCGCAAGCATGTGTGTTTTCAGTGCTTGATTTAAAAAATGGTTTCTTCCACGTGCCAGTGGCAGAAGAAAGTCGACAATACACCTCCTTTGTGACACCAAATGGACAATTGAAATTCTTAAAAACACCGTTTGGATTGAGTGTCTGTCCGATTTCGTTTTTACGATTCATCGATGAGGTATTCCGTGAACTGAGTCGAAAAAATGTTGTGTTCACCTATGTCGACGATCTGATCGTACCAGGACGAGACAAAGAGGAGGCTCTCACTAATCTCAAGGAGACACTGGCGGTAGCTGCCAATAAAGGACTCATGATTAACTGGAGAAAGTGTAAGTTTTTAAAAAGCCGGGTCGAATACCTTGGTCACGTGATTGAAGGAGGTAATGTTGCTCCGTCTCCATCAAAAATAAGATCTGTGAAAGAATTTCCAGAGCCACAGTCAAAGAAGGCGATTCAAAGTTTTCTCGGATTGACAGGCTATTTTCGTAAATTCATCCGCGAGTACGCCAAGATAGCGAAACCGTTATCCGAGATACTAAAGAAGGATCAAAGATTTCGATTCGGATTACAAGAAGAACAAGCTTTTGAACAATTGAAACAGAGATTAACAACGGAGCCAATATTGAGAATATACCGGCCGGATGCCATGACTGAATTACACACCGATGCCAGCAAAGACGGTTACGGAGCAGCTTTACTACAAAAAACCGACGATGACGATCGATTCTATGTTGTCCAATACATGAGTCGAAAAACTTCAGACGCAGAGAAAAAATTACACTCATACGAACTCGAAGCTCTAGCCGTGATACAAGCTGTGAAAAAATTCCGTGTTTACCTGCTCGGGATCAAATTTACGATAGTTACAGATTGTTCGGCTTTACAAAAAACGTTGAGTAAAGCTGATATCACACCAAAAGTTGCCAGATGGGCGTTAATGCTCGAGGAGTTTGAGTACAATGTCGAGCATCGCGCAGGGACTCGACTCCAACACGTCGATGCTTTGAATCGATATCCCGTCATGGTTATCGAAGACAAACTTATCACGATGATAAAAAAACAACAGGATAATGAAGAAAGAATAAGAGTCATCAAAAAAATCTTGGAAACAGAGCCGTACGAGAATTATCTTTGTGAAAGCGGAATTTTAATGAGGCAATTCGGAGATAATAAGGTCATCGTGTTACCGCACAATATGCATCATGAAGTGATACGGAAAATACACGACAATGGACACTTTGGTGTAAAGAAGATGCTCGAAAGTCTAAAAACGGATTATTATATCCCGAAATTAACGGAGAAATTGGAAAAGTACGTGAGTTGTTGCGTCCCGTGCATTCTCGCCGAAGGAAAACGAGGGAAAAAGGAAGGAATGCTGATGCCTATTCCAAAGGGTGACGTGCCACTCGCGACCTATCACGTGGATCATCTCGGACCGATGACAACGACGACGAAGATGTACAAACATTTGTTTGTGGTTGTGGACGGCTTCTCAAAATTTGTTTGGATATATCCGACAAAGACGACAAGTACAAAAGAAGTGTTAGATCGATTAAGAGGTCAGCAAAAGATTTTTAGAAACCCGGAACGCATCGTTAGTGATCGGGGTTCAGCATTTACATCGAATGAGTTCAAGGACTACTGTGCTGAAGAGAAAATTGAACATGTCCTCATTACGACTGGGGTGCCGCGGGGAAACGGACAAGTCGAAAGAGTTAATCGTATAATCATTCCGATTCTGACGAAATTATCCGATGATTGTCCTGAAAAGTGGTATCAACATGTTGATAAGGTCCAAAGCGCAATAAATAGTACTTATCAAAGAAGTGTCGGCACCAGCCCATTTGAGGTAATTTTCGGAGTCAAGATGCGTCAGAAAGAGAATATCGAATTATTCTCTCTCATCGAGCAGGAAATGATAGCTTTATTCGATAATGGACGAGAAGAGTTACACGCTCAAACGAAAGAAAACATTGCGAAAGTTCAACGAGAAAATAAAAGAAATCACGATCGAAAATGCAAACCAGCCATGCAGTATAAAGTAGGTGATCTCGTAGCTATCAAGCGTACCCAATTTGGAGCGAGAATGAAAATAAAAAACAAGTACCTAGGCCCATACGAAGTATCCGAAGTAAAGGGTCACGACAGATACGAAATGATTCGCCAAGGAGAAGGCGAAGGTCCTAAAATAACGACGTCTTCAGCCGATCACATGAAACCGTACTCGTACTGTTCTCCAGGGACTGGAGAATGACCAGGAAAGGCCGAGTGTGGGAACGGGGTCCTGGGCTCGAGGCTACGAGCCTGTAGTCGGTCCAATGGGAAGAGAGGGAGCAGACAGAGGGGACAGTTGAACAACGTCGAGCATCGGGTCAACGTCGCGTTCCATGCTATTTTCTTAACACTATATTATATTTCCATATTCTCTTTATAATAATTAAATAAAATTCATTTTGATTGTTTGCTTCACCTAACTTTAATAACCACATATATATATGACTAGGATCTTTTCGATCGCAGCGCCGTCGTTTCAGGCTAGGATTTCGTGTACATTTCTAAAGCACACTGTGTTCACACTGCCCACTCCTTTACTGTAGCCTCCCTGCTATCTGCAAGGACCGCGGCGAGAGAGTCCTAAAAGCACGGTCTTACATACAGGTCTGGACACTCGTCACAAAATCAAGTGGTGGCGGTAGGACGCTTATGGAAGCACTGGAGTAGTTCGTAATCCCTTCACTATTCGTCTCTGCGATCCTTGTTAATACCTCGTTAAATACCTCGCAAATTCCTCGTTAATACCTCAAAATCTCCCATGTTTTTCGCACCCGCTTGGGGTCAGACGGTTGGGATCAAAGGTTTATGGTTTATTGAAGACAAACACAAACCTTCTATCAATGTAAAAAATAAGCATTTCAGTTTTACTGCGTGTTATAATAGTTACAATAATATTAAATACGAGTAATATACATTGAGGTGAGATAGATTGAAAAGCTAGCGCTGTCTCTATCTCATTTCCCCCACCCATCGTCATCGCGCCGGAGTTTAGATCGCAGCGATTACAGTGGGAAGTATATGAACTATACGTCTGGCATCCATAAGCGAACTACCCCCACCACGGGAGTTTCCAGACCTGTATGTAAGACCGTGTCTAAAAGGTATCTATCTTTTTCTTTACGATCTGCGCATGCTTGTGCGCATGCGTATTCTAAACTGTACAGTCTGAACGGAAAATCGTTTCCTGGCGTTCACACGTGTCCGGCCCCCTGGCACTCAGCTTGCTGGCTAGTCTCTCAATGGCGCCAGCCGCTACGTGGCGCTGACAGTACTCCGCGCCGTCCGTGCTGCGCGTGCGCCGCGCAAATTTTATTTCACGATAAATATGATAAATAATAAATAACTAAAGAATAATTACATATATACATGTGAGAGTAGTAAATATGTACTAAATTTGTAGCCTGTTGTTTTAAGGATAAGTTTAATATATACACAACAGGCTAGATATTCTGTATATACTTTATACATTTATATGTATAATGTTCGGCTATTTTTTAATTGTTTGTTATGAAATGTATCAAAAAATGTCTTCTGTGGTGTAAATACTAAAATGTAAATACAAATTTAGAATTATTACGAATTATTATTATGAAGTAGCTATATAACTTTTTCCCAGCAAACACAATTTGGATAATTTTTGTAACTTTTACATTAAAGTTACGAGTTTATGTAAAGTTTACATAAAATTTGCGAAAATAATCCAAGTGTGTTTGTAAAGTTTTTTCCGATTTATGATATATGGCACAAAACTCCCCACCACACTTATTACCGCGCACACGCGAGACAAGACAATTAATTAACGAATAATTACGAGTAGCATCAAGTGATCAGTCGGTTGACTTTTAATGGCCATTACGGCCGGCGGGGGGTTCGAGGCGTTCGGGGGCACAAGCGCGGAAGCATGCCAGCGCCGCGCAATGCGAATTATTTACGGCGCATAGAACGGAAGAAAGGTCCGTATAAGAATTCATATAGGAGTGCCAGGACCTCCGTGAAGTTAGCCTCCCCACTTTATTTTTTTGAACTTTCATTAATGCAAATCGTTTGAAAATCGTTTGATAGAGTTTGATAGAGAAGAAAAATTATTTGAGAGTTAATATTGTTCACGTAAAAACGATTTTATTTTTTGGTGTGAACTTGGCTCCAATTTTTTTTATTTCCTGAAATAATGGACTTAGACGTTTCATTTTTTTTTTAATCGTTTGAGAATCGTTTGAGAGAGTTTGAGAGTCAAAGAAAATCGTTTGAGAGTTAATTTTTCAATCGATATTAAATAATTATTCAGTGCGCGATTTACCCTAGGATCCGAGCACTTCCGGTGTGCGCAGTACATGTGCGCAGTGCATCTGAAATCAGCTGCAGCGGTGCTGGACCTGTCGTTGACAAACGATCAATTAATAAACAAACAAAATGTCAGCGAATGCTTCGGAATGCAGTTTTAATTAATTATTTGCGCGTGGACTGTAATTTGTGCCGTTATATTGTTTTTATTAACGAGAAAATATTAGCTAGAAAATTCGCAACGGGGAAAAGCGACATTCGAGAGTGTAGTATCTACTGGTCGGTGAATTGTTTGTTTATATTTTTTGAGCCAAAGCTCGATGCTTTGAATTAAACGATTAATTGATTATTCTTGAAATAATTCTTTCAATCAAACGTTCTTTAGATCGTGGCTTTCAAAGAGAAAGAATCTTCACCGTGCGAGATCAAGTGCTCGTTCTATCTTGCCGTGGTTAAGCACAGCTCAATCGAGGACGATCCACACGATGAAACAATTGAGACAGAAATACCAAAGATGTATCTAAAATCAGAGCCTTATCGAGTTTGATACGTTCGTCATAACCCACGGTCCATTCACGAGTGTCGACAACGGTATAAGTAGTGAATTAATGTTAAAATAATTCTTTTAAAAGAATTATTTTTATTATTTAATTATTTATTATTTATTTATTTATTATTTATATTAATGTTAAAATAATTTTTTTAAAAGAATTATTTTAACATTAATTCACTACTTATACCGTTGTCGACACTCGTGAATGGACCGTGGGTTATGACGAACGTATCAAACTCGATAAGGCTCTGAACTTTTAGATACATCTTTGGTATTTCTGTCTCAATTGTTTCGTCGTGTGGATCGTCCTCGATTGAGCTGTGCTTAACCACGGCAAGATAGAACGAGCACTCGATCTCGCACGGTGAAGATTCTTTCTCTTTGAAAGCCACGATCTAAAGAACGTTTGATTGAAAGAATTATTTAAAGAATATTCAATTAATCGTTTAATTCAAAGCATCGAGCTTTGGCTCAAAAAATATAAACAAACAATTCACCGACCAGTAGATACTACACTCTCGAATGTCGCTTTTCCCCGTTGCGAATTTTCTGGCTAATATTTTCTCGTTAATAACAACAATATAACGGCACAAATTACAGTCGACGCGCAAATCATTAATTAAAACTGCATTCCGAAGCATTTGCTGACACTTTGTTTGTTTATTAATTGATCGTTTGTCAACGACAGGTCCAGCAACGCTGCAGCTGATTTCAGATGCACTGCGCACATGCACTGCGCACACCGGAAGTGCTCGGATCCTAGGATAAATCGCGCACTGAATAATTATTTAATATCAATTAAAATATTAACTCTCAAACGATTTTCTTTGACTCTCAAACTCTCTCAAACGATTCTCAAACGATTAAAAAAAAAATTAAACGTCTAAGTCCATTATTTCAGTAAATAAAAAAAATTGGGGCCAAGTTCACACCAAAAAATAAAACCGTTTTTACGTGAACAATATTAACTCTCAAATAATTTTTCTTCTCTATCAAACTCTATCAAACGATTCTCAAACGATTTGCATTATTGAAAGTTTAAAAAAATAAAGTGGGGGGGCTAACTTCACGGAGGTAGTGCCAGGGGCCGCACGTGATACTCTTTTACACGAGACCGGCCCCCTGGCGCTCCTATATGAATTCTTATATGGACCTTTCTTCCGTTCTATGCGCCGTAAATAGTTCGCACTGCGTGGCGCTGGTATGCTTCCGCGCTTGTGCCCTCGAACCCCGCGCCCGACATAATGGCCATTACAATTCAACCGACTGATTAGTTGATGCTACTCGTAATTATTCGTGAATTAATTGTGTCTTGTCTCGCGTGTGCGCGGTAATAAGTGTGGTCGGGAGTTTTGTGCCGTATATCATATATCGTAAAAAAGAGTAACGTGAAATGGGATACTAATTTAACAATGCCTACGTGTGCGATAATTGGGTGTACATCGGGATACCGTTCGAATCCTGAAAAAATCCATCTTTTTACGGTTCCGAGGGATCCAGTAATTCGAGAGCTATGGTATGCTGTCTTGCGATAAAATCAGGGCAATCTGTGTGTGAAAAACATTATAGTGCTGATGAAATAGTACTTTTGAAGCTGTGATTTTTAAATAAAATATATTTTTGGTAATATTCGATCCCCTTGTGTATACTTAATCTCCCACCTGTCCTACCTTTATAATAAAATATAGATATAAATACAGGGAAATAATTTGACAATAATAACTGGTAATAAATCTTGTAATAAAAAGTTATATAGCTACTTCATAACAATAATTCGTAATAATTCTAAATTTATATTTACATTTTAGTATTTACACCACAGAAGACATTTTTTGACACATTTCATAACAAACAATTAAAAAATAGCCGAACATTATACATATAAATTTATAAAGTATATACAGAATATCTAGCCTGTTGTGTATATATTAAACTTTTCCTTAAAACAACAGGCTACAAATTTAGTACATATTTACTAGACTCACATATATATATGTAATTACTCTTTAGTTATTTATTATTTATCATATTTATCATGAAATAAAATATGCGCGGCGCACGTGCAGCACGGACGGCGCGGAGTACTGTCAGCGCCACGTAGCGGCTGGCGCCATTGAGAGACTAGCCAGCAAGCTAAGTGACCGGGGGCCGATCCATCCTCTTAAGTACGGTGTGTTCACTCCTTCTCTCTAATCTCTCTGGTGTTTTGGGAACAATGGAACTACGAATTGGCCTATGCTGTCAGGGAAACTGGAGAGAAGGAGTGGACACAGCGTGCTTTAGAAATGTACACGGAATCCCGGCCTAAACGGGCGGCGCTGTGATCGGAAAGATCATAGCTATACGTAAATTGAGATCAGACTGCGCAAGCGCGAAAGAACGGTCACTTTCATCGTGTGGACTAATTTTATTACTATAGTTGCGATCTTTCCGGCCCATGCGATACTGGTGGCAGAGCGGAGAACTAATTCAGGACGTGATTTTGAGGACGCCCCCACCACTTATTTTCCTATGCTGCGTCCACTACTCTCTAGTCTCCCTGTATGCTGTATTCACTCCTCTCTAGTCTCCCTGCTTTTACATTTTTGTGAACCAACTAACTTTTTTTGATGGACTGTACGAAAAGAGATAGAGATTCCTTTTGGAGACCTCTCTCTCGCCGCGGTTAGTGGAACGAGAGTGCGCGTTCCAGTGTTACTATAGTTCAGTGGTGTGACTTGGTAACGAAGTGTGCACACACGCACGCCGGTCAGACGTAAATAATAACAGATAGTAAAAGAAACAATAGACGGTGCCGAAAACAAGTGTATATCCGAAATAGGATAAAAACGGCAGGATGGGGGCGTATTTGTCCGAACCGATAACGAAAAAAATGTCGAGCGATGAGCGGGGTAAAAATGTGGCGTTCGGCGCGAGTTCCATGCAGGGTTGGCGGGTTAGCCAAGAGGTAAGAAAACAACATTGTTTCGAAAACGACTTAAACCGGTAGGCATCTGCGGTCAGAATTTATCTTTTATAGAAGAATAAAAATAATATAGAAGAATTCTCTGTAGGACGCTCACAATTGTTGCATCGAGTTTGACAAGGATACCTCGTTATTTGCAGTCTACGATGGACATGGTGGTCATGAAGTTGCCACTTATTGTGCCAAAGAATTGCCTAATTTCATTAAAAACACAGAGGCGTACAAGAGCGGCAATATTAAACAAGCTTTGATAGATGCGTTTTTAGGATTCGACGCTGAGCTAGCTAAGCCTGAGGTTATTAGAGTACTTAAGGAAATTGCCGGCACAAGCAACAATGAGGACGATGCTCATAGAGATAAGATCAACTCTCGGGGCTGTGCAAACAAAGATAATGTTGATGACGACGAAGAGAGCGTCAGCAATTTGAGAATGGAAGCGGCAATGCCTTTGGAACAAGTGATGGCAAGGTATTCTCTCTGTCATAAGGAAGGATTAGCGAGCGGTGAAACCATTGCCGCTGCTGGCCCAAGCTGTTCCTCGTCGAATCGTTCGTGGAACACGAGCGACGAACCAAATGTCAGCAGTACCACTCAGTCAACGGTCTTGATGAGAGACAAAGAGAACATTGAACAGCCGTGTACCGCTTCCAATGGAGAGTCCAGCAATGGTCTCTCCGATCCAGATAGCTCCGCTGATGTTCAGAAGACAGATACTAGCTGCAGCAGTAGCGGCAAAGATGTCGTAGCCCCTGATGACGAGACCAACAAGGTTTCCAGCAGTCTTTCTGAACCGTTGGAAAACGGTGATGTCAAAGAATGTGGTTTAACTGCATCCTCGTTCCAGTCCCTTTTAGGCAAAGAAATTTTCACTCGTCACAGCCGTAAAGCTGCCCGCATTGCCTTTGATAAACGCAAAAAAATTAACGAGAAAAACGATGGGGGTAGTAAAGAGGGAGTGGCAGAGGAGGACGAGAATGAAGATGAGGAAGATGACGATGAGACGTTCGATGGTTCGCCAGTTGCCAGGTTTATAAGTATATATTTCTGTCGCAAAATCGTTTGAGTTATTCAAACTTTGAAATATCGTTTCTCTTAATTCAAGCCTAAGAAGATGTCATTGGACCTCTCACCAAAAAAATATCGAATAAATTTAAGCTTCACCTAAAATTGAATTCGCCTATAAAAAGTAGTCACCATTACAGTCTTCACGCTATAACCGAAAAGAAAAGAAAATTGAAACTATAATATATTCGGCTATAAAAATTTTCCAAAAAGTAGAGTTATTCAAATGAAAGAATAAAGTAGGTAAGAAAAAAAATTCGTACTTTGTCAGTGAGGAGGATGCCACAGACGAAGTCGATGATGACGATGACGACGAGGAACAAGAGGATAGCACTGACGAGGATGAAAACGATAACGAAGACGAGGAGGAGGAGGAGGAGGATGAGGATGATGATGATGATGATGATGATGATGATGATGATGATGAAGACGAAGACGAAGACGAAGACGATGGAGATTTTACAATGGATGTGACCGAAGAGGTGAGCATAAAAAATCCTCAAATCATATATCCGCTACAATGTTTAAAGAAAACTAGAGAATAGAAATAATCGAAAAACGGTAAAATGCAGCCAGGATCGGACAGCGGTTGCACCGCCGTCGTGGCGATTCTCAATCGACATGAACTGTACGTCGCAAACGCCGGTGATTCCCGATGCGTATTGTGCCGAGATGGGCAAGCGCTTGAATTGAGTCTCGATCACAAACCAGAGGACGAGCCTGAAATGGAACGTATAGTTAAAGCGGGTGGAAAAGTAACGGCCGATGGAAGAGTAAACGGTGGTTTGAATCTGTCGAGAGCCCTGGGTGACCACGCGTACAAGCAAAATACTACTTTACCGCCGCAACAACAGATGATCTCGGCTCTGCCGGACGTTCGACACATTGCGATCGAGCCAGAGAGAGACGAATTTATGATTCTCGCGTGCGACGGTATATGGAATTTTATGTCCAGTCAAGAAGTCGTTTCATTCGTACGTGCGCATCTCGTCAACAGTGACCAACCGAATATATCAAAAATTTGTGAGGAGGTGAGACCAATTTTTTTCTCTTCGTTTTTATTTTGCGATGCAATCATTTTATCTCTCCTATACTATAATTTTATAATCTTGTACATTGAAGTGCCACAATTCGATTATTGTCAGTATGTAAAGTAATCTTTTCGTAGATTTTTTTCTGGGCATAAAAATACATTAATCTACCAATTCTCTGTACATGGCGAAATGGTAATTACGAATAATGAAATCGTATATTTTTTTTTCCGTATTCTCTCGAACGCAGCTGTTTGATCATTGCCTCGCAACCGACACCCTGGGCGATGGTACCGGTTGTGACAACATGACGGCGGTGATAGTTCAATTCAATCGTCGAAACGAGTGCAGTCTTGTATCTTCGAGAAAACGGGCAGCCTCACCGTCATCCAACGTGGTTGAGGCAACCAACGGAAAAGACGAAGTAGCAAGCGATACAAAGTGCGATGAAGGAGCGAGCAAGCGTTCCAAAACTGATATCAATTGAATTAAGGTCACTCGACATCGCGACGTAATAATAATAATAATCTTGTAATACGTATGTATATATTTATATCCGCGTAGATCGTAACATCACCCGTAATTCGACATCATTTCTTATTTTTATTGTAAACAGCAGTAAGACTAAAAAACATGGTTATACACTCACATACACAAGAACACACACGCTCACACCACACTAAAACGACACACGATAATAATAAAATTTATTTTTCAATTGCCGTCTTTGCCGATAATTATGAGCATTGCGCCGTGTTCTCTCCCTTGGTTCAATTTGTTACTGAAATTCATATCATTGGAACGTAACGAAGAATATATTGTTCATTCATTATTTTACCAATTGTTGGATTCGTCTAATATTTTCGCACATTAATTTTTAAAGCTAAGACTGAGCCACCATGAGTGTGAGAACTACGAATTTCGAAAGTGACAATTTTGCACACCGTTCGTTCGATTCGAATAGAAAAAGTCAACCCATTTTTGTCATTTTTCTGTTTGGGCAGACTTGTTATTTCGGTCGATTGATCGGTTTCGGAAATTCGATGGGGGGTGGGTGACTAATCCATAATCTAAAGCTGAAAAAAAATATTTCCATATCATCGTAGTCAAACATTGCATATACATTTTGGTTCTACGAAAGAACAATGAAAATTTTGGTGCATTCCAATGATGCAAACTTTAACAGCGTCGGTTTAATTCGCAGAGAGATGTTCGATCGTTTCAAGCTGTTGTTCCTCGATTTTCTTCAACGAGTCGAATTGTACCCGTAAACGTTCTAGCTGCATACTCTTCTCGAGAATGAGTGCCTGCATCTGTTGTCTATGAGATTCCCGCTGTTTCGATACTGATCGCAACAAATTTCGCGCCCCTATTGTTTTCATTTTTTCCCTCTCTACATCCTGACCCAATCCTTCCATAATTCGTATAAAATTGTTCGTGCTCGTCTCAAATTCGCTGATATCTACAACGATGCGTGTTTTTTGATTATACCTTATTACGAGGTAAGATTGTTTGGTTTCTTTCGGGTTACCATGGTCACCACAGTCATCACTCTTCGTACTTACTCTCGACAAATTTATCGCACTCCGATCTCAATTTGTCACTCTGCTTCGCGACTTGTGGATCAACCAGGCGAATTTTGCACATATCGTCTATGCACAAACCATATTTTGAGAGGGCATCCGTCATATTTTCAAATTTTGTACTTCTCGAACAGTTTTGCTATATTAACTCACGCACCTCAAACCAGAAAACGCGCACACCCAGGAATTGAGCTCGTTTGGAAGTACTGAAAAATTTCTGATTGGGTGATCGAACATCGGAAGTTCAATTTACTAACCAACCAGTATTGTTTTGTTGGCCTTACTGAGTGCCGGGTTGAGTTAGATCGTTGCCATGATACATCGTTTATCTCTCTCGGGGTGCGTTCGATGTGGACGTTTTCGCGCTCGAAGCGCGGCTCTACCATTGAACGGTATTACTATACCTTGCACTTTGAGCAGCTTTAAGGGGATGGGTCAGTCACCTAACCTCACCTCGAATTTTCGAAGTTGAAATTCTTCGATACGGTTTGACTGATTACAAAAAAGCTCTGTCAGCCCACGCAGGACGATGGCAAAAATGGGCTGACAGAGCTTTTTTGTAATCGGTCAAACCGTATCGAAGAATTTCAACTTCGAAAATTCGAAGTGAGGTTAGGTGACTGACCCATCCCCTTAAAATTAGGGTTGTTCACGATGGTAGGGTGGAGATTGTCAGAATAATCAACTTCAGACCGTACGACAGTGACTAGGGCTCGAGAGCCCAGCCTAACGTGAGAGAACGCTTATAGATGCGGAGCACAGATGTCGCAACGGTTACTTTCGTCCATAATTCGCCGACCTCTGTGAATTTGGCCGACTGATTTTGGATTTCTGAATTTTTGTTTATGTCAATCGTTTGTCGGGTTCTTGTCGGTGATTGTCGGATCAAAATCGACGTTTGTCGGAAATTAGTTAAATAGAAAAATTAAAAACAAAAATCCATGTGAAGTTAGCCGATTTTTTTTCAATTTTGAGATATCACAAATTTTCAAACGCCTAATCAAAGCGCAATCGTTTGTCGGATACGAGTTCCGTAATTAAAAAGTTTGTCGGATGTTTGTTCATTAGAAAAATATTAAAAAAACATTTTATGTGAAGTCAGCCGATTTTTCTCAAATTGTAAGATATTACACATTTACCAAAGCCTAATCGAAGCGCGATCGTTTGCCGGTTACTAATTTTATAATTAAAAAGTTTGTCGGATGTTTGTTCATTAGAAAAATATTAAAAAAACATTTTATGTGAAGAAGAGAAATGCCGTTCCATTCGAGTCTTTAAGCTTCGTAGAGCTTCAGATAAAAAATCACTTTTTAAAAATTTCTACGGCTATCAAATTTCTTTATATTGAGTTCAAATTTGGAGGTTCGTCTTTTTTTATATTTTTATATTTTTTTCAGATAAAAAAACACTTTTTAAAATTTTCAAATATTTCTACAGCCATCAAATTTCTTTATATTGAGTTCAAATTTGGAGGATCGTCTTTTTTTAGAACCTACTTTTTTGAAAAAAATTGGCAGCCAAATCTGCCGATTTTTTTTAACGGATCTGTCCATATATAAGCTCTACGAAGCTTAAAGACTCGAATGGAGCGGCATTTCTCTTCTTTAATCTTGTATTTTCAAGAAAAAAAATAGTTTTTCACTCTAAACCAAAATCCGGTTTATTATATAATATATATAATATATATCCAGTTTATTATATAATATATATAATATATCCGGTTTATTATATAATATATATATATATACCAATATATAGATATATCTATAGATATATCTATGCCAAAGCCGTTGTGAAACCAAAATTTGAGGTAAGCAAAAAATAATTTGAGAAAAATCGGCTGACTTCACATAATGAACAAACATGCGACAAACTTTTAAATTATAAAATTAGTATCCGACAAACGATCACGCTTCGATTAGGCTTTGGAAAATGTGTAATATCTTACAATTTGAAAAAAATGCGCTGACTTCACATAAAATGTTTTTTTTTAAATGTTTTTATAATAAACAAACATCCGACAAACTTTTTAATTATAAAATTAGTATCCGACAAACGATCACGCTTCGATTAGGCTTTGGAAAATGTGTAATATCTTACAATTTGAAAAAAATGCGCTGACTTCACATAAAATGTTTTTTTTAAATATTTTTGTAATAAACAAACATCCGACAAATTTTTTAATTATAAAATTAGTATCCGACAAACGATCATGCTTCGATTAGGCTTTCGAAAATGTGAAATATCTTACAATTTGAGAAAAATCGGCTGATTTCACATAAAATGTTTTTTTAAAAATTTTTCTAATGAACAAACATCCGACAAACTTTTTAATTATAAAATTAGTAACCGACAAACGATCGCGCTTCGATTAGGCTTTGGAAAATGTGTAATATCTTACAATTTGAGAAAAATCGGCTGACTTCACACAAAATGTTTTTTAAATATTTTTCTAATGAACAAACATTCGACAAACTTTTTAATTATGAAACTCGTATCCGACAAACGATTGCGCTTTGATTAGGCGTTTGAAAATTTATGATATCTCAAAATTGAAAAAAATCGGCTAACTTCACACGGATTTTTGTTTTTAATTTGTCTATTTAACTAATTTCCGACAAACGTCGATTTTGATCCGACAATCACCGACAAGAACCCGACAAACGATTGACATAAGCAAAAATTCAGAAATCCAAAATCAGTCGGCCAAATTCACAGAGGTAATTCGCCGTTTACAGATTTGGTGACAGTGGTTCTCAACTAAATAGAGATTTCCGAATACGAGACTTGTTTTTAATGTAAGCGACGTTATTCCTTCGCAAATGATCATTTTGGAGGGCTTGTTCTTAATTTTTATTATTAAAAAGGTTATACATAGCAATAATCTGGAGCGATTATCTTACTTTGAGATTAATTAATAAATATTAATAAGTAAATGAACAGAATAAGAAAAAATGGAGCTATAATTAAGAATAATAATAATAATAATAATAATAATAATAATAATAATAATAATAATAATAATAATAATAATAATAATAATAATAATCATTTTACTATTATTCAATATCAATAATTATAATAATTGTTGTCATAAATGTTTTATTTCTTTATTTATTATATTTGATACTATATTTTTGTTCGTGCATATGACGGAACAAATGAGGTGAGGGGGAAGGGTGCACGGAATACTCAAGTATTATGTATATGTATATATTTGTGAGATTCTTAGATCAATTTTTCAATAAATAAATAATAACAAATTGTAATGACATCTGGATTTTACTATTTTGTTTCGACGTACTTTATCAGAACAATGACTGCTGGGTTTCAGCTTTCAATATCTAATAATAAAAAGATAATTATTTACTTAAAATAAAGCTGGAAATTTGAAAAACAAATATTAATATATAGATAGGGTAAAACACCCAGTCGCCAGCCATGTACCAGTAGTCGGCCTTGTATGAGTGGGAAGAGTGTGGAAGATGTCTTCGGCACTCTTCCCACTCATACAAAGTATAGACAGAGACCGACTACTGGTATATGGCAGGCGACTGAGTATTTTACCCTACACAAAGTTGCTTACCCGAAGCGGGACATTGTATAAATTTCGTGGATGACTGTTTTAATTTTAATAGCAACGAGGCTATTGTTGTTAAATATTAAGAAACATTTTAAACCACAGTTTTCTACTCCGTAAAGCTTCAAATAAAATGTCAAGCGGCCCTGATAAGCATGTACCATTTTCCACCAATAATTTTCAAATACATTTGCAACAGAATGAGTAAGAGCTAGACTCATATCCCGAAGGTGGTGAGATCGATTCCACCCTCAGGCAACTTTTTTTTTTTATAATGTAGCGAATATGAACAAATAGTAATGTGCGAATAATTATTTTTCTTTAATAATTAAATAAATGAATTATTATTTCTAATTATTATTTTCTGGTGTTTCTTTCATATAGTTAGATATGCGAATAATTAATTCTATTCAATTATTCGAATTAAACGATTATATTGTTGTTAAATATTAAGAAAAATTTCACTATTAAACTAATAGACTAATAGACTAAAGTAGATTAATAGAAACTAAAAAACGTATTAGATTTATAAAATGCGTACCGACGTATTAAACCCTTAAAATGTTCTTGATTGTACTAAATCTATGAGTCTAGCCTAGTCTACTATTCTATTAGTCTAGAATTAATCTAGTAGTCTACTAGTTAAATTTTTCTGAATATTCAACAACAATATAAGTATTTATTTAAACACGTACTAGATTGTACTTAATCTAATACAGTTTAATAGTATTTAGTACGTTAGTACGCTTTTTGTAAATTTAGTACGATTTTCAATTTTTGTTGGTCTAGTCTAGTCTGTATATTAGTCTAAAATTAATTTAGTAGTCTAGAAGTGGAATTATTCTGAATATTTAATAACAATATAATCATTTATTAGTACAATGTAAAATAGGCACATATTCATTTTTGCTCTGTATTATATTGTATTTCATGTTAGTTATGCGAATAATTAGATTTGTCAAAAAATTGAATACAGAATCAATTATTTGCATATCTAACTACATGACAGCAGCATAAAAAAATCAATTATTAATAATAATCAGTTAATAATAATTCATTTCTTTAATAATTAAAGAAAAATAATTATTCGCGTATTACTATTTACTCGAATTCGTTGCATTATAAAAAAAGTTGCCCGAGGGTGGAATCAATCTAATCACTTTCGGGATGTGAGTCTAGCTCTTACTCATTCTGCTACGGATGTATTTGAAAATTATTGGCGGAAAATGGTACATGCTTATCAGGGCCGCTTGATATTTTACTTGAAGTCTTACAGAGTAGAAAACTATGGTTTACAATTTTTCTTAATATTTAACAACAATAGCCGCGTTGCTATCAAAATTAAAACAGTCATCCACGAAATTTCTATAATGTTCCGCTTTGGGCAAGCAGCTTTGTACATCTATATATTAATATATGTTTTCAACTTTCCAGCTTTATTTTAAATAAATAATTATCTTCTTATTATTAGATATTGAGAGCTGAAACCCAGCAGTCATTGTTCTGATAAAGTATGGTGAAACAAAATAGCAAAAGTCAGATGTCAGTACAATTTGTTGTTATTTATTCATTGAAAAATTGATCTAAGAATCTTACAAATATATACATGCATATAATACTTGAGTATTCCGTGCACCCTTCCCCCTCACCTCATTTATTCCGTCATACGCAGGAACAAAAATATAGTATTAAATATAATAAATAAAGAAATAAAACATTTATAACAACAATTATTAATTATTGATATTGAATAATAGTAACAATGATTATTATTATTATTATTATTATTCTTAATTATAGCTTCATTTTTTCTTATTCTGTTCATTTACTTATTAATATTTATTAATTATTGTCAAAGTAAGCTAATCGCTCCAGATTATTGCTATGTATAACCCTTTTAATAATAAAAATTAAAAACAAACCCTTCAAAATGATCATTTGCTAAGGAATAACGTCGCTTACCTTAAAAACAAGTCTTGTATTCGGATATCTCTATTTAGTTGAGAATCACTGTCACCAAATCTGTAAACGGCGAATTATCGACGAAAGTAACCGTTGCGACATCTGTGCTCCGCATCTATAAGCATTCTCTCACGTTAGGCTGGGCTCTTGAGCCCTAGTCACTTTCGTACGATCTGGGGGCCTATTACGGTTCTCGGGTGAGCATGCTCACTTCTCGCATTTTCATGTCACGTGAATATTCTCACCCTATTATGGATCTCCTAAATGAAAAAGCGAGATCACTAGGTATTTCCGGTCTAGGGATCTCACATTTTCACGCTGTTTGATGTTTTGAAAAAAGGTGGCTGTTCGACGATATATAGGTGTTTTTCGATATAAAGAGAATCAGACATACAAAAAAAAAGAAACCTTACATGACACCAAAACTTTAATATCTTTATATTTTATGAAGATTGAACTGATATACAATTGAAATCATCACAGCTTTGAGGGTTTGTTGAATCAGTCACCTAACCTCACTTTCAATTTTAAAAGCTGAAATGTTTCAAAACAGTTGGACCGATTATAAACAAGTTTGTTAACAAATGCAAGAGGAGGGCAAGAATTTGCTGCTTGAGCATTTTTTGTCATTGGTTAAATAGTCTAAAAAAAAATCACTTTTGAATTTGCAACTACCTCTCTTACATTTACGATATGCCACTGATTCGTACCCTTGCAGCCCGAACCCCCGAACGACACTTTAAATAAGCAACGTATGCGCAGAGCTGTTTTCGACACAGAATTTTGTGTCGAGTCAACTCACGCGTATAATCTTGCATTTTCACAAGCGAGATTCACCGTAATTGGGTGAGCAGCTCACTTTCGTCATTTTCACCCAATCTGAGAACTGTAATAGGCCCCCTGAAGGTGATTATTCTGACAATCTCCACCCTACCGTTCACGATATGTATAGAAGTAATAAGCTATATATGTAAGCTCTAATTAAGAAGAAGATTTTCTTCAATTTCTTCAGACTTTTTCAGATGAATATATAGATATACGTAACCTTTAAAACACGATTTTATTATATAAAACACAAATTATGTATTACAGTCGACTCCATTGTGTCACGTTCCTATGTGTCAACCGTTCCCTTACGTCCTTTCCATCCGTTCCCACGAATCAAGTTCTCCACCCCCACTTTGAAACGTGAAATATTTACTCTCTCATTCGTTTTGCATTCCCTCTCTTTATTCCTATTTCTTTTTTATTAGGGCATCAAGGCAAACATCGCATTTTTATGCGATGTTTGCCTTGATGCCCCTGTGTCAGCGATGTTGTGGGGATAGAGGAGAAGTTGACACTTGACATTGGGGGAGTCGATTGTAGTTACTTTTGATATACCGTTACCCTCGTTCGTTACTTTCGCGCCTCATGGCATCAGTCTTTCGTTTATTTAAAATAAATGCAAACATTAATTGATAGAGTTCTATATTTTGTTATTAAATGATATATGCGAGACTCACAATAGGTTGTAGCGTCCAGTAGTTCACGCTACTACCGTAGCGCGGTTAAAATCATAAAGCAATCGCGTTAATGGTCACTCAGGCTAGGATTTCAATATAACAACCGTTCCCCTAATATCTCATATCCTTGAACATCGTCCAAGGTAGGGTATAGCTGGCTTCAACCCCAATGATGAGTCTACCGCTGTACTCGCGACGAAACGCATATTCCTCAACGATTTTTTTCCACTACGCAATATGTATTTACCTAACAGCCTGATACAAATTACCTTACCGACCGCAGAACCTTGCTATCCTTCAATAATGCAAACACATGCATAGAAATTCAACTACATGATGAAACCCACACGTCTTAACCATGCTATAATTTCTTCTTTTTTTCTTTATTGAAAAAAATAAAAAGGCTTTGAGATTAATTATCTCATGCAGCCCATACAGTCGAGATTTGTGTTCTAATGATACTAATTAACATTATAAATCGCAGAACATTGATTTATATTATAATTTCTATAAGGTAAAACGAACAGCGCCATCCGACGTCACGCCCGTTAACCGCTAAAACTATCGTACAAGTGTAGTTTGGTGGTTCCCCACTCAGTAGCAATAGCATGTTGATGCTGAAAGCAATAAAAGGAAATAAAGGAAATGAGGTTAACCTAAAGATTGTAGATTAAAAGTTAGATTGAGAGAACTGTGAGTCAGGGAAGTGTGAAAAATCAGGTGAAAACAATAGCGAAATTAATTGCGAGAAATAATTGAAGGGGTGTCGCGCGGAGGTGTTGGCGCGCGCGGTTAAATGTTGATACTGAAGAGTGAAAAATCCGAGGACTCGCCGTCGTCGCAGCAGCAGCAGCAAGCGTCGGCGACGTCGTCAACAGCGACAGGAGCAGCAGCAGCCCCCCCGCCGACGACGCTGCTTGTCAGTTCTCTCGGGATGTCGGGTGATCCTCGAACGGGTATTCGTTACCCCTCGGAATACGTTAAGCTCAACATTGGTGGTTCTTTGCATTATACGACTATCAGTACTCTTCGTAAACATGATACTATGCTTCGCGCCATGTTTGGCGGACGAATGGAAGTACTAACGGATTCAGAAGGTGAGAAAAACGCCCCTAACGTTCCTTCCAATAATACCGTACTTACTCTTTTGCTGCTCCAATTTCAGGCTGGATACTGATTGATCGTTGCGGCAAACACTTTGGTACTATACTGAATTTTTTGAGGGATGGTTCAGTACCTCTCCCAGAGAGCGCCAAAGAAACGGGTGAACTATTGGCTGAGGCTAAATACTATTGCATAGCTGAACTGGTTAAATCTTGCGAGCAGGCTCTGCTGCGCAAGGAAAGAGAAGCGGAACCCATTTGCAAAGTAGCTCTTATCACTTCTCAGCGAGAAGAACAACTTTTACTCGCCGATACTACCAAACCGGTGGTTAAACTTCTCATCAATCGACACAACAACAAATATTCCTACACCGGGTAAACAGTATTTCTCTTTTTACTGTTTTTTACTCCTTTTCATTCTCCCTACCCTTTGATTCAACTTGTCTCTTTTCTCTACAGTACTTCAGACGATAACTTGTTGAAAAATATTGAGCTTTTTGACAAAATGTCACTCAGATTCAATGGTAGAGTTTTATTCATCAAGGACGTAATAGGTTCGAGTGAAATATGTTGCTGGACATTTTATGGACATGGTCGTAAAGTCGGAGAAGTCTGTTGTCATTCCATAGTTTATGCGACCGACAAAAAGCACACAAAGGTAAGCGAGAAGAGGAGGAGATTGAGATTCGAAAAAAAGAGAAAATGATAATAATTGTTTTCCCTTAGGTTGAGTTTCCCGAGGCGCGAATATACGAGGAAACTCTGAATATATTGCTGTATGAACACAGAAATGGACCCGATCAGGAACTTATGCAGGCGACATCGTCTCGAGGCGCGGTCGGAGGTAGCAGTAGCGGGCCACCTTGTACCTCCGACGAGGAAGAGGGTGAACGGGCTAGCCTCGCTCGGCTTCGCTCAAACAAACAAAATACCAACTGACCCCATATTATCACCAACATCCTCGCCGCTTCTTCATTCCGATGAACTTCCCTCAACCTTGTTCGTTCACTCGCATCTCCGCGATCCCACATTTCATAGTTTTAAGATATTATAAATAAGTAAAACATTGACTGAAAATAAATACACGTTCGTCTATCGTTCATCCGTCAGTTAACTATTTCCAGTCAGTTCTTATTTGATGCAAGGGATATTAATTAATGGATACGTATTTGAAGTTGTTTCGCACATAATGGTGAGAAAAATTGATTGCAATTCTACTTCGCGATTTGTAAACCGAACAAATTTCGTGTTCGATCATTCTACATAACGAAAAAATTCTCCGGTGCACTTATTGAACAATTTTTTTTTGCATGATTTATCAATAATTATTTATGATTATAATTGTTAAAAATCGATATTTCCAGCATTTCAAGGATGACTGAATTTTTTTTCCGATTTCCGTAAAATTCGTTTATTTCTACTGTACCGACTAGTTGACAGATCTGTCAGTAAAATAGAAAGCTACAGTATCGCATATCCGGCGAAGATTCATATGTCCATAAATTTACGATGATTGATTCTCCGATCAAGTCGCCGTCTATTTTTTTAGCCATTGTTTTTCTGAGATTTCGATTTTTTTTCAAATTTTCGGATTACATTAAATAACGTAGTTGTTTCGAATATGGCGCGTAATTGTTCATAGGGGTTATGTCAAAAAGGGAGAAATGATGATGAGCGAGCCGGCTCTCATGCCAGTCTTCCATACATATTTTTTGCACGTACACTAAAAATATGGGCGGGTGTCGATTGTAGGAGAGAAAAGAAGGGGCAAGAAAACGTGGTCGTCAAGTCGTCGCCAGTTCAGTCGATTCAACGCTAGCCGGCAAACGTTTATACTAGTGTATTCCTGTAGAGTGAGTGCTAGTAAAATATTTTTTTTTCTATCGAAACTTGAGCATACCTCTCCCTCGTCCAACTTTCATATTGTCCTATACCAAGCCCTTTGACACAAAAGTATCCCTTTTGTTATTTCTCCTCCAAATATATAGTTTTACCAACCCTCATTGACCCCCTTGCCTCCGCAACTATCGCCGCTAAACACTTGTACGATATAATTACAATCTTCCAACTCAAATGATCAGATTATAAAAACAATCCGTAAGTACAATAATATTTCACTTTTTCATATATAAGCGTTATTTTCAATTACCAAAATATCTGTTCCTCTAATACGTTTTCATGTATAGCTAGAAGATTTATCAGCTCGTGTTTTATATTTGATAGTGTGCGCGTCAGCTCGTATGTTGTGTCTGCGATTGCGTGTATGTTTGCCAAATTAGTTACAAGAGGCGGAAGTGGTGCCAACAAAAAACGCGCGTTAGGCAATTGTGAATTGTAAGTTGCTGTTTGTAGTTTGTTCTTTTTTTCGAAGTTTTTATTTTGTTTGCGATGTAACCTCGAAGGTAGTGCGTCGTGAGCCGGAAGAACTAGTAGTTTAACAGAGTAATAGTCTTTTTATCGATCAACACTACATTTTATGCGTTTTTCAAGTTTTATCCTTCTTTTTATATTAGTTACCCCGTGTAGCCTGCAACGAGTTCTGAAAATTTTGTTATCTCAAGTGCAAGATATATGCATTTTCTGAGTTCGTGATAATGATAGAGTTTATAATAATGACCGCATCCTATAAGATACGTATCGCAAGCGTTGAATCAAGATCTGACAATGATGATTGACGACTGTATAATTGAATTATCGATCGTATAAATTGAGTCAGGGCTATTGGAATGAGAAACTCGTTAGAAATAATTTTGTATTATTATACGTTACATTAATTTTAATTTCTCGAATATTTCCAATGCTTTCGTTTTAAAAAATTTAACATTTTACTTGGGAGGGCGTTTTTCTTTTAAATTCCCGGCTTTATAACGAATCGTTCATGTTCTTTTGTGTTTTGGGTAGAAATACATTGATTGTGGTGATGACGAAAAATTATAATTTAGACATTTTTCGTCATTTTTGCCATTTCACAAAAATAACTAATAACTCAAATTGTATTTGAATCTAGATCTTATCAAATTGACGTTTGACTCATTCATCTAGTTACATTTTACGATTCATGGCGAATTTTTAAGATCGATTTATTCCGAATTTTTTCAACAGGGGAGAAGCGGGCAAAGTGAGATCCCCACTGAAAAAAGTGAAAGATAATTTATCTCCGAAACTTCCATAAAATCATTCATTATGAACTCACGTTTTAAAATGATTAGCTACACATTAATCCTGGAGCCTCACTATCAATTTTTTGCCTTCAACCCCCACTTAAGGCACTCTTAGAAGCCTACTAAAGAAAAAGCTTACTTGTAAAATTTCTACTAGAAAAATATCAATCAACAGAAAAACACTATTACGCCTAAAACTACGAAAAATTTTTCACTACCATAGTCATACTTTATCAACGAAGAATTACTAGCGTATATATTTATATATTACTATCGTATATAGATATATACGCTAGAAAAAGACACAACATTTAAATTGAATAAACTCTTTCTCAATTATATTATTGAAACTCAATGCAACCAATACTTTAATATAAAATTTAGATACAGTATTTGCGAAGTTATATCGAGAGTGATCAAAGTACTTATTTGCCAAGTGCCAAAAAGAGTATGGGTCGACTTGTTCGCTCAAGCGCCGAAAATATTTTGATGATCGACGCGACGCGCTTCCAAAGCGTCGCCCCGAAGTCCATCTCGACCTCCTACCCTTTGATTTGTTAGTGACTTCTCTTTCTCTCTCTCTCTCTCTCGCTCCCTCACGTTTTCCGATGAAAGTCGATGTATAAAATTCAACAATTGTTTATTCTATGAATTTAATGAAGAATTACGACAGAATTAAAACAACATTCATGACAAAGAGACACTTCTCAACTCAACGTCTTAATTCACAAATGTCCACTCCGCTCGTCGGAGTTCCGATCAGTTGGCAAAAAAAAAAATTTCAAGGAAAAATTCTAAAAAAAATCTAGTGTGTCTATTATGAACCTATGCAACTTTTGACTCTCTTGACATTCTCTCTGAAACCGCATAGTTCATGAGATCTACTGAGTTTTCGAAAACTGGTCTTTTTCTGTTAAAAATGGAGTCATTTTGCAAAAAAAAACGTACGAAACTTTCTAAAAAATGAAAATGAAGCTTTTGCGATCCCGTTCAAAGTTTTCTTAGAGAAAACTGGAGAAAAAAAATCCCACAAGGTATGCGCGCTTTTTTCGACAGCCAAAAAATGATGGGAAAAGGGCTCCGTTTGGAAGTGCGTACCGGGTTTGGAAAAAATCGTAAAAAAATATTCACGAACGCCCAAATGAAGCTCAATTTAACCTTTTGAATGCAGTTTGCTAAATTGGATTATATTGTTTTTGGACTGAGCTATCAAATTTTTAGTGCGGCTGGAATTCTCGACTGGTGTATCCAAACTTTTGAGCGGGAGTGTATGTCTTTCGTTTCTTTTACATTACGCCATATGACGGTTCTTTGTGTCGTGACCTTGAAATTTTACTCTCAATCACGGTCTTACATACAGGTCTGGAAACTCCGCCAGAATTTGTGTGGTGGTGGTAGGTACTTACGGACGAAAACTTTTGTCAAAAATTGGCACCATGTAGCGCTGGAGACTCGCCCCCTGATAACATAACCTTAAAATCAAAATTAACGTACCGGTGATATGTTTTGAAAAATATGAAAAAGGTTTTTCATAAGAATTTGATTTTTTTTAAGGAAAAATAAAAAAATCAGGTTTGAACAATTTTTTTTCTAAAAGCACTTTGAAATCAGATTGTGAGTACAAACGTTGTTAACCCTTGGAGTACACTTTGGTTCTAGTATAACCCAAGGTTTGAGCACAAATTAGAACACTTGGTTATTTGACAATTTATAATTTTCCCCTAATATGTTATACATAAAATTTATATTTTGAACCAAACTTTCAGTAGTAATATTTTTTCAATAACATTTATGCAATATTTTATGGCCATATTTCTGCAAAATTGTAGCAATATTTTCCGGAGGTATGTAATATTGCAAAAATCTAGCAACATTGTAGTAATATTCTGTGCTGTATAGATATTATACTGAATTTTTAATCACCAGGAATTTGCATTATGTCTAAGCATATTTATTTACAATTTCTATTCTGTATATAATTTTAATTCTGGAATTAAAATTTAAACAAATCAAAATTATATAAATTTATTTCAAAATTCTCATTGTATTTTAAAGTTAAAATTATGTACATGATCTCAGTTCTAGAATTACGACTGAATTAAGCATCTAATTTGTGTTCAATCAAATTTTCATTGGACTATTTAAATTATGTACAGAATGTTGATTCGATCGCCTTTCAATTCGGAAACTGAAATTATGTATATAATTTCAGTTCATTACAATTATGTACATTTAATCATTACGCAATAATAAATTCAAATTATGTGCATGATTTCAATTGTCAAATTTAAATTCAAATGACTTTTGGGTTATGTTGCACACATATCAATCACTATGGGTACGTTCCACTTAACGCCCGCAACGCCCTCGACCGCGACTGCTGAAATTCCCGTTCCACTAACGCAAAAAGGCCGCGGGCGTTGTAGGCGAAAGTTATAGGTGGAACGCACATAAGAGCGCTGTATGTTCCCAATATGGCGGCTTGAAGTGAAAACGTGTAGTTTGGAGTAAATATTTCGCATGGATTGGAGTAAAATTTAATCTAACATGGATTCCCGTGAATTTATGGTTGCGTTAGGATAAGCAATTTTTGTATCACTAACTTATACAGAGTGACATCACATTTATATACAATAACACATCATGGTATACATTATATAAGAAAATAAATTGGAAAATTTCAATAATATTTTTGATTTCTTTTTCAATTACAATTTTTTTTTTTTAATTTGTATTGATTTGAAGTTTTCAGGTTCAAGTTTCAATATTAAAATTTCAAATGTTGAATTACAAGTTTCATTAAAAAGAAATATTTTTAATTTTAAGTCATAAAAATAGTATAATAAATAAATGGTATTATATGTGAATACTATATTTTTTTATTACATGCATGTGAAAACTTACGCTATCACTTTTTAGTTTTTTAAAAATAGTCTTGTAGAACCCGAAAACTCGAATTTTTTGTTCCATTTTAAACTTACCTTCATGACAAGTATATTAGATCACTGCATGCAGTGTCTAAAACTATGCAAAGTGTTGTCACAATCGTTTGAATGGTTATGACATAATGCTCAAAAATACAAACAACTGGAGAAGCGAAAAATTCTGCAAAACCGTTTTATTTCATGAAACACGTAAAAAAAAGAGCTTAAACAACAAAACTAATTACTTCTTATCAACTGACTTAGAAAGTAACGCAAGCATTTTCTCGTCCATTTCTAAGCGCTCTTTATGCCGTTTAGCACGCGCTTCCTCGTCTTCCGATTTTTGCCGGAGTCTCTTTTTCAGAAGGGAGGCCACATTTTCTTTCATTTTCCGGCTGGCGGGTGACTCTGAAAAATGAAAAATGTATATAAAATATGAACTTACAAATAGTTACTAATAAATGAAATTGATAAACATACCAGATGACACTTCGCTCTCTGATTCCTGACTTCTTTGCATGGACACTCCTGACGAAGAACCTACAGCCACCGGCGAAGACCAGGCTTTAGATTGGAAAATAGTATTCATTTTCTACAAAAGATGCATGTAATTTAGTGTAAGAATTAAAATAAGTTTAGAATACAAATATCAACATATAGATTTTATTTTTACTTCATAAAACAGCCATGTTCGCCTGTCATTGCCGGATTTATTGTTGTGGTCTTTGACACTTTTATGTCTTTTTTAAACTGCGCATTTTGGCTGCGCACTGAGATCCAGTGATCATGGGTATTTTTGTTCTCATTGCTTCCGCAATGTCTTCCCAAATTTTTTTTTGGGAAAACTTCCCGCTGGAGAATTTCTCCTCTCTTTCTACATATGTATCGAGGAGCAAGAGCACCATCTCCGTAGTCCAACGATATAATCCTGGAATGACTATGGCATATTAGAAATTATCGTTCGCATTAATCAATCTAGATTATAGGCTGTAGATACTACAGATAGATTTACGTACCAGTATCTTCGGTGGTAACAGTATCCCCCTACTGCGCTGATGATTGCGAGTGACCAACATTTCCCTCTATATTTGCTAAATCAAAAGTAAAGAAAGTGTAATTATTATTTCATTTTTGACCCTCTATTAGACGCGCCATAAAAACTTTTACAGTTTTTTGATGAGTTCAAAAAATTTGTATATAGATATATTCAAATTGTTCAAATATATTCAAATATATATTCAAATTGTTTAAGGGGTTATATACAGTTGGAAGGCCAAAAAAACTCGTTTTTTTACGAATTTTTTCCGGATAGGGATTTCATTTGACGAGGAAAAGCATAAGGAAGTAAATGGAGTGTCATCTTTTAACTCTTTATCGCAATTTTTTATTTAACAAAATATTGCTTCAGATAGCTCCTGTGATTGATCTCCTGTAGGTCCTCTAAAAAAAGGCGTCTTGCGGTGAGCATGAAATCTCCCGTTTGGATCAGCTGAAATTAAAAAACCAAAGAGATTTGTTTAGTGGACAGATAAATGCTGGGATTGGACGAAGGAATAGTTGGAATTTCCAATTTTGATGAAATGACGGCTCCTCAAAGACGAAATTTCGATTTTTAACCGAATTTTGGTCGTTCAATGGTTCAAAAAAAATAGAAATAATTTTCGGAAATCTTACTCCTTCGTCCAATCCCAGTAGAATATATCTGAGAAAGTTGTGTTAAAATTGCAGACCGATCGGTTGAGCCATCTTTGAGAAATCGTGCTCACCGACTTTGAAAACATCGTTTCGAGATAAACGCGTTCAAAGTTTCATAAGTGGTGAACACATGGATAAAAATTTTTTTTTACAACTTACAAGGAGTCATCTATTCCAGGGCCATAAGAAGTTCCCTCTGCATCATCAGCAGCTTCCAAATTGTCGAATTGCAGTCGTCGGCGAACCATTCTTCCTTCGCGCGTGCGCTCATGCGCTTTTAAAATAGAGATCGCGACGCGCTCTGCATCCTGTTTTTCGGCATAGGCATGGGCATTGGGCCCAATCGATAGACCCAGTGCACTCATATAATATAATAGTGATGCCGTACCTTCATTAAAGGTGCCGGCTGCCATGTGAGCTGCTATTTCCACTATTTTTGAACCACTAGGAATTATTTTCGGTGTGATTTTCCAAATCAACTGATTATAGCTTTCGTTGTTATTTTGTGTGAAACCACCAACACATCTTTCAAGCAACTTTTCATTGCTCAGATCCGTGTAGATCGGAAACAGAGCGTCAGCAACATCTTGTGGAAATGGAGAATAATCGTGTTTATAATCCGATAATTTATTCGAAGCTCGCGCTCGCTGCCAACAACACCATGACTCAGTTCCGACCGGGCATCTTTCGTGTTGAGGATTTTCATCTGTTGAACAATAATGGTAATATGTTGCCCATATTGCATTATACATATTGTCAACCGAATCACAGTGCCTCCTGATTGCCAAGCCATAATAAACAGTCAATTTATCGATCAGTTTGGCTGTGAGCTTTCCTTTTCCACCAAGTACTTTTTTTTGCATTTTTTTCCCACTTTTATTTACAGTCATCTCGGTATTTTTTTTGACACAGTCTCGGAGTCGTGAACCCATTCTTTTTTGAACGTGTCCAATACATTCTTTTTTTACCACTTCGTTGTTTCCGTAAGGCACAGCTTTCAAAATCCCCGAGTAGGTTTTCGAGTCACCGTCGCCGATGTAATTTTTGTATTGGACGTTAAATTTTTCCATTGAACGCTTGAACATTTCTACGACCGCATCGACTTCCATTTTTCCTGAAGAACCGTTATGATTCGCAGCACAAACATCTTTTTGATCGTCATACCATTCGTTGTACTCTTCAGTGTCGATTTTTTTTTTCCAAACCTCGCATTGTTTGCAGTACGAACTTTTCACGACGATATCGATAATTTTCCCCGTATAATAACCGATCAGTGATGTTACTCCGTATAAAGAAGTAAACCCTCGTTTTTTCCAGGTTCCATCGCCAGATATTGTCAATTCCTCACAGTTTCCATCGCCTCGATTTTGAGCAGACGCTTCTTTTTCTTCAGCACAAGCTTTTTCGAAAAGTTTTTCGGTGGCCATTTGCGTGCATGAATGAATATTTTTGACGATCAAATCGTACGTAGCTTGCATCACAAAAGGTGGCATGTCCATCAATCCACAAAATTTCGCTGCACCTTTCAATCCTATTCCGAGAGTTCTCATCACAAATAAAAATCGTCTGTTTATCGCGTAAGAATGTTTGATGAAAGGACAAGAGTTTATGGCTCGAGGATCGCACTTATCACACAGAATGACGATTTTAAAACCGAGTCCTCGTTGTGCAGCCGTTTGAAATTGCACTTTTCCTTTGCAAGTTTTACACTGGACGTATTCACTTATCGCTGCGAAGACCGTTATAAAATTGAAAATGCGATATTCAATGGAGGAATCACGAGGAACTAAGATCTCCTTCTGATTTTTCAATTTTTTCGCCGATGTACTGAAGCTACTTTCATCGGCCTCGACTGTTTTTGGATTGTACGATTGTTTTCGCTTTTTCCCTCTTGAAATTTGCGTCTTGTCGGATAGTCTCCGTTGTCTGGTACACTTGTAAGGCATTTTTATTTGCAAAACTACGAAAACGGAGTAAAATTTGAACGCACGACTTTACACTGTGGCAGAGCTGGTTCGACTGACAAAATTCCTTTCTTCGGTATAAGAAATGACCACGCTTAGCTCTCGCATATACCATGTATGCAAAAACAATGAAAAGGGTCACCTCAGGCACGCGGGCCACAACAACCGCTGCCGCTCGGGCCGTTCGGAGCGCGCTTACTTTGTAATGCTCCAAGCGTCCTTTCAAGTACGCATGTATCTCTACGAATATTTGCCGTATCGCTTTGAAAATTTCAGAGAATCTATTTGAATATATGTAGACTCCAAAAATGCAACAAAAAAATCGATTTTTTGAAATTTAAAATTAATCATAAAATAGCATATAACTCCGACATTACTTGCTGGATTAATTTGAAATTTTCAGAGAATGTACTCAAATGTATGTACATTCTGAAAATGCCATAAAAAAAAAATCGATTTTCTGAAATTTCCAACTGTATATAACCCCTTAATAGAAAACCGAGCTTACATACCACTATCATTATTGTCACCATCTCCCTGCTGCGATTGTACAGTCTCTGCTGCCCTTTCTTTTAACGCAGCATTCATTAATGCGGTTGCGAATTGTAAATCTGAAATAAGAAACTTAATTCTTTTGGAAATGTATTAGAAAATAACTTGATGAAAATACATGAACGTTAATGAACAAAACTATCGCAAGAAATAGTTAGAATTGAATTGAACAAGATCTTAAATAATTATTTATATTCATATTTAAAAAATATAAAGTATTATTTGTTCCGTTCTTTGCAACAAATAGAATATTGGGGTTCGAAAATACCTCACGCACCCAACAAAAAAGTTCATTGAGGTTAGGTTAAGAAAATATATTTTTTTCCCCAACAAAAGTTATTCGATTAAGAAATATCATTTTATGTGTAAAATTAAGGAACCACTTACCATTTTCAGCACGTCTCGCATCCTCCACTGACACTGTCACTTCGACTGCAATGTCAGTTTCGGAATTGTAAAGAGTAATTTGTTTCGTCCCCATCGTTGTTCTTCCAAATTCGCGCCACGTTTTGGTGAAAGCCCACTCTGACCCACCAATATCGTGTGGGCGAAGTAGGCGCGACGCGGTCGCGAACAGTGACGTCATCTATGACGTTGAACGATCGCTCGCGACGACCACGGGCCTTAGGTGGAACGATACTGAGGGTGTTACAATCGTTGCGGGCGTTAAGTGAAACGTACCCTATAGGGACCGTGCGCGGCGCTTACAACGCCACGAAGTGGGCAATTTCTACATTAGCTAGGTGCTAAGTAATCAAGCACGTATACGCGGGTGACAAGATTTTTTGATTTACGATACAAAATTGATTTGTTTTTCTTCATCAAAAAGATATTGGTAAATGCAGGGCAGCTCTCACACATCACTTTGGTTTCGAGAAGATTGACCATTTTTGAAATACTGTTCTTTTTCCGAGAGCGTTGCCCATTTCGTATGAAAGAGCGAGAAACAAACGGAATGAATTATATGGCCGATTCGTCGCCCGTGCTTTGTGTTTCTACATTTGAAACATATCTTGAGCCACATTTTTTTTATATTTTTATATAATTTTAGCCCCCAGTACGATCATTAATCACGAGCTGAAAACCTTAATTGCTCATTTTTAACATTATTAATCGTAAAATGTCTTTATTCCTATCATTCAAAGCCAAAATAGCACCGCTCAAATTGCACATTCAGACACGAGAGAGCGCGCACATCGGCGGTGGTGCTGCTCTCTATAGCTCACGCACGGTCCCTATTGCAGTTTATTCTCGAAAGATCCCACCGTGAGAATAGACATCGCCGCCGCCATCATGGTTGGTCATATCTGTAGAAATACTTTCATTCTTTCCACCCTTCAGGCTTCACACCCCTGACTAAGGCTCCGTCCTTATATTTTCTACGTTCTTGCACTTGGTAATATTAAATATTATTTATGTTCATAAATTCATAAATATTGTATAAATTTCTGTTTTATTGTGTTCTACAAATAATAACACAGGAATACCTAAATTGTCGCACGTGAATTCTTTACCATTTCTTGATGAATAATAAAAAAGCAAAAAATGCGGCGCTCGCTTATAGCGCGTGTGACAGAGGGTTGAAAAAGAAACCCGGTTCCATTTGTTGCGTGGTCGGTTGCAAAAACAACTCATTAAATGCACCAAACACGCATTTTTACGTATTTCCTAGTGTCGCGCACAAAAAACCTCAACGAGATGAGTGGATCAGGGCGGTTAAAAGAAAAACGTAAGTGTTTGTTGAATACTAACCTAGTTTCGTTGCGAGAATAATTATCATGCAATCGAGCTGAAATCAATTTGATATATGTAATCACAATTAAATTATTAAATAAAAATAAGATCCAGTACTATCTTCTGAGATTTGTTTTACTTAACTAAACAACAATTTATATGCTTTCTAGTTTAGATGGGTCTGAATGGCTACCAAAGAAGCATACTCGCATTTGTAGCCAACATTTCATTGGTAATAAAAAATCAGAGCATCCGTTGAGTCCAAGTTTTATTCCATCAATTTTTCCAAATTCTTACAATAGAAAAGATGTGGCAAAAACTTTTGAAAGTGCAGTACAAAGGTATATAATCCAAATTACATTATGTTCAGATTTTTAAAAAATTCCTCTGTGCAACAGTTAAATTTCTTTAATTACTCGAGTGTATGCAGTAATACTGTTTAATTTCTTTTGTCAGGTTCGAACGAAGCCTCAAACGTCAGATTGAATCGCCAAGGATGCAACCAATCAAACCTACAACGGAAGGATCAAGAACTGAAAATTTTGAAAATGAAGAATTATCTTTACTCAATGAACTGAATAATGATTCAATTTCTTTGCGAAAGGATCACGAAACTCAGGTAGACTTTCTGGAGCTTTCATCCACTTCCTTCACATTCATATACAGTCATCATGCTAAGGAACCCAATCGCAGTGAAGCTGGAGTACAAGTTAACATCCCGCTGGCTACAAGTAGCCAAAATCAGAGTTCTGCAGGGAAAAAACTGAAGGATTCATGTTATGGAACCAATATAGTTCACAAAAATTTCTCTGTTGGTCCAGACACCAAAGATAAAAATCTGCTATTAAAAGATGATTCTGGGTTCCATAGATTTGCTTCCATCACAACTAATCAAGAGTTACTTGATCTTGCTGGTGTAACATTTGACACTTTTAATTTGTTACTAAAAGTTTTGGAGCATAACCGATCGAATAATCCAAAAATACTCAACGATTCAAGAACATCATTGAGAGATAAGCTATTCATTTTTTTATTCAAAATGAAATGTGGGCTATCATTCTCCGCATTGAGTGTGCTTTTCAAGTTACATAAAACCACTGTTTCTCGAATTTTTTTTTTAATCTTACATCATTTAGCACATTCATGTAAAAATTTTGTGGTTTGGCCCTCTAAAAGAGTTGTTCAGTCTACGATGCCAATGGACTTTAGAGAAAATTACGAAAACTGTCGTGTCATCATTGATTATGCAGAGTTTAAAGTAGAACAACCTTCTACAGTAGAGCATCGTGTACAGTTATATTCACATTATAAGAAGGGTTTTACTGTAAAAGTTTTAGTCGGATGTACACCCGGTGGCTACGTTTCATTTGTCTCTAAATGTCATGGCGGAAGAACGACTGAGGCACAAATAACTACTGGAAGTGGATTTTTAGAATTACTTGAACCAGGCGATGTAGTTTTAGCTGACAAAGGCTTTCCAGAAGTGAAAACAGCATTAGATGCAAGTGGTAAAGGGACGTTACTTGTAATGTCACCATTTCTCCATAACAATCATTTTTCTGCTGAAGAAGTTGCTGAAACATATAAAATATCTCGCCATAGAATTCATATCGAGCGGATTATGCAGAGAATACGAATGTATCAAATATTGGATATTTTGCCTTTGAGTATGCTACCGCATTGTGATGATATAATTTTTATGTGTTGTGTTTTGATTAATTTACAGCCGCCGATTTTAAAAACTAGCAACTATGAAAGTCTCTAAGTGAAATACTGTCTGACAATGAGCCGTATTATAACTGCCAAACATGTTTCTATTAGCGAACGTTTAAAAAAATTGTAAATACATTTGTAAAAAAATACGAAATCATGTTATTGAATGAACTCTGGATTATGTTCTTTATAAAGAGGAATTAAAAAAAAACGCGACGAAAAATTTCAAAAGTATTCTAGAAAATCAACAATTTCATTTCATGTTGCAAAATAAATTGACGAATAACGGTCAACAGAAGCGACCAATCTACGGAATTATAAACCATTCGCGCTTTTAGTCTTAAAAATGTAATTATTTTCAAGACTGAAATCTTGAAAATTTATACATTTTTATGTAGAATTGATATATGTAAAAACGTTACGTGAAATGTTAGTGTTAAAAATGTAGTAAGTTTAAGGGGAAACGCCACTGTGACTGGTCAAAAAATTCTATAATTTTTTTTTGCGATTTCTTGCAATATACGTGTTCAAGATTATGTAAACAAAATTATCAAGTCAGAAGTAAGTTTTAATATTCAAGTTGAACACTAAGTTAATACTTTATTTTATGTCAAAGATAAAAAATAATGTAAAATTTAAACACGTTTTCCTCGAAACAACTGCGTTTTCGACCTTGTCCCAGCGAATTTCCGAAGACCAATGAATCGGTTTGAATTTTTTTTGTTCAGATATCCGTTATCGTGGTAATTGAGATTATACGTGGCTGATTTTTGAAATTTTGATAATTACTATTTTTTAAAACCGCTTAAATAAGCGGTAAATAAAGGTCTAAAAATAAAAAAAAATGATGAAAAAAAATTCCAAATCGCCGTCATTTCGTGAAAAAATTTAAGAAAAAAAACGGTCACGTACAACGATTGCTACCTTCATATAGACATTGAATTTTTTTTATTTTTGATTGTCAGAAAACCCCTCACCCAGATTTCCATAGGACAATGAAGAGGATTTTTTTTTATCATCACGTGGAAGTTCATAATGTTGTAATTTTTTAATATTTTTGAATAAAAATTGGTATTTAAATAGTTGAATATATACTCAATACAGTATCCTTTACCCGATCCTTGAGTAATTATGTACACTTGTGACACAAAATTCCCAAAAATTGATAATTTTTTGACCCGTCACAGTGGCGTAGTCCCTAAAAGACCGGGAAGTAAAAGTAAATTAAAAAAAATTCATGACTACATGTACATTGCAAACAATAAGTTTAAGTAAATTAGAACAAAATAGAGAGTTGGTTGGAAAAAAATGAGTTGGACGATAAATACGAATGATTTTCCATGATTCGAGCCTGATGATTGACGGAAATGGTTTCAGATTGTATCATTTGATGAGAGCCATGGCAAAATACGAAGGTGAAGTCAAATCGTCGGATAATGATTTGAAATGGTTGGGAGAATTGCCGACCGGTGGTAATCTTCAAAAGTACAGATCTCTTGCGTCTTTTTCATGGAAAGACATGCGCATCATTCTAGAAGATCCCGACAACTTGAGATTCAAGGTATAAACTGTATTTGTCAATTTTATTTCTTTATAATTAAAAGCAGTTTGAAAAGGGAAGAAAAATGTAAACAAATATTTGATATAGATCGAGGTGTGGAAAGCGATGGAAGCTGATCCGGAGTTTCATCCTTATTACAACATAACACCGAGTGCGGACGAGCAGAAGAGAAGAGCTGCCAGACAGTTGGCGAGGCTCAATCATTTGAAATTTTTACCGACAAATATCAATCAACTTAGTTACAAGCACAAGGTTATTCATTTATCCTTATTTTGCGTTGGATATTCAAACAAAATTGCACAGAATTGTTAACTTTAAATTACTACCATTGAGCCAGATATTCGACTAAATTGATATATACTTTTTTAAAATTTTGATCACTCTGGAACGAATCGTTTCCCGACCTTAAGCCCTTTGCCATTCCCTTGGTCAGAAGTTGTTCTATCGTTAAAAAAAAGTTCGCAATTGCCACCTCATTTAAGAGTTATAAGCATGGTTCATAGAGTTCCATCGTAGTAATGACCGGAGCAAAAAAAAATGAAAACAATCTAGGAATAATAATGGTTATATGTTGGAAGGAAAGCAGAGGGTACAATCTTTTGAGTATTGCAAACACGATTGATTTCAGACGGGTCTCATAATGACACTGAACGAAGCAACAGCCATACTGAGTCCCTCGTTATCGGTTAAAATAGCCCTAGGAGTTTATCTCTTTGGTAATACGATACTGAGCTTGGGAACAGAAAGACATTTGCCAATATTTCACGCTGTATGGAACAAACAAATGCTCGGTTGTTTCGCACTTACGGAAGTCGGCCATGGTAGCAATACTAAAATGATGAGAACAACAGCCACTTATGATCCGAGTACCAATGAATTTATTCTTCACACGCCTGACTTTCAAGCCGCTAAATGCTGGGTCGGTAATTTAGGCTAGTACATTCAAAACTTTTTTTGTCCTTCGTTTCATTTCGATGAGTTATAATCGAGTAAACAGATTAACAAACATATTCATCGTTGTTGTTACGTTTGTTTTTTCTACATCAGGCAAAACGTGTACAGTCGCAATAGTGTTTGCTCAGCTAATAACACTCGGCGAAAATCATGGCCTTAATGCATTTATCGTACCGGTTAGGGACCCGAAAATGTATCTTCCGCTTCCTGGTATAATTCTCGGTGATATGGGTGACAAAATGGGCCTCAATGGTATCGACAATGGGTATGCATTATGTACTTAATAACCCTTCGTAAATTTTCATCAAAGTTAGTCGAATAACAATAATCGAATGTGAAAAATATTCAATATGAGAATTATCTTATTTTAATGCATTCTTTCATTTTTTGTTTTCAGATTTATAATGTTCGATAACTACAGAATACCAAAGGCGAATTTATTGAATAGAACCGGTGACGTCACACCGGAAGGCGAATACGAAAGTTCCTTCTCGGATCCCCAAAGGATTCTTGGTAATGAAATTCTTGGTGGAAGAAATTTTTTCTGTCGAAATTAAATGAGAAAATAATTGTTGGATAGGAGCCGTATTAGAAAACTTGTCCGCTGGTCGGATGGGAATTTGCCAGGAAGCTACGAATACCCTGGGGGCTGCAGTCGTAATAGCAACGAGATACGCTGCCGTAAGAACACAATTCGCATCGTGTCTTTCCAGAGGAAGCGGCCTTGCCGAGTTACCAATTATCGAATACGAGCTCCACGTAAGTTCAATTGTATTTCAAACACTTTTCTCTTTTTACTGCAGCGTAAAAAATATTAAATATCATTGAAAATAAAATGAGAATATTTCAGCAATGGAGACTATTTCCTTACTTGGCCGCAGCTTGTGTATTCAGAATCTTCATGACGGAATTCACTCAAGTTTATCTGGAGAATGTCGAAAAATCGATGAACGGTGAAAACATTCCCGATCTCGTGAGCTTTTTTATTTCGTTTTAACTTTCGACCTTTTGTCTTCGAATTTTGGATTTTTCATTCGTTAACGATTGACTATTTTTCAGAGCCAAATTGTGTCTGAGATTCACTCTATAGTATCCGCCATAAAACCTCTCATAACATGGACTTGCAAAGACGCTATTCAAGAATGTAGAGAGGCTTGCGGTGGTCATGGATATCACAAGGGTAAATTTAGTTTCATATTTTTATGATTTTCAGTCTGCAGATTAAATGGCGCTGTATTACCAAATTGCCTTTAAGGCGATCTAGCAGTCGTTCAATTGGTAAAAATCCTGCAGCACATTTTTCCCCGTTGAGTTTTCGAGAAAACTCCGTGTAACAAAGTTACACGTTATTCTTTTTTTTTTATCAGAGAATAAGGTGTAACTTTTCTTTTTCTCGAAATATCAACATCTCCAAGAAAAATGTGAATCAATTTTGGAGCTGTCTCTCTCGCACTTACGCAACTAATTGAGCGCCTTCATTATTATTCGACTGCAATGTTCTTGCCGTACCATTATTATTATTAATATTGTTGATGACTATTAAATAGCTGCAAATTTCGGTGATTTGGGAGTAAATCACGAGCCAACTGTAACATACGAGGGTGATAATAATGTTCTCGTACAACAGACGAGTAACTGGTTATTAAGACAATGGAACGACGTACAAACCGGCTCGACGATCGGAAGTCCGTTGTCTTCCGTTACTTTTCTCCTCAGAGGACCAACTATTCTCAAAAACACGTTTGAAGCTACGAGTGTCAACGACGTAATGACGCTTGACTGTGAGTCTAATTTTTATTCTTCTGCACAAATTTCGATGAGAATACGTGAAAATTTGTACGCATGATCGATAGTCCTTTCATCAAATTGATTTCAGTCGTTCGACGAACTTACGAATGGCTCGTAACTCGGCTGATCCTCGAGACACAGAAAAAAATTGAAGAAGGTGTCTCTAAAGGGCTCGATAATTTTGCAGCTCGTAGTAAAGCTCAAGTTTATCGAGCCGCTCATCTTTCGCGAGCTTACGGAGAGGTTGACTGTTTTGTTATTTCTTTATATATATATATATATATATTTGTTATTTTTCCTCCTTTTTTCCAATTTACGGGTCGATTTTCTGGTATTTTCAGATGATTATTATCAAATATTGCGTGACAAGATTGGGAAATTTGGGCTGGGAAGAGCTCAGAAAGCAAAATGTCAAGGTCGTCCTCGAGAAGCTACTACTTTTGTATTCGTTGTCCTGTCTTGAAAAACATTTGGCTTCTCTTTATCAGGGTAAATTTATTGAAAGAAATGATATTATAAAAATGAAGGTAGTAGTCTCGTCAAAACATTTTTTTATAGAATTTTCTAAAATTTTGAGGATACATTCAGGACGCTATTATGAAATTACGTGCAAAGTTTCAAAAAGATTCACCATCCTATATTCGCGATATTGGAAATCAAATATTGCACAGTTTTACGAGTATTTTTATGGGAAGTGGTAGAAAATTTCAAATTTCATGCCATAACTGCGAAACTTTTCTACAGATCTTTTTTAAATTGTGTTTTACAGAAGTAAATATGACGAAGTTTTTAAAGAAAACAAAAACAAGAATTTTGACCACTTACTTTCAGAGATATAGCGATATAAAATATAAGGTATGTGTAAAAAATAGGGCAACGTGGTTATTTCTGAAACCCTAAACTTTATATTTGACATTTTTCCCAAAAGTTTATATGTCTTTAGATTCCTGTAAGATATAAACCAACTATTATTAAATTATTCCACAAGTTATATCGAAGTTTTCGAACGTTTCCCGAAGAGTTAACTTTTGAACGTGACTGTGGCGAGACTACTACCTTAAAATATGGCCAATTTCATCAGATTAATCAGTAGTCAAATAATTCTCCTTTTTTCTGCCTATGAATATAAATTAATGAAGGTGGCTTCTGTACGGGACCAAAGTTAGCTGAGTTAATTAGAGACAGCATTCTGACTCTTTGCTCTCAAATAAAACCGGAAGCCGTTGCTATCGCTGATTCTTTGGCACCTCCGGATTTTGTTCTCAATTCCGTCCTCGGAATGTCCGATGGCAAAGTGAGTCAATTTTAGTCAAATCTTTTTTGTTATTTTCATCACGTTCTGATTTCAAAATCTCATTGAATTTTTTGTATTTTATGGTGCAGGTTTACGAGCGTCTGGAAGAAGTATTCCGTGGTAATACTGGCGGTATGGAAAGGGCGTCTTGGTGGCCAGAACTGCTATCGGCAGCTCGAAATCCTCTCAAAATTGTACAATCTAAACTATGACCTAGACGCACAAACGCTTAGCACAAAAAACAACATCAAACTGTTATTAATCCAATCACGAAATAATTCCAATTTATCGAATCGTATTAACGCCGAAGTAATTATTTTTTGTTTTTTTTCTTTTTCACGAATTTTTTGACAGAATCAATTTTTTTTCTTCTGTATTATATTATACAGCTCTCAGGGAGAAAAAAGCAAACATATTGTACAGAGTATTATTGATCGAAATCCTGGAGATTAATGAAACATTTATTTGAAATATTTTACACAGAATTTTCCAAATGAATCGCAAAGCAAAAATAGATTTTGGGTAATTGTTTAGATAAAGGGCCCCACATTAAAAAGTCTTGATTTTTGGATACATTGTTAATGGTGATGCATTGATGGTTGTACATTGTTGTATGGTGAATACTGGAATAAAATATAAGTGTGTGTGTGTGTGCGCGCGTGTGCGTGTGCGTGTGTGCGTGTGCGTGCGTGTATGGGCTAGCGCGGTCCAGTTGAAGGTCAGAGTTGTGTAAAATCATGCCCTCTATGATATACTCCATGATGAAACATTTTTAAGGCGGGACCCTTTATTTAAACAATTACCAGATTTTGTTTTTATACCGATCCAAATTCTTAATTTTCGTGCAACTTTCAAACTTTATTAAATGCGTTTTTTCTCCAACCATTGTCCGAGCACATTGAGGGAGTAATAAATCTGCCGTTCAATTTTTATTTAACGTTTACTTGTATGGTTATTAGTTGAGATTTTTTTAAAGAGAATCTTTGGTGAACGAGGCGTTTTTACATATTTAGTACGTGATGGCACAAGGGTTTCGACCCTCGGCGAATCGAAAAATAGGATAGAGCAACGTGATGCGAGGCAATCTTATACTTGGTTCGGTTTCTTGTCTCAAGGGATCCGCAATTTGAGAACAGACTTTGTCCACGTCGTCGTTCTCCATTAAACGCGAATTCCTTGTCAAAGTCTCTGGAGCTTTGGTGATCAGCTCGTTAAAACGCGAGGCAACTTGCCGCCACTCAATCAAGTCTTTAGCCTGTATTTATATAAGAAAGACTTCTGTTATTTTGTTCTAGAACTTCAAGGAAAGTGATTTTGTTAATTCAACTAAACTTTTCAAATAAATGTCTTTTTCAATGGTGTCGTGACTGAAGATACATTTTATATAATGAAAAAAATAAAATAAAATTATTCGACGTTGGTTCAAACGGATTTTTCAAACTGATTCGACTTTTTTTTCTCATTGGAAACGTCCAGTTTGTGGTTCGAGAGGCATGATAATAACAAAACATTAATTTTCACAAGGAAACAATGATACATTTTCGAGAGTCAAATTTTTTTTTAAACGAAAGCTCCACATTATTTATCATTCGTTTTTTAGATTTCAGGAATTAAAAAAAATTACATTCTTGGAAATTTATTGTTTCACAAACCACACACCATTGGCCTCTAAATAATCTCCAAACAAATAACAAAATTTACAATCTTTAAGCGGAAATGTCCAAGTGGGGTCAATGTTTTTTATTTTGCGAACGAGAGAAATGGAGTAAACAAAAAATACTTGAAGCGTGGAAAAGAAGAGTCGAAAGATAAGTAAGTTGAGAAGGAGTGACTGTTCTCGATGGTGTTGTCAATCGTACCGTCATGCGAAAGAAAACCGGAAGTAAAACGATCGGCAAGGGGGAGCCATGCAGCTCGGAACATTCGGAGGGTGGCGCCGAGTGCGCGAGGAAACTCAGAAGCTCCAGAATATCGGCCAACAACTCACCGTGACGTCCTCCAACATCTTGCCTTATTAAACCAAGCGCATCACGCGCAATATCCTGTGCTGCTATTCCGGGATTCTCGGCTTTCATGTTTTCGTATTCCCCAAAATTATCGAATTAAGATCATTAACATAGTTGCTACGGTTCCATTCGAAAAATTCATACGGATTGATCAATTAATCACTTCGATATGAATTCATTTAAGTCGATAGCAAGTTTTTTATTTATATATTAAGCACGCATCAGAGGTACAACCGTAGAGTTCAACGAAGAGTAAAAAAACAACTTCACAAATTTCAATCGATTCTTCAGTACCATTTTGAAAATATGTCCAAGTGAAATATAAGAAAATAAAGAGGAAGAAAAAAATGCTGACTTCGATTTAGTTCGATTTTATACGTGTGACACGTTACATACCGTTACGCACGAATAAAATAGCAACTTGCAATTTTCAGCGAACTCCTGAATTTTTCTTTTTTTTTTTTTACTTGTCACGTTTTTAAGTCACCGTAAGTGCTTTTATACATAAAAAATGACACGATTCATTAGATTTTAGATGGATCTACTTTTATCATAAAAAGCACCAAAATTCAATAGAAATTGATTGAGGTAAAAGAAAACTTACCTAGAATGAGACGTTGAATGTTAAACGGCATAACAGGCTTCTTTAGACGAATTAGAAATAGTTGAAGGGCAGCCGCACACTCAAGTGCATCGTTACCGTGAGCATGCTGAAAATTTCGTACTTGACCCTTCTTCAAAGCGTTTAACATTTGTCGTATCAAATTTCGTCTTCCAGTGCGTCGAAAAAGACCTTCCGCTCTCGCATCTTTGCCACCCAATTGTCAAATGTCATGTTTCAATAAATGAGAAAGATTAAATTATTTTGGTGAATTATTAGGTCGTGTTAATTTTGTTTTTGTTTTTGAGTTTGGAAATTAGCTACTGCGACGATTTCAATTGTTTTCATCTTAATTACCAGTTTTCTTTTTTTTAAATTATTATCTATGATAATTATTTTGATATGCTCATCGAATGATTTTCTTTTTTCTATTGTTGTTTTCTTGTAAACAATTCACGAAAGAATAGAAATAAAACATTGCTTGAGAAACATCGATAAAAAAAAACATCACAATGACTCACTTTGTTTCAAAAATTTGACGCTCTCTTTAACAGCGAGCAAAGACTCGTTCGATATAATCTCATCTCCCGCGTTTTGCCTAAACAAAAAAGAGTTGCCAGAAACAAAAACAATAAACAAATGTGGCTTGAACAAAACAACTTTTTATTTCCTGTTAGAATATTCCGGTGTCTGCTTCCGTGATATTGAAAACGAGTAAAAATATTTAATTATCTCGTGAAACAATAAATTCTGATTCAGAAAGACGTTGCTCAATGTTTCTTCGCATGGGGAAGTGAGCTGAGATTATTTAACGAACTGATGAGCATGAAAAACCTTCAGATACGCTTACGACAATGGCGAATATTATTTTCAAAAAAATTTTTACTCTCTCTCTCGTTATCACGATTATTTATTTGTACAAAGTTAACGGCGAAGATGTGACAATAAATCGACATCCTAGACAATGTTCACATTGTCCTAGCGGTACTGAGGAATTATTAACTTCACCATGGTAAGCCTCAAAGTTCCTACCAGGTATTCGTGTTTTAATCAACGCCCTTCAATCATTCTATCTCTTTGCCAATAACGATCTATCCGTCTATTTTTTATTTATTCACACGAATATTAAAAATTAATGGCATTAATGATTTGTAGTTAATTATTTATAGTTGAAATAAATGCAGAAATTGGGTTGTGTTTTTGTGGTTCGCGTGGGCAACGAGTGTCGAAATGAAAAATATTGCGGAATTGATTTGAAGGGGAAGAGGGTGGGGGCAGTTGATTGAACATTGAACGGCGTAGTACAAATGAAATTTGGTTCAAGGTATGGAGTTCCTCGAAGTTCGGAAAGATTTCGGTATTCCTCGAGAAGATATCGGGATACGAAAGATCAACAACCGAGTGAACCGTCGTCCGGTTCTGGGGTTGAAGAGGAAAAAAAAAAAATGGCGAACGCCAAGATCAATCTTTCCGAAGGAATATTCGGGGCGGAAAATGTTGATCAGGGAAATAATCACGAACGAAAAGAGCGAAGCAGCACGCAGAAATTTGAGTTCGAAGGTAAAGAATATGAGATACTTGTTAATGATGATCACTCAAGCATCGAGGAAATGGAACCACAAGCATCTACGTCATCGGTAATAACGTCCACCATGACTTATAAAAATATTGAGCGTTTGTTGATGATTTACAAAGCCGTTCAAAAGATGGTGAAATTAATGGATCCAAATAAAACGATATACGAAAATTTTGAACAAGCGGTTTTCGATATTTTTCAAAAAATAATATACGAAGAATTCCCAAAATTGTTTGACGACTATCTCAATAAGAAGGAGCAGGGGGAAGTCAATCGGAGTTTCGGAAATTTGGACACGATGTACGGCAACGTTCAAAGGTCAGAACCCGAACAGGATGATTTTTCCCTTTCGGCGATTGGTAAACAGATCTTGCTAGAATTAATACCACCGAAAAAGCAGGATTGGCAATCTGCCAAAAGCTCGCCATTCAATGAAGAACCGAAATTTATCGCGGCTGAGAGTGTTGCCGCTCCTTGTTATGAAAGTCCTCCGATAATGATGTCAAATGTTTATTCGGATTTCAGAAATCAAAACAACAATTTCGCGAACCGACCCACTTCGCGTTCCGGACCGACGACGCAGCATTCGAGACCAAAAGGTCGACCAATCGATCAACCCACTCCTGGCAGTATTATAAAAAAAATAGAACAATCATCAGTGATTTTTAAAAACGGGCATCACGAACCATTACAAAATAGGCCAATGATCTATCATGTTACACCGGCAATCACAGCTCCAGTAAGGGAAATGGGAGATACCGATACCAATCGTAACCTTTACAATCAACGGTTTGCGAATATATACCAACACGAAGTTCCCATGGGGACGTACAAACGCGAAATCAACTACAACGACCAAACCCCTACACCGTTCGAATATGTGACCCTCAATGAACCTCTAGACTCCCACAATGACGCTAGTTTTGTAAGGCTCGCGAGATCTGAATGTCCAACGGAAAATGTGGAAAGCTTCGATCAGCCGAAAGAGCCAGCTGTAGCAATAGAAAAATCCAATAAATCGCCAGATTTCGAACAGCTTGAAAACCCTAAAGATCTTGGCAAGTCCAAAAAGTCGGACAACTTGGAAAATGTTTCAATCACCGACGAATCTGGGACGCTCGCGGATTCCGTGAATTTGACAAGCACCAGCGAGTCTGAAGTAATCAGCAAAAAAGTCTACGAAGCTTCGAAAGAATTTTTAAAGGCTGAAAAGCCTGAGGCGCCGAGTGCTGAAACGAGGGAAGCAATATCAACTTTCCTGGATAAGCTGAGAAACCTTGAGCAAGCTGTCGATGATCCGCTGGCCGCAAACGAATCGTCTGTTCTCAGTCCCATCGAAAAAACACCAATGATTGGCAGCGGATGATCCGCAATAATTGAACCTCCATTATCCCCCCTCCCAAACGCGCCTATTTTTCATTATTTATTTTTTATTTACGTTGATTACAGCTATGATTGCACCTCCTTACATTAATGGGGTCATCCCATGTGGCAGCTATTTTTTTTTTTCGTTTTTTGGGAATTTTTTTTCATGAACCATTAAAACACAATATCTTTGAATTTATACCACACATTTATTAACATTTTTACAGTCCCTCAGAATTTTATCAAACAAAAATAACGAGTTGAATCGACTTTACACCGTTCGAAAGACACTCATGTGTTGGTTGACGGCTGCCATGATTCCGGAGGTTTTGCTCATCTGAAATCAAAAAATCAAACGGCATTTTAATTTGTAGACCTGAGACTATCGCTGGAACTAGAGTAAAGTAAAAATATCGAAAATTGAGTTTTTGGCACGGATTTAAAAGTCGAAAAACATGACGAAACTTGGAACTTAACATTTAAAATCGTGCCAAAAATTCAATTTTCGATATTTTTACTTTATTCTAGTTCCAGCGATAGCCTCAGGTCTACAAATTAAAATGCCGTTTGATTTTTTGATTTTAGATGAGCAAAACCTCCGGAATCATGGCAGCCGTCAACCAGCACATGAGTGTCTTCTAAACGGTGTAAAGTTGATTCAGCTCGTTATTTTTGTTTGATAAAATTCTGAGGGACTGTAAAAATGTTAATAAATGCGTTGTAAAAATTCAAAGATAGTGTGCTTTAATGGTTCATCAAAAAAAAAATTCCCAAAAAAAACGAAAAAAAATAGCTGTCACATGGGATGACCCCGTTAATTACACCACTTCATAACGTAAGAGCGATTGATTGATTTTAAAAACAATCACGATTACGTAATGACAGTTTATTTTCCTTTTCGATCTTAAATATAACTTGTTTCATATGACGACTGAAAACTTTTATCTTCATTTTAAGTAATTATAAGATTTGAAAAAATTCAGAAAATAGGCGTAAACATATTAAATTCTCAAAATAATAACACATTTCATTAATTAATCCCGAGATTTATCATCCCTTTTATTTTTCGTCTGTATGAATAATGTAAATACCCAAATTATTGACAAATAAATGATATTTGAAGAAATGAGGGTGGACCCAAGCATTTTGCACAGTTCGATATCCCACACATGCCTCGACACCAAGGAAATTTAGCAAGCTGTCCAAAACCAATTATCAGACGATTCGATTTTCCTTTGAAAGAATTTAAAAAATGCCAGTTACAAATATTTCAAAGTTGTGATATCAATGTAGGAGGGGGAATTTACGAACGTAATGAACTTTTTCCATAATAAAAAGAATCTAAAAAATTTGCAGCAATGCGTGTATCTGTAATTTGTGATCTGGTAATCAAAATCTTTTTTTTTGTTTTGACATAAATTTGAATTGTCCCAATTATGATTGAAATTCATTTTCTCAGGATTTAATATTATCGAATGGTACGCAATAATCGTACCGTGTAATGTGTGTGTCGTTCAGTTTCGAAACCTGACGAAATATCAACTGTAAGCTTGGCTATGCATTTTTGATGCGTATCGGGTTAAAGAAAATTGCTCAACCGAATACTCCAATTCTTATTTCACATTCGATATTGTATTTTGTTTTTTGATCGATTAAAATGGAATTTAACGAGGAGGGGGAACTTGTAACGACCTTTTTAAGTGAGATTCGAAGCGAGTAACTGACACAAATCGACAAGTACTTCGCGAACGATCATCGGGTTGATACTGATTTTTTCGTTACTGCTTTTCATATTTATTTTGTTGAAAGTAAAAAGGTAATTGTAAAAATGACAAATTTTCGTACAATCCTGATTATTTTATTGGGAATCGCGGTGATCGAAGCTCTGCCAGCCGCGAAACCAACGTCAAAGCCAGGTAGTAAATCGATATCAAAGCTGAGATCGTTGAGTTCGAAGAGCAAGAGTCTCGTGGCTGTAGAAAAAAAGATCGGTGGCGATAAAGCCTCAAAAATCGCGATCGAAAATGCAGAGGAATTAAAGAAAGGCGATCGTAAGAAGAAATCGACAACTTTTTGCGTCGAAATACGTCCCGACCCGACCGACAAGGTTTGCGACCCAGCCCCAAATACAGTCGTCCACGAGCATCACCACGAGTGTTATCCGAATCCACCAATTAATCCAATCGTGCCAGGCAATCCTGAACCACCAAACGGTCCACCTTTCAATCCAAACCCACCAGAGAATCCAACTCCAGGAAATCTAGAACCACCTGTTTATCCAGTGCCTCCGACCACCGTTATTCTTCAACCACAACCAACTCTTGGTTGTATCACTTCTTCGTACGGCCCCTGCCCGCCTTCGGTGTACCCTTCGGTCTATTCACCTAATTCAATGCAATCTTTACCTGTTAACAAAAACATCTATTTTGCTGGCGATGCCCTGCTCGGGACGACAAATAACGAAGAACCGACTGATTCTATTGAGCAACCTTTGCCACCATTGCCACCCTATTACGACACTCAATCTGTCGTAGTAGAAAATCCCGAAACTCCTGTGAACGCGCAGACTGTCAAGCAGAAGTACGACTACGTAATACAATCGCCGGTTCAACCGGCACATCAAACATTGTACATCCCTCAAAATTATCAACAACAACAAATCACCGGTTCTTGCAATTCGGGACTTGCAACCGGTAACGTCGCTAATGCTACTAGAATCGAGAACTTAGCACCTCCATCAGGACCTGTCGTAAGTCCCAGTGTCTCATTCGAATCTTGTTTTTCGTATTTCTCAATGAATGCAGATTATTTTTTGTTTATATCTAATGTGACCATGATTTATCAAGGCTTATTAACGGGGTCATCCCATGTGACAGCAATTTTTTTTTTCGCTTTTTTGGGATTTTTTTTGATAAACCATTAAAACACAATATCTTTGAATTTTTACCACACATTTATTAACATTTTTACAGTCCCTCAGAATATTATCAAACAAAAATAACGAGTTGAATCGACTTTACACCGTTCGGAAGACACTCATGTGTTGGTTGGCGGCTGCCATGATTCCGGAGGTTTTGCTCATCTGAAATAAAAAAATCAAACGGCATTTTAATTTGTAGACCTGAGACTATCGCTGGAACTAGAGTAAAGTAAAAATATCGAAAATTGAATTTTTGGCACGGTTTTAAAAGTAAAAAAAAAACGACGAAACTTGGAACTTAACATTTAAAACCGTGCCAAAAATTCAATTTTTGATATTTTTACTTTATTCTAGTTCCAGCGATAGCCTCAGGTCTACAAATTAAAATCCGTTTGATTTTTTGATTTTAGATGAGCAAAACTTCCGAAATTATGGCAGCTGTCAACCAACACATGAGTGTCTTCTAAACGGTGTAAAGTTGATTCAGCTCGTTATTTTTGTTTGATAAAATTCTGAGGGACTGTAAAAATGTTAATAAATGCGTGGTAAAAATTCAAAGATAGTGTGTTTTAATGGTTCATCAAAAAAAAAATCCCAAAAAAAGCGAAAACAATAGTTGTCACATGGGATGATCCCGTTAATTCAATATAATTGAACATTGCACTATTTAATAAAGTTGTTTGTTTTTTATTTGTGGTCACAGATTCCGCCTCAGATAAATACAAATTTGTTCCAAGCGAGATCTCGTACGTACCTGCCATCAACTGCGATGCAGACCTTGTTGTCTGACTTGTCCAATTTTCGAATAATTCCAAATTCTCCGAACTCTGGAATTCCGATGGGCTATCAAACTTTGTACCGCAGTTATGATCCTAATCAGGGGCCTGCCGGACTTCCGATACCCTCTGATCAGAACTCGTATACTCAAAAGATTCGTTTGCAACGGCAGCAGATAAAGGAGCCAAATATTAACAGAAACGAGGAAAAATCGACGAGCAAGCCCGATTCTCTTATATTCAGTGATTTGATAAATAAAATGAGAGCAAGTGAAGAATCGTGGAAACTGGGTCCAACGATGCAAACTTTTCCGCGAGAAAAGACCGATCAGATCCAGCAGTTACGTGCTCAGGGAGCTCAAGTAAACATAAATTTACCACCTTCGGACGACCCAATTATACCTACGAGCGATTCGAACAACAAAGACCAATCGGTCATATCAAATCTCAAGAAAATTGGACAAAAAGAAATTGAATCTGCGCTTAACACAAGCGAAGGCAAACGCCCATAAAAATCCCTCGCTCGTCTCTTCTTTTATACGAGAGTTCCATTTTTTTAATTAATTGTAAACTGTTTTGTAATCCTCAGCAGAAAACATTGATTCTGCTTCTTTTTTATGTTTTTTTTATAAAAAATAAATATGCCAAAAGAATTCGTACCTCTTTGATAATTGCGCGCCCATATTATCCCTCTTAAAATATTACATGCGATTATTACTTTCAATTTACAAATTACCACGAAATTTTCGTTTGACACTTTGAGCGCGGGAAGATATTTTATTTTTTGACAGCTTAGTGTCGACAGGCTTTCGTTTTTCTTCTTTTTACTGACTATTTTCATTTATTTTATCATTGGTTTCACGATTATTCGACAAAGTAAAAGTTGATTTAATGTTGACCGCATATGCCGCATGATTTTAAATAATTACACTGTTATTTCAATTACTTTGAATTCAGGAAAGTCAACAAATTTAATATCATTCATAAATATTGTGTGTTACTTTTGATTGAATCTTATTATAATGCATGACCATGGAAAATATTGGATCTCATTATAATGCATGATCATGAAAAATATTAATTAGGCCAGTAATGATCAAATTGATTAGGAGATCGTATCAGACCTTCATTGAGTCTCTTATCAATAATATCTTATCATTATTTTTTATCACTGAAGTATTTGCTGTCAAGTTATACCTCGAATAGTTCTCATGAGGTGAGCTTATCTATAAAAAAAATAAAATAAAATAAAAGATGAAAAAAATGGAGGGTCGCTTGTATGGGGGAGGAAAATAACCACAGGAGTGATTAGCAGAAACGTCGGTTAGTATGTGTTCGTGTGTTTATTTTTTAGTGTTGGTAGGCTAGTAACAGGAACCGGACAAACGTACTATTGTGGTTTCCTGTATAGTGAATGAATCATTCCTCCTCTTCATCCGGTCCATAAGAAAGATCTCTCTCTCTCTCTCTCTCTCTCTCTCTCTCTCTCTCTCTCTCTCTCTCTCTCTCTCTCCCTGAGCAAATAGTCAGATATTTTTATAATACCGTAGTGTTCCCTGAGAATTGTGCGAGCTCGCGGTAACTTCGCAATGTTCGAAAAATCGATATTCCCTTTAGTCGGGATATTAATTGTTTATTTAACAGTGATAACGGGTGAAAGAAACGAGGTGGAAAATGTAGATAAGGTCGAAGATAGTTGGGATAAGGATCAAGATATTCGTGAATTTGATCGTTTGATTCGTCGTCACTCAGAGAAGAAAAATTATCCGGAAAATTTGCGAATGTTTATTAATTTTCCAAAAATTTATCGATCTGAAAAATGGAGGGACGAGGCGAGAATTCCACAACCCGAGTTTGAGACTTCCTCCTTACCGTCCTTGTTGTCAATGTCACAAAACGAAGTGGAAGAGGAGGAAAGAAAAAAATCATTGTCAGATCAATTTTCTTACGTTGCTCGTGAATTTTATCGGTATTACTCGAAGCAGCGCATTGGAAATTTAAAAAAAAAATTTGGTCGTAAAATCTTTCACGTGCCTGAGGGTTATTCACCCTTGAATACTGAGGATTATCATGGCTCCGGACATTTTGAAACTACTCAATTACCGCGCAGCACGACCGTTGAAATTGATTGGAAAAATATTATTAATGCGCCCACTTCCGGCTGTCCAAAGGGACAACGAAAAGATAGAAATGGTCGCTGTCGAAAAACTTTGTAAGAGTTCTGAAAAAATGCCACTTTTCTTTTCACATAATTATACTAGGCAACATTTTTATATTTTTCCCTGTTAGTGAGAAGAAGAAGGCGTTTTCGATAGATTTCTTCATCAAACACGAAGCTGCATGGTCGCTGAAATTGTCTAACTCGTCAAGATTTTAAAAAGTTTGCGGTCAAACTTTCAAAAGAACGAGTTTTGGCTTGTATTTAATAATTTGTAGTTCGCGTACTCGATGTGCTAGAATCTTTCAACGAGTCTTAAAATGAAGCTTAAGCTTCGTACTTTTGAAAGGAATTATTATAAATTTCATGACACGTGCCGTTCAAGTACTGTCAACGCTTCTTCGTAATATTGGGCATTCTTGAATATATCGGGTTGTACGACGCACTTGGCAATAATGCTGAATATCAACATCCGTTAAAATCAGATGTCAATTTCATTTTCAAAATTTAATGTATAAAATTGCTCTCTGTGATATTAAACATTATGGCTAAGCTCGTATTGTCCGTGCATATATAGCAAGTACGCACATCGCTACAAAGAAGCATTGACACTTCAACTTCACTTCAACGACACTTGTGACGTAAAAAATAAAATAATTTATTTCTTTTCAAAGTACAATGTTCGAACTTTATTTTTAGATTTATAAGGTCCCCGAACGCCGGATTCATACGCTATAAGTTTACAAAAATATTTTGACGGGACAGACCTAGTTAGAATTTTCGAAAAATCGATTTTTTTTTTATTTCATTTTCAAAAAGTAGAATCTCTTACGAACATTTTCCGCCCAGGTAAATGTAAATCGGACCATTATTCGCCGAAATACAAGACTTTGTAGCACGTCGTGTCTGAGCCATAGGTAAGCAGGTAGCGGACTTCAAGTGCGTTTTTCTCGAAACCATGTTTTTGAAGTCGGTGATCACTGTAGCTCGAGAACGGCTTTACCGATTGGGTTGAAATTTATATCACTTCTTCTATACATGGTAGTCCTCCATATGAACGAAGGATTTTTTTTTTGGATAATTATTTTTATTTTTAATAGCAAAAAATGGAACTGATATTTTGGTCAAAAAAACACTTTTGACTTTTAACGGCCGCCATTTTGTGAAAAATGGAAATTTTTCAAAACCCTTCGTTCAACTGGAGCATTATATCATTAACTAAAAATCCCCTCCGTTTTTTTTGTTTCAGATGAGCCGTTGCAGCGTGAGCTTGATCACCGCAAACCGTGTTTTTTTTGCAGCGTCCTCGGCAATTGACGGTCACCAGCTTATTTCGATATGTATTGCGTTGAAAAAATTGCAACATATACATTACATATGTATCTTTTAAATGGAAGAACTTTTGTTGTGAATTATTTTATCGTTTGACCAAAAAAAAATCGGAAAAAAGGCCTTTTTTTTGACGTTCCAACTAGGTCTGTCCCGTTAAACTCGTTTTTTCCACACTTTCGCCTCAGTTTTTGTAAAAGCCTAACGCGATGAACCATTTTAGCAAATTGGTGTTCAGTGCAAAAAAATCTATTGAAAATACCGAGTTACCTTCCATCTGCAATTCGATGTTGGCTCGTGTTATTATCATTTTATGTGACCTTGGACTAAATGATTTGGTTTATTTTTTATGAAAGTTTATTATTGATAGTCTTTCTGTTGTTCCTTGTCGTTATTTAGTCAGATTTTTTTTAATACTAACAATTATGAGAAGAGTATGATATTATATGAATATTTAACAATTAAATGTTAAAAAAGTGAAAAATTCAATTGAATGATCAATCAATTTTGGGGCTGATTATTCATTTGTTTTTTGCAGGTGGTGAAGTGGGTCAATGTTTTGGAATTAACTTTCTATGACGAAGAAATCAACGAACGGATGATACTTGAGAAAAATGTCTGCGATACGAGCATACTTGCACAAATACTGTGTCATTGAATAATTTGCAAGCAATGCATTTTTAATGGAAAAAAAATTTTTGTGGATCCGATGAACGAACTTGTATAGACGAATAAGTCTCTTACTCATTTGCCTTGTAGTTCTTATGGCATTTTAACGAACAAAACTTAGTTTGTAAGAAAAAAACATAAATATGATTAAAAACGTTTCACAAACATTTGCGAGTTCATTTTTTTTTGCTTATCTCAACCGTATTTCCATTTGCAAATTTTTCACATTGTGCATATCTTTCAATTAATAAACACATACTTTTCTGAATAGAGTTTTTTTTTTAATTACTTCTTTCCCAAATTTACGATAGCCACACAACCAAAACAGCATTATTATTATCCCTGAATTTAATGCCTTTGAACGTTCGAAAAATTATATTTTTCAATCTTCATTGCCCTATTTTTTCTACATCTACAATTAATGATCATTACAAAAATGAATAAAATTAATAATAACGGTGATATACGTGGCGTGAAGCATTACAAAGACTCGCTGGTGTCGAAATTTCAACAACGTTTACACGAGGTAAATTTAGACAAAATTACACATGTGTAGAATGAAAATATTTCGAGAACTGTGTTTACATAGAGGGATGGAGCCATGAAATCAGGCTTACATCGGATGAGATCGCGATTTGATAGTCGATCAGTACTCTTCGAGAGGTATAATCCTACAGTTTATAAATTTCAATGAACGAGTTTCCAAAAAAAAAAAAAAATCGTAAATTAAACCGCCAATTTGAGTAAAATTAATTTGTGATTATTCGTTTCGTAACATTTATTAGAGACACGAACGTAAAATAGAGATTAGATAAAGATCTCCCCCATCGAATCCATCCTCGATCATATCTGCAATTGTAGCGAAGAAACCGGTACGAGAAATATGGACATATCGATCCAGTATTCTTTCAGTCGACAGTAATGATTCTCGATGATTTTTTATTCCCCGAAAGTAAATACATAAAATTATTTATCGTTCATTTCTTTGTTTCAATTTAACAAATTGAGATAATGGAGGTAATTTCGATTGAGGAAAGCCTGAAGGATAAAGAGGAGAATATCGAGAACGAAATTAAATCGGTCGAAGAATGTAGCCCTCAAACAGGTCAGAAAAGCGTTGAAAATTCCCTGGATAATTTGACGATCGATGACGAACGGAGCAACGATCGTGAAAATAGTGAATCCGGCAGGCCGAAGCGAAGAAATAAGAGGAATATTATAAACGCACCAAGAAATGTGAATCGGTATCGTAAGGACGCTAATGGACGATGGCGCCGGGTCTTGTTTTAAAAATGTTACCGTGAATCATCATTAAATTTGAAATAGAATTTGTATCGAATTTTTCGTAAATAAGAATATATTTTTTTACTCAATATTCTACGTAAGGAAATAAATGTAATTCAAGTATCTTGTGAAAGGTTGAAAAATATATGCATCCTTAACGCTTATTTTATAAATAAAAAAGATGAAGTATTTTTTATTAATTTACAACCGAAGTTATTCTTATCACGATTCGATCGATTTACGACAGTTCTTATCGACTTTTCAGTGGTCTATCGTTTGTTCAGATACAATATTTTCGGTATTCGTCTGCTACTGACACAAATAATGGGCCTGGAATATGATCGATTCGTAATGTCGTTTGAGTGGTAAAAATAAACAGCGCCTCGATTGTTTGAGCTTATGCATCCATGGTCGCGTGCATCTCATTCATTTGGTTTTTTATCTTCTGCAGCAGTCGCGTAATGTTTCAAATTTTACCTCAACCGTCCGAAAATGATTAAATTCATTATAATGAATTAGCTCAATGTTCCAATTGATGTCATGACCATTTTTTCACCGCAAATCATCATAGATATCGTTGAAACAGCAGGCGACGTTACTCACATTTACATAACGCATTAGTTTTTCTTTAGGAAAGCTTGTCCTCATCAATGCTGATGAGTAGAAGCGGCAAATATTTGAGGGCGGTTTGTTCCAACCTCTAGGTAAGCCTATCTGGCAGTTAAAGGTCTGCAAGTCAATGCTTTTAACCATCAGATAAGCTACCTAGAAGTTGGAACAACCCGCCCTGAATGTTTGTCAAATGTTCGCGAGTATGCGTTTATCTCTGGCAAAAATTGATCTTATGGCCTACATTTACATGCGCGTTCGTTAATGTTTTATCGCTTGAATATTCTTTTCTTTAATATTTACACATGCAGAGATTTTTCAAGTACGCGCGATATCGATGCCGTTACATATGCGACTTTAGGATGGAAAAGCCACACTACGGAATTTGGTATAAATAGCCAGGAGTACATTCGTCAGTAATTAAATGTGGACAAAGCGGTTACATATTCGCGTTGGAATAAAGACCGGTTTAGTTAAAATCGTAGACAAAAATAGATTATTTGTTTTTCTTTGATACATCGACGTCGAACGCACACAAACACGAAGATGCCGAATGTGAAGTCTACTTTTGTTATGAGAATGTTAACGATTTCTGCCATTTTCGCGGTTGCGGTAACAATTACAACCTCCGTGTTTTGCTACCCCCAAAGAAGCGCTAGTGGTGGAAACTCAGGTAGCGGGTTGAACAACCGACAGTCAGATATGAGCAACATCATTCGTGCCCCGTGTCCAGAGAACAAGAGACGAGATTCTCAGGGTATCTGTCGTGAAGTTATGTAGTAAGGGAAACATCCTTACCGTCTGCAAATCGCGACAATGTTTAACCACTCAAGATACGGCTACGTTTTCTGTATAAAAACATATAATTCAAATGCGTCATTACGCTGTTTTCGTCTAACGTTTCCCCATCAACGATGCAACTCAAAAGTTCTAATGATAAAAAAAGAATAATATAATATAATAGAATAGAACAGAAGAAAGAATGAAATAATAAGATCCTAACCATTGCGACCTGTCATATTTTAAAAGTTCCCGTGAAAAGATTTACAAAAGGCCCAGTATCGGCCCAGCATTACGCCAGTTATGCTCGACAACTGGTCGGGCGTTGTCATCAACGTGGGGCAACGCTTGGGTCAACTCCGTAATGTTACACCGGTCCTACAGTTGGCGAACAGCGTTAGCCCAGAGTTGACACCAAAGCTGGCCCAGCGTTGGTGCCGAGACTGGTCCAACGTCGGCCGAGCATCGGTTTTTATTATTAGATTATTTAATTGCTATTAAATTTAGGTTAATAATGATCATTTTCCGAGTCTATAAGAATATGAATTATCTCGAATGGTATATATTTAAAGAAAAACAAAAAAAAACCAAGTACGTTCATATTTATTCAAGTTATATATTTTCTGCCTGAGTAGGATTCGAACTGCCTATCTACGACTTTCCTTCCTAATGTCTACATCACTAACTCGGGACCCTAACCACTACACTATCGACTACTTCGAAACTTATGAAATGTAACTTTTTCTATAAGCTGATTCATACTCCAATAAGATACGATGACAAACAAGTAATAGATTACTAACGTGTATAAAAATAAAATTCGAGGTCTCTGAATCCGAAAAACGGTCAATTTTTTAAAACTGTATAGAAATTTTTTCAGCATATTTGAAATCTGCATTTCAAATTTGTAGTAAAATTATAAGCATTAAAAGAGAGCGTTTAATATGATATATCTATGATGGCAAAATATTGATTTTTATAGAAATTATTGATCCTGATGAAGAATAATATCAAAATATCATAACACCTGTGTAATACCGTATGGTTTTGTATAGTTACATCAATTAACGTGGGAATAGTTTATGATAATTGAACCTCACATCTGTAATCATTGTAGATAGCAATCCATAACAAATTAATACAATGTTAAGACAGTGGGATCATGTACGGTTGACGTCCAAGGCCCTATGCTGGCCCAGCACCAACAGTTCGTTGTCTGCCGGTATTTACATTGAGCTCTCGATCTTGACAACATATTAAACGGTAAACATTATCGGCCCAAGGTTCGCATAACCATCGGCCGCCTACTGTTGCCTGATGTTGAAATTACGCGACTGGGCCAGCATTGGCATTTCGTTGTATGCCTATGCTCAATTTCAACCTTGGTGAACAGGATCGGCCACGCATCGGTCCAAGGTTGGCGTAACCGTCAACCGCCTACTGTTGGCTGCCGTTGAAATTACGCGACTGGGCCAGCATTGACGTTTCGTTGTACGCCTATGCTCAATTTCAACCTTGGCGAACAGAATCGGCCGCGCATCGGCCCAAGGTTGGCGTAACCGTCAACCGCCTACTGTTGGCTGCCGTTGAAATTACGCTGCTGGGCCAGCACTGGCATTTCGTTGTACACCTATGCTGAATTTCAACCTAGGTAAACACGATCGGCCGCGCATCGGTCCTACTGTTGGACGCCACCGGTTGGGTAGCCAATGTTGTCCCGAGCGCTGGCCGTATTATAAGTATCGGCTATTTTTTCACGGGTTGGTACTAATCGCAGTCAATCCTCGATTATCATACACACAGATCTAATCCGCCAAAGACAATCGAAATGTTTTTTCCCCAGCATAGATATAAATAATAGCATGTTTACAGGTAACATTCTGACCACGTAATACTTCAAATATTCTTAGTAAATATAGCTGATTCTGGCAATATACATGAATTATCATACTACTTTTACTTTGTTGTTCGAGTATGCGACTTTACAAATGCGCAGTCTTTGTGCATATATTTTTTATATGACATTGTACATCTTACATCTCTTGATAGTAAATAATGGGATGAACGATACCGCAAGCTGTTAATATATTGCATTTATTAATCTAATGTTTTATTAGATTTGTGCCCATTGACAATGATTCATAACAATGTATCAAATTCGTTTTATTGCGCGTTTTCAGTTGGGTATATATATAGACTTACTCGGTTGATGATTTTAGTATACATAGGTAAAACATTTGAGATACTATCAAACAGCCAAAAATTATTGTCTGCTATTAAATCTATCCAAGTTTCGATCAATTTCCGACAACCATAAAAATCTTCGGCGGAAGTTTTGCTTTTCTTATTGTAACTGCAATAGTTCTCGTATTTGCTATGATGGAAATTTCCGCAGCTCCTTCTCCGGAATCCGATTGCAATACCACTCCAAGATGCCGTCATGGTTGGCGCTGGTTCCCGATGATCCAGCGCTGTATTTGCTGGGCTGGCAATAAGGACTAATGTGAATGAAGCTGATCTAACAACTAAAATTGTCACTTTATACTGCATAAAAAAAATATCATTGTTACAACCAAAACAAACGTGTTTCTTTGGAATTGTAAAAACATTACAAACATTTTGACTGTTCCACACGACATATTCGGTGCGTCGTAATAAAATGAAAGCAGTAGTATCAATAAAACGGAACTGCTGCAAAATTGAATTTGGCTGATTTCTATAACATTGTAAACTTATTCAAAATGACCTTATAAATTCTGTGAAAAAATAATATCAAGAGACTCGGTAGAGTCTCGGGATAAGTACATTGACAGCTCTGTCGTCTGCTGGTACTTTTATTTTATCATATTTCCTTAATAGGAACTAAAAAAAGAACAAATCATCGGACTCCGCAGCATCAATTTGCCACTCGGCCTAAAATCGCAGCTGTTACTCAACAACAAATTATCTCTTCTCGTCTCTCTCTATATATATATATATATTTTTTTTTTTGCTCATCTGTAATCAACAAATCAAACGGCATTTTAATTTGTAGGCCTGAGACTATCGCTGGAACCAGAGTAAAGTAAAAATATCGAAAATTGAATTTTTGGCACGGTTTTAAAAGTCAAAAAAAAATGACGAAACTTGGAACTTAATATTTAAAACCGTGCCAAAAATTCAATTTTCGATATTTTTACTTTATTCTAGTTCCAGTGATAGCCTCAGGTCTACAAATTAAAATGCCGTTTGATTTTTTAATTTTAGATGAACAAAACCTCCGAAATCATGGCAGCCGTCAACCAACACATGAGTGTCTTCCAAACGGTGTAAAGTTGATTCAGCTCGTTATTTTTGTTTGATAAAATTCTGAGGGACTGTAAAAATGTTAATAAATGCATGGTAAAAATTCAAAGATAGTGTGTTTTAATGGTTCACCAAAAAAAAAGCGAAAAAAATAGCTGTCACATGGGATGACCCCCTTAATTTATAATCATACTATATCATACATTACATTATAATGATACTACATCAGAGAATATCACATAAAAATTTATATAGTATATATCCTGACGAAATATATTATTGTAATGATCATCAGTTGGATGAAAAAGAGAAAAAAATAAAAATGGTTAATATTAAAATCACAAAAGACTCTCGCCTCTCAACAAATCTCGATGGTGTGCCGAGTTGATGCAAAAACCGTTAGATTTAATTGAACTACGTTTCAATCTGTTGTACGATATGCGCAATTTCGCAGAATTTTGTATCTATGTATTACTTTATTCTTACTCAATTGCATGAATCCCATTCGCATAAAATGAATACAGAATGACTAGATATTATAATTTAACCATTTAGCACAATCCTCGTGTGGGTTTAAGGCTGCTATAAATAAGCAGGAACAGTCGGATATACGAACAGACCAAACTCGCGTAAGACAAACCAGTTGTGAATCGTCTTAAAGGTAGCCTCTGTTTGTTTTGGTATTTGCTAACATCGCATTAGTAAGAATGAAGCTGCCTTGCTGGAATAACTCTTTCTACGGACTAATGGCAATAGTCTTCATGTTATTTGGCACTATCGCTCCACCTGTTGATTGTGCAAATATCAAAAAGGATCCTTTACGCGACGGTAACGGGATCAAAGGACCTTGCCCAAATGGCCAATGGAGGGACGGTAATGGGCATTGTCGTAGAGTCATGTAAGGATTACTACTAAAGTAAATACATGTAAAGATTACTACTAATCCTTACTTTTTTCTCATATTTTCTCTCGTATTCAATAATTATTTGTAATTACTGTATTGGGTGGGACGGATTCACCATTAAATTTTATTACACTTAAGGTAGATCGGTGAATTTGAGCCATCCAAGATGAAGGGCTGACAATTTTTGTAGTTACACATAAATACGGGATGAATTGATATTTGTAACTCGAACGCTATTTACCATCTAGTTTGGTAGTAATTAATTCGTAAATATCGACTGTTTCCAGACACTTATCCCCACGAGCATAGAAAAATCGTATGACTTATTGAATTTTTACATTCGGTATTTCCAAGATTTCGTAATAAAAATTGATCACTGTATTCCGTGAATATTCCTGAATATAAAAGTGCTTGGGTGTTTGAACGTTACCGGTAAAAATCGACTCAAACAAACATAACAAATTATTCGTTGTAAAATGATTGAGATTTCCACAGGAATGACACAGGAAAGAGCGCTTAGCAACTCTGTATTCAGCGTTTGCTAGCACATGCCTTCAGACGTGACAGTTTGCCAATTTGACTGTGTTTTTCTTTCCTGTTCTCAAATGTTTCTATCGTATTTGATAAATATCGATAGAATTAATGGTGATAGGTAAACTGGCAAAATGTCTGCCGTTGCGTAATTTCTTTGTGTAAATACACTAGATATATTGTAAACAAAACTGACAGTTTCGACAGACGACAGTAACGTCTATGACACGTTTTACAATCTACTATGCTCGTCAAATTTCAATTATTAAACATTTTTTGAACAATAAAATCATATAAAAATATCCATTCTCCACTGTTTCTATTTCGAAAATAATAAAATCATCATTTCAAAGTCAGTTTTGCATTTGCACACTTTGGTGTACAATAGATACTACAAATAATCCGTAGCCATCACCGATCTAAGGTAGTTCGGTAGAGTTTGGTCGAGTCCAAATGTAGTCCATTTTTCAAATTTGTAAAGGACGATTACATTGCAAAATTGATTTTAAAAATTACTTTCATTGAAAATAAAATTTATCACATCGCATATACTCTTAAAATATGTGGTAATTGATACTGTATAGTGTAAATTTAAAAAACACTTTTTTTCATGTTAAAAAAAGTAAAAAAAGAACGTCAAGTATTAAACAATCGCGATCTTAGTTATAAAACGACCATTATACATACATATGTTCTTGTTGAACGAGAAAGAGAGAGCGCGCGCTATGGGCGAAAGAGAGGGGACCTGGCTTCGCGCGCTGTCTCTCTCGCTCAGCGGCGCGCAATAAGTGGGGGTAGCCTCGTTCAGTGGACTGGGCAACTGCAGGGTAGACAAATGTTTACCAGCCTCGCAAAGGACGTATATATGTCCAAATGTAAACAATCGCTTCTTACATTTTCTCGACTCTAAGGGACAGAAGTTCCTCAAACATTCGATTTTAAATCACAAAATTATCATATCTCGAGATTGGATGGACGGATCAACTTACAACAAAACCAATGGAAAGAGAAAAATCGAAAAAAAATCGTCCCCTACATTCAGATTTTCTACTCAAACCGTTCCGTCGTGAGAGCAGTTTGAAAAATATGAAAAGCCCGAAAAACGTCATATTCGCGTATATAAGAGTGCGGCAGGGCTCGTGCAAGTTTTCTTTTTTAAGGTAGTACCCAGGTTCTGGCGTAAGCAAAAGTTAGTCCAATTTCTCATATTTTTAATTCGGTAAAATGAGCTGTTTTAATATCGCATTATATAATATGGTATATACGTATATATATATATATATATCCTTGTAGGGATATACTGAAATAATTGATTGCTTATTAGATATATTATCAGTCGATTACATTTTTCCGAGAAGCGTAAACTTTTGGATGGGTACAGGCAGACCACACAATGAAATCTATATACAGATGAGGGGACATTAGTGTATTTGGACGAATGGTAGATCGCGACAACACCGCGACCCATCAGCTGCTCAGAAAATGCGCAGAAGAGTGCGCACACACGGCAAACGAGTCGGCTATCCGTGTGCCGAGTTAGCAGCATTGCCGTGATATCCCCTCCATGTCTCATACTTGTGCAATTTTATCACGAATTTCGAACTTTGAACATTAATATCTCGGAAACGTATGAGACGATAGTTTTGGAATCTAGCCGCAAAAATTCCTGATATTTTGTTCTATTACATATTCGTTTTTCATAAAAATCTGTCTCGAGATAAAAGCTTAATTAGTGAGAATGTGGCATTAACAGCGACATGGCATATGCGATACATGTAAAACAACCGAGTTTTAATGGGATTTATTTCTGAATTGTATGAGTCGATCACTCTAAAATTTGGACGAGATATAGATCCTATTGTAATTGATAACCTATTGAAATTTCAGAAAAATCTGTCTCAAGTGATTTTACCTGGGTACTACCTTAATACTTGGCGTCGAGTCGCTACCGCGCCTCTTGATAAATAATCTAGATGACAATTAAAATTTAATAAGATCTTGGCATGACTCGTGTAGTAACAGATCCGTGGATCGGTGAGAATGTAAACATAACCTCGAAAATTTTGCCGCACGACGATGAATTCATTACTAGCTCCTTTCGGCAGTTTTATTAAAGAAAAACAACTGAACCAACGTAATAAACATTCACTCGAAGCTCTAGACATGCAATGAGTAGAAAAAAAACTAGTGGCTATAATAAAGGTACTCGTCTAATTGACATTTCGTATCAGTGGGTATAAATGAGCCGCCATCTTGATTGTCTACTGACTTCTGACGAGAGAGCGAAGTCCGAGTCAAGCCGACAGAATTCTGCGATGTGTGTAATTATATTCGCGATTTCTCAATAGTTATACGGTAAATCCAATTTAATTTCTCCTAGAAGATGCTTCACATATCGTAGATTAGAGCAATAAATTTTTTTTTTCTTGGGATGCACAACAAATTTTTGAGTATTCTCGAACTGAACGTTCTAACCTATGGTATCGTCTGCATTCTCCTATGGTCGCAATGTATTTTTAAAAGCTAATATCTCAAAAACTACATGGTAAAAAGTTTAAATTTCACCAACATGTAAAAAAAAATTATCTTCTTTCGATTCCACGCAAAAAAATATATGGTCACACGTAACTCTACTGAACTACCTTAACGGACAACACCACTGTGACCCCCTATTTTTTTCACATTTTTCAAGATTTTTTTTTGTGGGGAAAAAAAGAGATATTCGAAATTTTTTTTTGGGTTTTGTTCCTTGTTTATTAATGTATCAAAAAACATTTTTTTCACTTTTTTCACGTCGCATGGTGGCGCTGGGGAAGCTCTCGCGTCATCTCCGCAGTGGTTCGCGGCACGCAGCAGAACTCTCTTCAACGTCGATCTGAAAAAAAATACCGAGTGTTTTCGTTAATAATATGATATTTTGAAGAGAAGTACATAGGGATTTGAAAAAATATTGATTTTTAAAAAATAGGCACGCCTTTGAAATTAAAGAATGATTTTTGAGCAAAATTTCTCGTCGAAAATAGACTATAACTTTTATAATTATTGAGAGATCGAAAAAATCTTATGTACTTCTCTAGATAATCTACTTTTATTGATACAGTAAAAATTTGAAGTCGATCGGATAAAAATTGCTCGAGTTCTGCTGCGTACCGCACTCAAAAAAGTGGTTTTGAGAAAAACGCGTTCAAAGTTGGGACCCCGAGCGTCGCGGACCGCTGCACCGCTCCACAAAATATTCAATATCTACGAAAATAATTATTTTTTCGACCTGGGTCCAACGGCATTTCAATCTTAAAAGTATTTTAGATTTTTTAAAATGGTTTTCAAAAAATCGATTTTTTGAAGCCGTCACAGTGGTGTTGTCCGTTAAGCGTATGGGTCAGTCGGTATCTCGCCATCGTGAGTGCGAGAAAGATAGTTGCAAATTTCGAAAGTGAAATTTTTCGACACGGTTTGACCGATTACAAAAAGGCCCTGTCAACCCATTTTTGCCACCGTCCTGCGTGAGCTGACAGAGCTTTTTTGTAATCGGTTAAACCGTATCGAAGAATTTCAACTGCGAAAATTCGAGATGATGTTAGGTAACTGATCTTAACGTCAAACTTATAAATAAATATGGATTTCGATAAGGATACACTTTGTTTGTTACAGAGATTGAGATCGTGCCAAGACATAGCACACGTTGATAGAACTACAGTGAAACCAGGCTAGATATTATGAATTTTCGACCGACAACGTTGTGGCGCTGAAATTTCCGAATATCTCGCTATATGAACAACAGTATTTCGTCGAGACAAATCATGTTATGAATGTATCAATCATGTATCAATTCTCCTTATGGATCAAGTTCTACTGCTTTTTACCTGATTGTTCTTCTTGACGACATCCTTGAAATCACAGTATATTATATCAAGAATGTCGAAAATAACATGCTATTACAAAGTTCGGAAGAAAACTGCTTGTTCTCTCTCCTTCTTCTTTCCCAAAATACAAACCTTTTTGACCAAAAATTAATGCGATTAATAAATGACGTTCATTGAAATCACTTACAGCTACGACTTCAGCTGTGCATAAAGCAATTATGGAATATATGGCGGTTATAAATTAACAGTATTCGGAAAAGTAACACATGAAAAGCTTCTGTTGGAGTTTATATGAAAATGAAGATATTGAGTCCTTTTACGTTATATGGCGAGTAGTATTTACCATGCGTGTCAGGAGCATTCAACATACTTATACGATCTGCAACAACTCAGGAAGCAGAGACCATGCATTTGTCAACGAACGATAAACTAATAATAACCTTTGAGCAAGACTCCAGCCTAGAAAAGTTGCGGAGGAAATGTGCATCATATTTGGATGATCACGAGACTTTGAATTTTGCCCAATACACTGCATGGTCTTAATTTTGGAATATGTAATTCAATATTTCTACCGCTCCGTGCCCATGTATATTTGCTTGGTGGACATAATAACGTGGCGAAGCTGTGCAAAGTGCGCAACCACAATACGGGCTGTTAATTGTTGCGGCGATGTAGTACGGTCACCACAGAGTACATAATTAAGAATTCTTAATTTTTAAATTAGATATATTTATTAAAAATGGGTGTGGTTGCAGTGATTTTGATTGTTTAGGGAGAAATGCTAAACAAACTATCAATTCTTCAGCGTATTTTAACCAGGCGCAGTAAAACGTGTGAATTCTTTTTTTATTTACCCTACGTTGCCACTATTGTCAAAAAATGTATAATATTTGCAAAAATTAATGTATGAGTTAATGAGCCTTGTCTTTATGGATATAATAATTGCTGACAGACGGAATAAAAAAATGTATCGCATACGTGCACCCTCGCAGGTTTACAAAAGAAGAGAACATGCATTGCATTGGATTTTTGCAATATAATCAATTACTCCATGCGCCACCAAATGCGATCGTTGCCTTGTACAATCTAAAAACTGTTGACTTCAACCATTATGAAAAAAACAAGGAATGAATAGTAAGGTTGCTTAATAATGTTAACGGGAAGGAAAAATAATGACGAGGTCATATATATATATATGGGTCATTCCACATCAATTCGACCAATTTTGAACCCGCCCCTCTTCGATTTGGCTGAAACTTCGCAATTTTATTTTACGCCACTAAAGAAATTTTTGTGAATTTTTTCAAATTTTTTAACCGAAGGTAAAAAAGTTATGAATGTTAATAAAAATGGCTTTTTCTTTTTCAAATAGCTATAACTTTTTCAAAAATTGACCTATCGGGACGTTTTTTTTTTAAGTTTTGTTTTCGAATGTATTTTTCTAAAAAAAATACAAAAATAATTTTGGAAATCAAGTTCTATGGAAAATTTCAGTTTTTTGAAAAAACCATGAATTTTTCAAATTCCGACACTTTTAATTTTTTTTTTATTTTCCCAAAAAAATCTTTGATTTATTCCGGAGTTAACCCCGCTAGTTGCTTAGTGGGCCGAGTTTTTTTTCTATTTTTTTTTCGATTAAAAAAAAAAAATTATTCGTTGTCAATTTTCTACTCCTCAAAATTTTCATTCAAAAATTTTATTTCACATCGAAATCAATCGTAGTAAATAATTTTGAGATATTCTATACCTTACACATAATTTAATTCAATGATATATGATAAGCATTTCACAGGTAAAGCGATTATCAATTATTTTTCTTGTAATACGATTATAATAAGGCTGTAAATTACCTAAAGGACCGATTTGCCAAAACAAAATCAATCGCTGGAACTCATTAATTACACTATGTCATTCCAGACAAAGATGGTTGCCTTTGTGTCCGAAATTTTTCGAATTCAAAGGAATACAGAGTATGTAAAATATTTAAGCGTCAAAGAGAGGTAAAATAAATTGATTTGTAAAATTGGTATTACAATAAAAATAGTTATATTACTCATGAAATGCTTATCATAAATTATTGAATTATATCGTGTGTAAGGCATAAAATATCTTAAAATTATTTACTATGATTGATTTTTTTTAATTTTAAAATTAAACACTTTTAATTTTTTTTTATTTTCCCAAAAAAATCTTTGATTTATTCCGGAGTTGACCCCACTAGTTGCTTAGTGGGCCGAATTTTTTTTCTATTTTTTTTTCGATTCAAAAAAAAAAATTTATTCGTTGCCAATTTTCAACTCCTCTGCATTCAAAAATTTTATTTTATGTCAAGATCAATCATAGTAAATAATTTTAAGATATTTTATACCTTACACATGATATAATTAAATAATTTATGATAAGCATTTCATGGGTAATATAACTATTTTTATTGTAATGCCAATTTTACAAATCAATTTATTTTACCTCTCTTTGGCGCTTAAATATTTTACATACTCTGTATTCCTTTGAATTCGAAAAATTTCGGACACAAAGGCAACCATCTTTGTTTGGAATGACACAATGTAATTAATGAGTTCCAGTGATTGATTTTGTTTTTGCAAATCGGTCCTTTAGGTCATTTACAGCCTTATTATAATCGTATTACAAGAAAAATAATTGATAATCGCTTTACCTGTGAAATGCTTATCATATATCATTGAATTAGATTATGTGTAAGGTATAGAATATCTCAAAATTACTTACTAAGATTTATTTCGATGTGAAATAAAATTTTTGAATGCGGAGGAGTTGAAAATTGACAACGAATAAATTTTATTTTTTTTTAATCGAAAAAAAAATAGAAAAAAAATTCGGACCACTAAGCAACTAGCGGGGTTAACTCCGGAAAAAATCAAAGATTTTTTTGGGAAAATAAAAAAAAAATTAAAAGTGTCGGAATTTGAAAAATTCATGGTTTTTTCCAAAAAACTGAAATTTTCCATAGAACTTGATTTCCAAAATTATTATTGTATTTTTTTTAGAAAAGTACATTCGAAAACAAAACTTAAAAAAAAACGTCCCGATAGGTCAATTTTTGAAAAAGTTATAGCTATTTGAAAAAGAAAAAGCCATTTTTTTTTAACATTCATAACTTTTTTTACCTTCGGTAAAAAAATTTGAAAAAATTCACAAAAATTTCTTTAGTGGCGTAAAAGAAAATTGCGAAGTTTCAGCCAAATCGAAGGGGGTCGGGTTCAAAAGTGGTCGAATTGATGTGGAATGACCCATATATAAACAAGCTTATTTTTCAGCCCTTCAAAGGTAGCCTACCCTCATATATTTCATGGTATATTTCATATACCATGCATATGAAATAGAAGCAAGACAGGATGAGACGGATTGCATTTTAAGCGTCCCAAGCCGTGCGCCGAAGGTTTCCAGCTGATGATACTTTTTTGAGACGGTATTCCATTCACTCTATTTTTGCTTTATAAGGTTTAATCTTCACAATGATGACCCAAACCCCGATGAAATATTACTGTACTAATAATTGAAATTATTTGTAGCTAGCTGAAAAAATGATAAAAATGGTTCATGTTGAAATCATCAAAGCCTCTCGCCTCTCAACAAATCTCGATGAATTGCCGAATTGATGCACAACCCGTTAGATTTCAGTGATCTGAGTTTGAATCTGTTGTATAATATGTGTAGTTTGGCAGAATTCCGTATCCATATATTACTTTTTATTTACCCAATTGCACGAATCCATTTGCATAAAATTAATGCGAATGAATAGATATCATAATTTAACAAGGCTACAATAAATAAGCAGGAACTTTCGCACATACGGAACAGACCAAGTTTCGAATAAGACAAACCGGTTGCGAGTCGTATTAGAGTTAGCTTTCTTTTGTTTTGGTATTTGTAAACATCGCATTAGTAAGAATGAAGTTACCGTACTGGAACTACAATTTTTACGGTCTAATGGGAGTTATTTTAGTATTAATTGGCACTTTGGCCATGACTGTTGATTGTGATAGTATTAACGGTATCAGAGGTACATGCCCAAGGGGCCAGGCGAGGGATTCTAATGGACGTTGCCGTCAAAACATGTAAGGATTACAACTTATTTTTATTTTTTATATTTCATTTGTATTACACTTTTTTTTCAAGAATTTAATAATTTTTTGTTTAATTTCTGAGTTGGGCTGGATAGATTTACGATAAACTTTTTGCATCATTTTACGTCAAACTTACAAACAAATATAGACCTCGATAAGGATATGCTTTTCGTTTACTACAGACATTGAGATCATACCAGGATATAACACGTCGATAAAACTACAGTAAAACTATGCTGGATATTATGAATCTACGACCTACAACATGCCTTGCAACGAATGTATAATTACGCCGATTTCAATTTTTATGTGCTTCTGACTCTGAAATAATAAATATTGAAATATGTTACGCTGAAATTTCCGAATATCTCGATTTATGGGTAATAGTGATTCGTCGAGATGAATCATATTATTGATGTATCAATTATGTATCTATTCTCCTTGTGGATCAAATTCTACTGCTGTTTACCTGATTGTTCCTCTTGACGATATCCTTAAAATTGTAGTAAATTATATCATGATTGCCGAAAATAACGTGATATTAAAAAGTTCGGAAGAAAACTGCTTGTTCTCTCTCCTTTTTCTTTCCCAAAATACAAACCTTTTTGACCAAAAATTAATGCGATTAATAAATGACGTTCATTCCAATCACTTACAGTTGTGACTGCAGCTGTGCATAAAGCTATTACGGAATATATGGTGGTTATAAACTAGCAGTATTGAGAAAAGCAACATATGAAAAGCTGCTGTTGGAGTTTTCATGAAAATGAAGACATTGATTATGCGTTGTCCTTTTTATATTATATAGCAAGTAGTATTCACCATGTTGGTTAGGGGCATTCAACATACTTATACGGTATGCAATAACTCAAGAAGCAGAGATCATGCATTTGTCAACGAACGATAAACTAATAATAACCTGTGAGCACGACTCTAGCTTGGAAAAGTTGTGGAGGAAATGCGCATCATATTTGGATGATCACGAGACTTTGAATCTTGTCCAATACACTGCATGATCTTAATTTTGGTATGTCTAATTCAATATCTCTACCGCTTCATGCCCATGTATATTCGCTTGGTGGACGTAATAAGGTGGCAAAGCTGCGCGAAGTGCACAACCACAATACGGGCTGTTAATTGTTGCAGTGATGTAGTACGGTCACCGTAAAGTGTACATAATTAAAAATTCTTAGTTTTTAAATTGGATATATTAATTAAAAATGGGTGTGATTGCAGTGATTTTGATTGTTTAGGGAGAAACAACTGAAGAAACTATCAATTCTTCATGCGCATTCAGACGTGTGAAATTTTTTTTAGTTCCCCTATATTACCACTAGTGTCAAAAAATGTATAATATTCGCAAAAATTAATCTACGAGTTAATGAGCCTTGTCTTTATGGATATAATATTGCTAATAGACGGACTAAAAAAAATTATCGTATACGTGTACACTCTCAGGTTTACAAAAGAAGAAAACCTGCATTGCATTGGATTTTTGCAATATCATTAATAACTTTATGCGCCACCGAATGCGTTTGTTGCCTTGTATAATTCGAGAACTCTTTAACCGTTAGGAAAAAATGGTGAATGATCAGTAAGGTTGCTTAATAATATTAACAGGAAGGAAAAATGACGAGGTCATATTTTGCAATTGGTGGTAACGGCGTTTAATTGCATCGTCTATTGATACACATGAAAGGAAAATATATTGGGGTTGAATTTCAGATAATTTTTTTCCTAAACAACAGGAAGTACTTTCACTAAAAGACCAAACGTGCTACTAAAAAGTCATACTTCGTATCGAACAAGGATGATTGAGTTCAACATGGCACTAAAGACGCTGCATTTTTTTTTCAAAATGAACAGATCGCCTGGGCACTGTGCCTTTTTCAATGTACTGGCAACACTCCTTACTGCTTTTGCGTCAGTAAATTGTAAACCATTTAAGGCGGTAGGTTACCTTTGAAAGCCTGAAAAACACGCATGTTTAGAAAATCAATTTTCGACGCAATAAATAATGGTAGAGAAATGATTCTTTTTTTAGTTTGAATCATTTTTTATCAGCTTTAATTTGGAAAAGGAAACTTGGGGATTACTCCATTAGCAACGAAGTTATCGCATGAAATGTGGACCTATGGTCTTCGGAACAGTGTACATGAAATCTCTGAAACCGCTCGGCCGATTTAGATGAAAAATTTCAGGGGAGATGCAATAAAGCATTGTCTGAAGTATGGTCGAGCAAATTTTCGATAGTAATCTGCAAACAAAAGTTATTGACTGTTCAGTATGCAAAATGCAATTATACCGTTTTTTGAACACTACATGGTTAATAACTTTTTTTTACAAATTAATATCGCGAATCGGCTCCAGCATACTTTAGATCATAGTTTATTACATCCCCCCTGAAATTTCCATCCAAATCGGCCGAGCGATTTTCAAGATTTCATGTACACCGTCCCGAAGACCGTAGCTTCATATTTCATGCCATAACTTCGTTGCTAATGGAGTTACCACCAAGTTTTCTTTTCTAAATCAAAGTTGACAAAAAAAGCGATTCAAACTTAAAAAAAAAACATTTTTCTACCATTATTTACTGCTTCGAAAATTAATTTTGTAAACAAGCTTGTTTTCAGCCTTCCAAGAGTAGCCTACCCCTTTAAGGTAGTTCCCCTGCGACAACCTCAACCAAAAGTTACATACCGTGTGTGCGTTACATGTGTGTGTAAAGGGTTGATAATTCGTAGTAAATAAATTTAAAAAGCACACAATATTGACTCGGTACCAATAGATAATACGACAGATATCATCTACTGTTGTAAAATTTATTCTATAGGTGTTTTTGATCTGACATTGCAAGTAAACTTTTTGCCAGAATTGTCCGGGCTATGCCCCAATACACAAAAAAGGTTACATCTCTCGCGCTCGCGCTCGTTTGTTTGTAGAATATGTCGTATAAGGCCAAAACCGTAGTACTTCTCTAGGTTATATCTTTTAAACTAGATGGTAAATCATCTTGATGTTTTTTTTTACAATATTCGTGACATTCTGCTCTTGCTCCTCCTCGTTTTTCATCAAGTTCTTGATTTTAGTTCTGACGGTAGAATTAATAACGTACTGTTTACCCATGTTACGTGTTAATCGAGCCAACTTCAAGTATAAATATCTCGGGTTCGAGATGGTAAAACTTGTTAAAATTGCACAGATTTTTGAATAATGTATTAAATAATACGTATGCCAAATTTCAACCATTTCTTAATTCAACGATCCTGTGGGGGAACTACCTTAATAGATATGAAATAGAAGCAAGACAGGAATGGGATGTATTGCATTTAAATCACCCTAAGCTGTGCGCCGAAGGTTTCCAGTTGATGATTTTTCTTTTTTTGCGGCGGTATTCTATTCACTCTATTTTTGCTTTATTGGTTTCATCTTCATAATGGTGCAAATCCCGATCAAATATATCAATATTTAAAATCATTTGCAGCTGGCTGAAAAAATGGTTGATGTTGAAATCATCAGAGCCGCTCGGCTCTCAACAAATTTCGATGAATTGCCGAATTGATGTACAACCCGTTAGATTTCAAGGAGCTGAGTTTGAATCTGTTGTACGCTGAAAAAAGGCATAGTGTTGAGAACGGAGGCGTAGTTGGCTCAACTACGCCCGGAGGTTGGATACGGCGAAACCAATGGCGTAGTTGACGCAACCTCCGCGCGTAGTTGAAGGTATTTTGTTGAGATCACTATGCCCGTAATTTGAAGTAAAACTTTAAATATTCAATAGAACTAAAACATTTTTTGAATAAAATTCAATAAATATTTGAAATAGTATTATCGCATTGCTCGGGAAATGCAAAAAAGTATTTCAGCCAATTGTATCAATTATGTTGGGATTGAATGAATTGCATTGGGTAATTAAAACGTATAGTGATTGTACCGAACAATTATGATTTTGAAATGACTGTAAGAAATAATTGAAATTTTTTTTTTATATCATTTTTTGGAATATTTTTTATTTGATATTTTTAATTTTATATTTTGCGACTTTCAATAGTAAATACGACTGATCGATTTTTTACTCTGGTAAGAGCGCCTATCCTGACATAATTAGGTGACAAAAACTTTGTGTATCAGCGTACTTTAATTGTACGATAAAAAGTCTTATTTTGTTAGACCTTTTTATTTCGTAAAACCATGGTTCGAATTTTCTCGACAACCGTCGGTCGGAGTGACCGATATTTAACGATTCAATGTCGGAGCTTTATGGGCGCACGGACGGTGCGACGCTTACGCGAGAGCGCTCCGCCCGTGGTCCTCTAGCGGAGTTCTGCCACACCAGAAATCCAGCCAGTGAATAAGGCTGTCCGGTTACAATATATATAATTCGTGTTAAACAAAACTCATTGTTTGCGCAACGAAATTTGAGTAGCTTTAGCAAAAGGTTTATTTATTTGAAAAGTAACAAAAGATTTTATCCAAATTACTATTAGGTAATTTGCTTAATCACAAATTATATTCCGTTGATCTATGGTGTCATTGAATTCAATTCTTGCAGAGAAGTTTATTCGATGCTATTATTTTATCGAGTCACGGACAAACCGTATACAACCCAACCTCCGTGTGATTATTTCAAATTCAATCGATTCTGTGTCTCAAGTTTTATTTTTTTCAATGTAACCATTTATTGCGGTTGTATCACATGAAATACACGCAACTCAAATAAATTAAAATTTAGCGGCAAAATCGTGGCGTAGTTGTTTCAATGACATGACTTTCAATGGATCAACTACCGGGTGATTAACTAAACGTAATATGACTATTGGCGTAACGAAATTCGTCCAACCTCATCGCGCAGTTGGCGATACTTTAATGTTTTTTTTAGTGTATGATATGCACGGTTCGGCAGAATCCCGTATCCATATATTACTTTTTCCTTACCCAGTTGCATGAATCCCATTCGCATAAAATAAATGCGAATGAATAGATATCGTAATTTATTAAGGCTACTATAAATAAGGAGGAACGTTTAGACGTGCGCAACAGACCGAGTTTCGAGTAAGACAAACCGGTTGCCAGTCGTATTAGAGTTAGCTTCCTTTTGTTTTGCTAACATCGCATTAGTAAGAATGAAGCTACTGTGCTGGAACTATAATTTTTACGGCCTAATGGCAATGATCTTACTGTGTATTGGCACTTTAGCCATGACCGTTGATTGTGAAATTATCAACGATGTCAAGGTTCCGTGCCCAGAGGGCCAGACAAGGGATTCTAATGGACATTGTCGTCCATGCATGTAAGGATTACAAGTTATTTTTTTTTTTTTTTTTCATATTATATTTCTATTAAATTTTTCTTTCGAAAAATTTAATAATTTTTTATTTAATTTCTGAATTGGGCTGGATAGATTCACGATAAACTTTTTGCGTCATTTCACGTCAAACTTACAAATAAATATGGATTTCGATAAGGATATGCTCTATGTTTGTTACAGAGATTGCAATAGTCTCGGGAAATAACACGTTGATAAAACTACAGTAAAACCATGCTGGATATTATGAATCTTCAACCGGCAACATTGTTACGCTGAAATTTTCGAATATCTCAATACATGTATAACAGTGATTCGTCGAGACGAATCATATGTTATCAATGTATTAATCATGTATCAATTCTTCTTTTGGTTCAAATTCTACTGCTTTTTAGCTAATTGTGGCTCTTGACAACATTCTTGAAATTACAAATTTATTTTCTCAAGAATGTCGAAAGTAACGTGCTATTAAAAAATTCGGAAAAAAATTGCTTGTTCTGTCTTCTTTTTCTTCCCCGAAAGACAAACTTTCATTCAAATTACTGAAGGAGACATTTTTGTACGATATTAGCGCCAAAGTAAAAGAGATTAGTCGATTTATCATTCGTAGGTGGCAGGCCAAGAGGGAGGGAGTCGGGACTCGAAAGAGCGGGAGCAGAGTATGTACGACTCGAGAGAGAGCGAGGAGTTGTTGACCTTGTTCTGTGTTTTTTTTCCATTTTCTATTAATTTTTTCAATAATTAATAAATATATTCGTGTTTTTCCTATTTTCGCGTATCGTGACTCGTTATTGTTTGATCCCGTCCTTTTTCTTAATTTCCTACATTACTTATAGTTGCAACTGCCGCTGTGCATAAAGCGATTGCAGAGTAAATGGTGATTATAAAGTAACATTGTTGGGCAAAGCAACATATGAAAGCTGCAATGAATGAAAAGCTGTTACTGGAGTTTGTATAAAAATGAAGATATTGAGTGTAGGTCGTCCTTTTTAGATTACAATGGCGAGTAGTGTTCATCATGCGTACGAGGAGCATTCAACATACTCATGCGCTCTGCAACATCTCAGGAAGCAGAGGTGATGCATTTGTCAATGAACGATAAACGAATAACTTCTTAGTAAAAGAGTCCTGTATGGAAAAGTTAAGGGGGAAATTCGCATTACGTTTGGATGATCATGAGAGTTTGAATTTTGTCCAATACACTGTATGTTCTTGATATCGGTGTATTTAATTCAAATACCTCTAGCGTTCCGTGTCCATGTATATGCACTTGGTGGACGTGATTAGGTGGCGAAATTATGCCACATGCGCGACCACAATACGCGCTGTTAATTATTGCAGCGGTGTAGTACGGTTTTTGTAGAGTACATAATTAAGAATTCTTAGTTTTCAAATTATATACTGTGATGAAATTCCTTTTAACGCATCTGGCTAGTTCAAAAAATGTTGTGAATTATTTACATGCACTTTTTCTACTTGAGCGCGAGCATAAGACTCATTATTTCGATTTTTGACAATTCTAGTTTAAACAACTTCGCTCGATAATTCCAAAGTTTACGCTAAGAGAAAACTCGCTACATAGTTTATCACGCGACTTCGAACGCTACGGCATTTGCGTATTTCACGTGTCCAGAGATCACGCCAGAACTCAAGCATGTAGGCCCAATTTCAATAAATTTCACAATTAATAAATGAATAAATAAAGCTTCCAAGCTTATCTTGTCGTTGCGTAACATGACGTCTGCTATCTTTCTCTAATGCTCTTGGACTTAATGATCGCGGTCACGTAGTTTTAGTTAGGATTGTTTGGCTCAGAAATGAGTTTCACTCAATGTGCTTACTTTTATATGAAACGTTTATTAATTGTAATCCTACTAAATTTTACGCTCGGCATCTAGGGTCCCGCCTTAATGCGTAATCTGACCTCTTCCAAAATCGGGTATAATACAAAAGACCTTCTCAGTGAAAAATCAAGTCTATCCAATAATTAAAAGAACTTCAAATTCCAGCATTCTAGCGTCCTAATTGTGCGTTATTCTATTTAGAGGATTTGTCTCTACGATCTCCGATTCGCAAGTTGAGTCGCGGCCATCCCACAATGATCGATCGTCCTTTCGTCCGATCCTTCCACATTGATAGATAATGAGGGGAAATATCCAAAATCTTTAGGTGGGGCGCGTGAAGTGCGTGAACTCTATGTGTCTTGGGCTCGGGTCAAGTGGTCTGCTGGACGTCGCAGCTGCCCGTTATGCATAGCTTGGCGTGTTTTTCAAAAACGCTCGTGGTCATTTATATAAAAAATAATAAATCGATTTGATTAGACAGTGCATAATGGCCGCAACTGTCCGACCAAGACAGTGGACTCTTCAGCGTATTTTAACTGGGCGCTGTAAAATGTGTGAATTTTTTTTTTATTCTCCCTGTATTAGCACTATGTTCAAAAATGCATAATATTTGCAAAAATTAATGAACGAGTTAATGAGCCTTGTCTTTATGGATATAATAATTGCTGACCGACGGACTAAAAAAAAATTTCGCATTCGTGCACTCTCACAAATGTACGAAAAAGGAAACCCTGTATTGCATTGGATTTCTGCAATATCATCAACTATTTCATACGCCACCGAACGCGTTCGTTGCCTTGTACAGTTCAAAGACTCCTAGCTTCAACCATTAGGAAAAAACAATGAATGATCAGTAAGGTTGCTTAGTAATGCTAATAGGAAGGAGAAGTACGAGGTCATGTTTTGCAGCTGGTGGTAACGGCGGACCATTCAAGCTGCTATCACTAACCGAATGACAACTCTATTCGTTATCGGTCATGTCGCTCGCCTCCCTTCGATACCGTTTAATTGCATCGTTTATTGGTACACATGAAAGGAGAATATATTGAGATTGACTTTCAGATGGTTTTTTTTCGAATAAAGAAAAAAGTACTTTCGCGACAGTAAAAAGTCGTACTTCGTAACGAACAAGAATTATTGAATTTAGCATGGCCCTGGAAACGCTGCATTTTTTCAAAATAAATAGTTCGCCTGGGCACTAGGCTTTTTTTAATATTCTGACAATACTCCTCATTCTTATTGTATCAAAAAAAAATTGTAAATCTTTCAATACATATGAAATAAAAGCAAGACTGGTGTGGAACGAATGGCATTTACATCATCCTAAACCGTGCGCCGAAGGTTTCTCGTTGATAGTCTTTCTTTTTTGACGCGGTATTCCTTCCTATTTTTATCCTTCCTAGTTTTGCTTTGTAATAAAGAATCGATCTTTGCTGTGGCACAAATCACGATGAAATATTATTGTATTAATAATTAAAATCGTATGCACGTGAGTGAAAAAAAGAATAAAAGTGGCTGATGTTAAAATTACCAAAGCCACTCGCAAAAGCACAATGGAAATCTTCGTTCCCTTTCCATCGCTGGATCCGCCAGAGCTCTCGTCGAATCTCGATAAATTGTCGAATCAATGCGCAAGCCGTTAGATTTAATCGAGCTACGTTTCAATTTGTTGTACGATATGCGGAGTTTAGCAGAATTCTGTATCCATATATATTACTGTATCCTTGTTCAATTGCATGAATTCCAATCGCATAAAGTGAATGCGAATGAATAGATATTATAATCTAACCATTTAGCGCGATCCTCGTATGGGCTTAAAGAAGTTGCGGTGTTAACAAAAAAAAAATTATGTCATCTCTTTTAAACTGATTAAATCTTGTAAAGTTAAGGCCTTACATACGTCCAGAATTTTCAAAAAATCGATTAATTTTTTTACAGATTATTATTCTCTATAGTTTTAGGCGTATTTTTATGTAAGTCGATTGTACAAATTCCCCATAGATCGAAAGTTATTATAGAAAACGTGACTGCCCAATGAGAGTCTGATGCGCGCAGGTAGATGTCTCGAGCGAAACGCACTTGAAACTTTAAATGCATTTTTCTCAAAACTACTTTTTCTGGCACGGTCTGCACGATAACTCATACAGTTTTTAATATTTTTTGATGCTTTTTTTTTTAAATATTCGAAATTGTTTTCTCTATAGTCTGTCGAGTCGGATTTTTGATGTTGTGATTAAAAAATTTTATAAACATAATGAAAGTGTGACATTTATGACACAAAATGCACACTTTTTTTTAAACAGCCGTAAATTGTCAAAATTTTTCGAATTTCAAAAATCCGGCTCGACAAACTATAACTACAACTTTATTTTACAAGAATTTTTTTACGTTTTGCAGATCCATCAGCATTTCAAGAAGAAATGATGCAGACCGTGGAGCAACTTTTTTTCATAGTGCTTCGGGAAACGTGATTTTTTATGTTGTAATTTAAAAAAAAAAAAATGAAATAAATTTTTTTATAAAGTTTAAATACTAATAAACAATGTGTAAAAATTATTTTTATTAATTTCTATTGCTATCTCTTCTAAAAACAGTTCTTCTTTTAGCGCGTTTTAGGCGCTGCTGGACGTATGTAAGGCGTTAAGTATTTTAAAAAATTGGTAAAATTTTCAGGCAGTTTAGAAACTTTGTTGCTGAGAAAAATCAATAATAATGTAGGACTAAATAACATGTAATCTTATGGAAATTGAGACACATTTATTGATATCTCAATAAAAAATTATGCTAAAAATATTTAAAAAAATTCAACACACGAGTAAGGCTTACTGAATATCGTCAATTTTTTCATATTTATTAGGAGATTTGTTAAAATTAAATAAATAAATTATTCCCATGGATACCTCAATAACAGAAAATCTGGCAACACCGCATGTAGTTGACCGCGTGCCTAAGTCCATGCGTTGCGGTGAGAATTTCAAAAATATATATCCACGACATTAAAACCCTGAGAAAAAGTTTGATGTGCTCTAAATGTCAAGACATTTCTATGTTTGTGCGATATTATATGAATGTATATTACATGCAATAATATGGTGATTTACACTTAGTTATATAAATTTAATCAATTACTCCCACCCCTTTTCCCGTATACTTTACCTTTGTAGATATTTTAATAGTCAAAAGTTCGCTTTTCAAGCCGTCAAATGACTCCTAGACTCTACAATTAGCGAAAACATTTTTGAGGTTAGGATTCCCGTCACTATTGTCAGCATTAATGGCGCCGACAGAGCTTTGGATTGTTTCAGATTTTTTTTCCTCGAGTTCACTTGACTTATTCGTTTATTAGCTACAGCCTCAGTTATTCGTTTTCTTTTCCACGTAAATAATTTGACACCGTTTGTGTCGATTGTAATTTTTCCGTGACGTGTATCATCCATCGTTGAGAGTTGAAACAACAGAACTCAGGGAGAGGAGGTACACGCACAACACTCACACTTTTACAATGTATGCAACGTTGCCAGACCGAAATGCGGCCTAACTTTTGGGACGTACAATTTCAAACTTGTGTGGGTTAACAAAATGTCTGTATTGCCTCAACTTCCTTAAGACTACTATAAATAAGCAGGAACATTCGCACATATGAGCAGACAAAGACTTGCGTAATACAAATCAGTTGTGAATCATCAAGGTAGCCTCCTTTTGTTTTGATGTTTGCTGACATCGCTAACATCGTATTATTTTAAGAATGAAGCTGCCGTGCTGGATCTACACTTCCTACGGTCTAATGGCAATCATTTTAGTGTTGATTGGCACCTTTGCCATAACTGTTGATTGCGGAAGGATCAAGCTTGACCCCAAAGGCTATTCGATCAAGGGACCGTGCCCAAAGGGCAAAACGAGGGATTCTACTGGACATTGCCGCAAATTTGTGTAAGAATTACTACATTTTTCATATTTTATTTCTTCTCAATTTTTCTTTTCAGGCATGAGAAATTAAAAAGTTTTTTGTTTAATTTCTGAGTTGGGCTGACTAGATTTATGATAAACTTTTTACGTCACTTCGCATCCAACTTACAAACAAATACGGATTTCGATAAGGATACACTTTTTGTTTATTACAGAAATTGAGATTATGCCGGGATATAACGCATCGATAGAACTACAGTGAAACGATGCTGAATATGATGCTTCTTTAATTCCTTGCTGTTTAATTACACCAATTTCAATCTTTATATTCCTGTGACTCTGAAATAATAAATGTCAATGCAAAATGTAAAAAAAAAACGTATTATTCACTTTTATGTCTTTTATTATTACTTACGTACACTAGGGTGATGTAAATAAAATCGATATTTTTTTTTCCGTGTTTTATCGAAGGGAGATGTTAATATATGCAAAAAAAAGTAACTCACCCAAAATTTGGGATTTTCAAACAAATTTTTAGAGGTCGCTCAAACGACTTTTCGATATTTTCCCATAATTTTGACTAGAAACATAACGTACATTTTTTTAAATGAAACAAATAAACAAACAAAGCGATGAACAATGTTTATTTTCGTGTCCTTTTTGCGAATCGCATATGGCAAATTTTACACGTGATATAATTTGATATCCGACATATTAATTTACAGCAGGTCTTTCTTTTTTCACTTTTAATTATATTCTTTCTTTAAATGTCAATGCGATTACGCTTACAAACGACAAATATTTCCAGATGTCTACACGCCATGTTTGTAAGTTTCTTCAAATTTATTTTCCAATCGTATTCGTAATTCCTGATTGATTGTGTTTTATTAGAAAAATTGTACTTTTCGTACGAGCAAATAAAAATTCATGACTCACGAGTTTTTCCCCTCGACGAGGGATTATCCAATTAACGACTATTGAAAAACCACTCTATGCAAGTTTTCATCAGAATCCATTAGCACTAATTTTTTTTTATACTAATAGCAGAACCGACAGTGATAGGTGCGCGGTTGCCGTGTGGCGTCAACGATCTCCAAATCCAAACAGACCCAACCAAGTGTTGCGGTTGGGTGACCGCTTAGCCATGCACCGGCTCGCGCTTTAATCGCTGAGCGGGAGGCAGTTTTTCTGAGTTTCTGATGGTGCTAATCAATTGAAATTTAGTAAAAATATAGCTGCCTTCGTACGACCGGGTTTTCCACAGTTTCCCTTGGCATTCGTGCAAATGCGATACAGTAGTGTGGCTGACGATGAGCGCAACATTCTGGGGGGGTCTCTCAGGAATACGGAAAATTAGAAAACTGGAAACTGGAAATTAGTGAAGTGGGGAAAAAGTGGGGTTAAAGTGATAGGATGGGCTTGTAAAAACCCACAAGGATATACGCAGGAGCGATAAAAATAATAAAAATAAATTTTTAAAAATACTAACAGTAAAAATATGTCGCGTTTTATTCTCGTTCCTGATTCGGGTTTTTTGCTTGCGAATATTTTTGCTCATTCGTATTTATACATTTTTTATATTTTTCCTGATCGCCTTCTTTTATGCATAATTCGATGAAATCTGCTGACTTATTTTCACACAGTTAAAAATTAAAATAAATGGGGGAAAAATGAGTGTGATTTTACATAGTACTTGTTACATTGTTAAACGGACAGTGATATAAAGAGAGACGCTGTGATTGCACTAAGGACAAAGACCAACAGCTATAGGGTAAAACACCCAATAGTTGGCCTTTTAACGCAGTTCAGAAATTTTAAATATTGTCCTATAAAGAAAAAAAAGGTATCTAAACACAAAAAGTCTTAAAGGAAACGTTACTTATTAAACTTTAATAATAACATTATTACAAACAATAGAATCCACATTAAAACATTAAAAAACAGTATTTATTAGAAAAACGTAATTTTTATCAGTTTAACCCATACGGTACAGACCTATGTATATTAAACGTTCCGTACATATAAGGTCACGGACGATCCCGACCGTTTTTTCAACTATAATTACAAAAAGAAATAGTTTTGTTGATATTAATCGTACGTGAATCGAAAGTATAGACTCTAAGCAACATGTTCATGAAAAATTTATTCATTTAGAAGGTACAGTTTGCACCCAAATAGTCTGAAAGTAAAAGGTGCAGTACAACGTCAAAATATTCAACTTGACTCTTATAATTTTTTCCACTCAGTAAAAGTCATTTTAACGGGAAAACCCGGATGTTATTTCAAAGTAGAGGTTTAACATAACACGAAAAAAAACATTGCACCTCTCTGCATTCCAAAAAGTTGAAATCTTCGTTGACGGATGGCTCTAAAATGAATTCTTAAAAGGCACTAGCGTAGTAACCGCAATGTAAATAACGGGGCATGTAAAATCTTATTGGTAAATCAGTAAAGATTTTTCCCACTTGGCAATTAAAAGTCGAAATGCTCCTTCTACGAGCTCACAACTCAAGCTAACGAAGACTGGGGTCACGCGTGACCCCAGTGTGTACCGTAAGGGTTAAATATACTCCATTTGTTTACGGTAAAAATTTCAGCCGTGTAGAAGAAATTTACTAAAAAAATCAGTGGTCGACCGGAGCGGAGGGGTGGGAGCTGAGCATTGGCTTTACAATGTTAAATTGTAGGCCCAGTAGTCGGCCACGAGAAATAATATATTTTTTTACTTTTTAAAACGATTTTTCTCATCAGAAATTTTTAGAAAATTAAAAAAAAACATATTTTTTGATAGTCTAAACCTATATAAGAACACTAAGCTGCCGAAAAACATGAAGTACCTATCGTGTGAGAAAAGTCTCTGCGCTAAGAAAAAAAAGCGCGCGACAAAAGTCCGCGCGCGTTGGTCGCAGCGTTACGAATGATATTTTTTTCCAAAGTTGTTTAACGGGAGAAACCAGTTTACGAGGCCGAAATTTTGGTGTTTCTCGTGATTTTTTTTTAACAGGGAAGGAATAATCAGAATTTGTTTAAACTTGGAGGATATTTTATTCATGTTTCGAAGTACACTTTGTAATTTTTTCAAATCATTTCCGCCGGAAATAGTGGAGTTAGAAGCTGCTGTCCATGGACGACTTTTTTTCAACTGGTGGGCATTCTAGCTCAAAAAGTTATGGACCAATCGTTCTGAAAATTTGTATGAATATTCTTTATTCAATTATAATCTATATGAACCTAACTCTGTGATGATGTTATTATTAAAAATATTTTTTTTAATGCAAAAAAGGTGAAAAAACATGTTATAAAAACATGACATTGTGTTCAAACACCTCAAAAACATGCAATTTTCAACTTTTTTGATCACAATTAGGTTCATATTCTTAGAAAATATTTTGTTAACGAAAAAAGAAAATTGTAATGATTGCAGATAAAAATTGTGACTTCAGGAATGTCCACCAGCAAAAAACTCGGATGGCGATCGTCCATAGACAGCAGCTTCTAACTCCACTATTTTCGGCGGAAATGACTTGAAAAAATTACATAATGTATTTCAAAACATGAATAAAATATCCTCCAAGTTTAAACAAATTCTGATTATTCTTTCCCTGTTAAAAAAATTCACGAAAAACACCAAAATTTCGGCCTCCTAAACTGGTTTCTCCCGTTAAATAGTTGGTACGTTGAAACTTTGTACACCAGTTAATCAGAGGTCAAAGATATCTGTAAAAAAGTCCCACCACTGGAAAACTACTGTCACGTCATTCTCACACATACAAAGTTGCAAAAGGCGGACTACTGGGGGTGGAGGGGGGCTGGGGATTAGGTGTTTTATCCTATCGGCTCCAAGCTTTGAAAAAATGTAGGCAAAATAAACTTCTTTTCCAAGAATAAAAATTATTTTCCAGTTAAATATTCAAAAAAATATTATAATTTTTCGATGAATTTGTGTCGTATACTAAAATACATATCGTTCAACGCATTATTTAATTGTGTTTTTTGTTTGCGATGTTTTTCATAACGATTTACGATTTTTATAACAAAGGCAAAATATGATTCTTTTGCGAGAAGAAAATTTATTTTCCAGCCGAATATTAAAAAAAAATATAATTTTTCGATAAATTTGTGTCATATACCAAGAAAATGGCAAAAATCCCCTACTGGGGGAAAAAAACCCGGATAAGTACATTGTGGTTCCTCGTTTCCCTATGATATCACAAAAAATCGTACAAAAAATCGAAAACCCTACTAAAAACAATTTTTTAAAATGTTCACCTATTTCATTCACATCCCGAAGAAAAACTAACCATATAAATCACGAAATATCCGGCCAAAAAACTGGACTTCACAATAAATGTTACTTTGAATTAATTTCCACAGAACAAAACAGGAATCAAAGCATTAAAAAATTAGCGTAATCAAGATGAGAAAAATACCACTTGTAATTGGTGTGTAAGAAGTATTAATAGTCTAGAAAAAAAATAAAAAAGGGTCACCATCTAAGTTACGTGAAGCAATAAAATTTATGATATCAATACTAGGACAATTATTTCTTTGGTGACTTAGAAGATATCAACATCGACGTACCGGCAACGTAAGGCATGCAGTTGGTGCATTGCTTCAGGAATCTCCTAAGTCAAGTAACTACGTGTAGAGCCAGTAGTTGGATGAGTGAATCCTTCTCTGTACGCGAAAACGTTTGAAGTCGTTTTGGCTATGGCGCGGCCAATACTGCCAAATAGTATTTACTTATATGACCCAATGACACAACATTGCCTGCGCCGTGGCTAAAACAACGAAAAACATTCAGAAACCCGCCGGAAACTCGGCACACAAACGCAGGAACACTGAATTACGTTTTCACTAACATTTATTTTCGGAAATGATTTCATTTCTAAATTTATTTCCCGATGTTCAAGTATCGATTGTTTTTATATGGATGTCAAACTAAGTTTCGCATAACATCCCGTGCTTTTGTAATATTAAAAAAAAACTTTAATTTATATCCTTACATGATAGCACAGTTTTGTTTGATTGGTAATAATTTGACGAACGTTCACCACCGTACGTTGAGCGTATACGCACAGAGTACTTGTCCGGCCCATAACTTTTTATTAAAACTGCTCATTCAAGTAAAAATCAGGGGTCTCTCTCAAAAATCAAGGGTCATAAGTACGCACTTTTTCATTAATGAAAAATTCATTAATGAAAAAGACAGTACCGACAATTGTCGGTACTGTCTTATTTAATTTTGATGTGTTTATGATTAATCCCGCATAATGTTTTAAATTCTCCTTTTCAAAACATAGAAGGCTATCTTGATGGCTGGCGCTCAAGAACGTCAAAACGAAACGAACGGAGGGAGATTATTTTGTGTGAAATTTGCGTGATCTTAAAACTTTGGAAATAAATTTGACGGTGCATTCATAGTCTGCATTGATCTTTTGACCATTCACCAGTGGTTACACGTATTATTCAAAACGCATTATTTTATTTTATTTTTCTTTGAGATGTTTTTTATAACGATTTTCAGCCAAAATAGGGAATAACATTTAAAAGTCGTTTGAGCGATCCCTAAATTAAAAAAAAAAATCCCAGATTTTGAATGAGTTACTTTTTTTGCATATACTAACATCTCTCTTCGGCCCACGAAAAAAAAAAAAATATCGGTTTTATTTGCATCACCCTAATGTACACTGAATGTTCCAGCCATCGATTGAACTCGAATCCACGCCGCGCTGAAATTTCGGAATATTTTAATCAAGACGCTGCCGCGTCTCTAGATATATTGATGGTTGACTGCCGTGTGAAATTGACCCGTGCTATTTTATCATGGATCCTAGTAGAAATAAATATAACTTTTTTCTGGGTGTAAGACGCTTGCGAGACGCACGGTTAATCCACTCCACGGATAATCCAACCTCGGTTAATCGGGGTTTTACTGTAGACGATTCAAAATTGAAGAGTCTCTCTCGAAAATTACGCCAATGTTATCTCGAAAAAAAAAGCGATTTCTTTAATATGATCAATTAATTCACCTACGAGCCACCGAGCGCGTTCGCGAACGCGCTCTAACTAACTAACAGTTCTGTTAGTTTCTACACTCTTTTTCCTCATGAGTAAATAATATTTTTATAAATTTCAAGGGTTAGGTGAAAATCATGAACGTATCAGTGAGGATGCGTCACAATTCCAACGGAAAGGAATTGTAGGCATGAGGTTAACCCCAGACTTCTAAAATCTATTTTTTTCTGATCATAAACCCTACAGCGGGGTCGAAAACGACCCCAATCTTCTCTTCAGTATAAAACGTTGCTCGCATGCGATAATAAGGTTTAATTATACGCCAATCTCTTCATTTTTGGATAACGAAGAGAATGGTGTATGATAAAGTCGCATTTGGTGAACATTCAATGATGAAAACTCTATAAAACGAAAAAAAGTTTCGAACAAATGCAAAAAAGAAGTGCTTTACTAAAAAAATTAGAGTCGTTTTCGATCTCGTTGTAGAGGTCTGGGTTAAATTTTGCAGCCAGTGGAATATACAAGTCGCTGTTACTAATCGAATGTCAATTCTATTCCTTATCACGTCATGTCGCTCTTCATCCTTCGGTACCATTGAAACTGTTCTTTTTCCCGACCGTTTTTTCCAACGAACTTCTTTTGTTCAATTTTATCATTTATTGATTTATTGATACACGTGGATGAGGACAAAATTTCGGGTGTTTTTTATCTCGTATAATTAAACAAATAATCTCCCGAAAAAAACCATAAACGTCAATAAAAAGTTATACTTCGTATCAGGCAGCGATTATTGTGAGTTAAGGGGCCAGTCCACTTTGAAAATTTCAAAAAATCGATTTTTTTTACTGTTTTCGAAAGTACATACATTCAGAGATATTGTGTCAAAATTTTATGAAAATCCGAGCTCTCTAAGTATTTTTTTTTTTTACCTGAACGTCAGGACCTCATTTCGTCTACCTGAGCGTATAGCGCGCTCAAACGCGTTTTTCTCGAAACAACGTTTTCAAAATCTAGCTCCATCGTATCTCTAAAACTAATAAACCGATTCTCTTGAAATTTGAACCATATATTGTAAACATGATTCGCAACAAGATGACCCTCGATGGTTTTAAAATTTTGATTTTTACTCTTTTTTTTTGTGAAAAACTGCGCGAAAAACGCGTTTATTTTTACTTTTTTCGTTTTTCATCTGTCATTTTTTATTTTTTGATAAAACTTTATATCCGAGGGTCATTTTGTAGCTGGTGTTATACTGAATCTAATGGACTTTGATTTTTTTGTTTTGGACAAACCGTTGCAGAGTTGTGATGGAGCAACCTAGCCCACCTATTTTTGAGGCGTTACGTTAAACTATAGTTTTTGTACTTAAAAATGAATAAAAATGAATTAAAAAAATTTTTTTTATGTATTTCAAGATTTTATTTATCAAGCCCAACAACTTTTATATTCATATCTTTTATAAAATCCTCAAAAAAAAAATCGCGAAAATAGCCTTTTTTTCGTGGCTCCAAAGTGGACTGGCCCCTTAAGCTTTTGCCAGTAAAGACTAACATTATTGTTTTCTTTATGATAATCAAAATGAAGACGTTACCTGGAGACTGTGCCTTTTTGATTGTACTGGCAACCATCATTGTTATATTTGCTTCTCCAAACGCGTCCGTTGATTGTAAACCATGGGATCCATTCGAAATATATCCAAAATTCGAATTCATCACACGGAAATCAAATCAACCTGTAATGTCCTGAGTTGGCAGCACTGATAAAATGGCGTAAGCCTGTTGTGTGTGTGTGTCGTTGGCGGGAGACCACGAGCTCGTGTACGACAGTCAGTCGAATGTGAACCGCCGAACTGAGCAGTCTAAAACCGTGCAATAAAGACCTTGTTTAATCTACTCCAGTATTATATCCTGTAATTTATTATTCCAAAAGTCCCACTACGTTACATTGGCGACGAGGAAAATTGGTGAAATAAAAAAGAAAATTAACGGCAGTCGCAAGGAGCGACAGAAAATCTTGCACGGTGCAAGAAATGTATAAAAAAAAAAAAAAAATAGAAATAAATAAATAGCAACATGAACAAAGAAGAACAAGCATTGTGGGTTGAGCAGCAAAGGATTCTGGAACAGCGTCGTAAAGAACTGGAAGAATTCAAGGAGAAGCTTCTAGAACAGCAAGGTATTCTACAGAATCAGCAAAGAAATATTATTGAGCAAACGAGCAATCTCGTACAGCAGCAGAAGAATCTCGAAGTCGAGCGACAACAATGGGAAGCCGCAAGGTCAAATTCGCCCGGCGAAACGACAACAACAACACCTCAGGTACCGAACGTTACTTTTTTTTCTACCATCGGATCTCTCGCCGAATTTCGTATCGGTGATGATTGGGATGTCTATGAAGAGCGTTTAAACCAATACTTCATAGCTAACAACGTATCGGGCAGTCGTCGAGTTGCTGTTTTGATTACCCTGGTGGGACAAGAGGCGTATAAAATTTTGAAAGACCTTTGTGATCCTTGTTTACCGTCGACTAAGTCGTATACTGAGCTGTGTGAAATTTTGAAAAGACAGTTTGCGCCCAGAATAGCTCCATATAAAGAAAGGAGGGAGTTTTTCAATTTAACACAGGGCGAAACAGAGTCGGTGAACGATTGGTATGCTCGAATAAAAAACAAAGCAATAAACTGTAAATTTGGGTCTCAGCTAGATGACAAAATCAAAGACGGATTTATCACCGGTCTGCGTAGCGGTCCCGTTCTAGACAAGGTGTTTGAACAAAGCGCTACCGCTACGTTACAAGAAATTCTGGAGGCGGCGAGGACGAAAGAGGCTTCGGTCGCTGTGTCGTCGAGAACAAATACAGCTGATCTACATAAAATTAACACGAGAGCATCGAAGAATCACTCAAGGAGAGACACTTCGCATCGCTACAAGGCAACGCAGAAATCGTCAACGCACCGCTCCGAGGACAAGGCGTCATCGAACCAAGTCAAGGGGGCTCGGTCTGAAGCAGTGTGCGTTCACTGTGGCGGCGTTCGACACAACTTTAGAAACTGCAAGTATAAAGAGTACACTTGTAAAATATGTAAAAAGAAAGGCCATTTGGCAAAAATGTGTCAAAATGCAAAAACGACTCAATCAGCGCAAAATTATATTGGAATGGAATTAGATGAATCAATAGAATTAACGGATATGTTGAATCTCTCTAACGACCGGGCTGTAGAAGAACCAGATTCGATAGAATTAAATGTTGAAGGAAAAAAAGTTTGTTTTGAAATCGATTCTGGAGCGGGCAAGTCAGTAATTCCAGAGAAACTTTATAAGAAATACTGGTCGCACTGTGCTCTTGAAAACACGCCTGTTAGATTGAGGATGTATGATAATAGTGTATTGGTCCCTGTTGGTCAAATTAAAGTCAATATTAAATTCAAGGAATCGAGCGAAAGAGGTACACTAATAGTCGTCAGGGAAGGCGACAAGCCGTTGTTAGGTAAAGACCTCATGAAAACTTTTGGGTTTTATATCGCGTCGTGTAAATTCATGGAGAAAGACAGCGATATCGAAAGCTTGTTAAAACAATTCGCTGGCTTATTCGAAGAAAAGTTAGGAAAATATAAGTTCGAAAAAATTGATATTAGAATTCAACAGGATGCAACACCGAAATTTTGTAAGCCAAGACCAGTACCAATGGCCCTAAAGAAAAAACTAAACGAACAACTCGACATCTTAGTCGAGAATGGAGTAATTTCATTACAAAACGCGAATGCGTGGGGTACTCCATTAGTTCCGATTTTAAAATCGGATGGTACCTTAAGAGTTTGTGCGGATTATAAAACCACTGTAAATCGTTTCGTTGAAGATGTGAAATATCCCTTTCCTAGAATTGAGGACATTTTCGCGGCTTTAAGTGGGGGAGAAAGGTTCTCGAAATTAGATTTATCCGCAGCGTACAATCAATTAGAAGTAATAGATGAGTCCAAAAAAATATTAGCTTGGAGTACACATCGCGGTGTTTATGTCGTAAACAGATTGCCCTTCGGGATAAAATCTGCGTGTTCGATTTTCCAGCGAACAATAGAAAAAGTTCTGCAAGGCGCAGACGGCGTAGTATGCTTTTTAGACGACATTATTGTAACCGGAAAAAACCGCGAAGAACACTTGCAAAATTTGCGAGAAGTTTTTAGAAAACTCTCAGAAGCAGGATTCAAGTTAAACTCGAAAAAGTGCGCATTCTTTAAATCAGAAGTTCGTTATTTAGGGCACATAATTAACCGAGAAGGGTTAATGAAAGATCCCGAAAAGATCGCAGCAATTGTCAAAGTCTCCAAACCGTCATGTGTTCAAGAAGTACAAGCGTTTATCGGCATGGTAAATTATTATGCGAAATTCGTACCGAAATTTGCTGACATTTTGTCGCCTCTATATCAAATGTTAAAAAATAAAGAATTTATATGGTCAAAAGAGTGCGAAGAATCGTTTCAAAAAATAAAAATGGAAATGTCAGCAGAGTGCTTCTTGACACATTTTGAGCCTAAATTACCTGTCAAATTGTCGTGTGACGCTTCGAATATAGGTATCGGAGCCGTGCTCTTGCACGTGTTTCCCGACGGTTCGGAAAAACCTATTGCCTTCGCTTCTAGAATCCTTCGTGATTCAGAAAAAAACTACTCTGTTATACATCGAGAGGCATTAGCTATATATTGGGCAGTTAACAAGTTTTTCCAATATTTAGTCGGTAACGAATTTATTTTGTGCTCTGATCATAAACCGTTACAAGCCTTGTTTGGAGAAAACAAAGGTTTGCCTCAACTAGCGGCCGGTAGATTGCAACGCTGGGCACTATTTCTTAGCGGACTTAAGTACAAATTTCAATATGTACAAGGAAAAAATAACGGTGGCGCGGACGGATTGTCAAGGCTTCCGTTGCATATTAAAAAAGCGGAAAAAGAGGATCACGATTATTTTCACTTTTTAGTAGAAGATCGAGTACCAGTTACCGCAGAACAGTTACGCAAAGAAACGAGTAAAGATAGTGTCCTCAGTAAAGTATTCTTATATATAAGAAATGGGTGGCCGAAGGCAGTAGATGAGCAAGTAAAACCTTATGCTAATCGAGCAAACGAAATAAGTGCCGAAAAAGGAATTATAATGTGGGGATATAGAGCGGTAATACCGAAAAAGCTACAAGCGATTTTTCTGGACGAGTTACATAATTCGCATTTGGGTATGGCGAAAATGAAAATGTTGGCCCGCCAATATTTTTGGTGGCCCAATTTAGATCAGGACATCGAAAATTATGTGAAAAATTGTCAAGCGTGTATATCAACCGTCAAAGCACCCGAAAAGTCGAGGTTAATCAAGTTTCGCGAGGCTGAATACCCGTTTGAAAGAGTCCATGTAGATTTTCTAGGACCTTTTCATGGCAAAGTTTATCTAATTATAGTAGATGCCTTTTCTAGGTGGCCGGAAGTATTTGAAATGGCTAAAACTGACTCGGTCAGTACAATCGAGAAGTTGAGGGAATGCTTCGCGAGATTTGGTTTGCCTCGTATGATTTTTTCCGACAATGGTAGGCAATTTACGTCCGAAGAATTCAAAAATTTTTGCGAACGAAATGGTATTGTCCATCGTACGTCGGCACCGTATCACCCATCAACCAATGGACTAGCTGAAAATGCTGTAGGTACCTTTAAGCGAGCGATAACGAGAGCTATGAGTGACCTTCGGGGCAAATCAGCGAAAATGACGACGCTAATTAGCAGATATTTGTTATCGTACAGAAACGTTCCTCATTGTACAACGGGGGAAACTCCTGCGGAATTGTTATTAAGATATAAAGTGAAAACGAGATTAGACTTTTTAAATGAAACGACTGTAAAAAAAGCAAGAGAAAAACAAACAGAATACTTTCATGGAAAGCGTGAAGTCAGTTTTGGAATAGGCGAAATTGTATACGCTCGTTCTTATAAAAATCCAACTAAACCATCATGGCAACGAGCTATCATCCAAACTAAACTAGGTGAAAGAACCTATTTATGTAAACCTTTCGATGAAAATTCAGTGTGGAAAAGACACACTGATCAGCTAGTAAAGAGCGGAAAATTTTATGATAACGAGCGCGTAGAGCTAGACGCGCCAACGAGCAAAAAAAATACTGAAGTTGAACACACAAAGCCTAGTGTAGAATTACATGAAAGCGGTTATGATGCAAATAAAAAAATTGAAATGTGCAATAATCGCGTGAATGAAACACCTGTAAGTGAAAATGTCAATACAGGGAGCGATGATATGAGAGTTTCGCTACCTGCGTGTAGCTCATCCGGAAGTACGGAGAGAGTGTGTATGGATGCGCGAGATATCGTAAAGGACGTAAGTCCAGTATTAAAGCCCGTAATAGGCGTAGAAAATCAGCGTATGTTTAATGACACAGATCCGATAATTGAACCTGTAAAGGAGACAGGAAACCCATGTAAATCGGCGAGAAAAAGTGTCACCATAAATAAGGAATTACTTGTGAATCAGAGACCGAAAAGGATGATTAAAATCCCGGAACGCTTAAACCTGTAAACAAATGTTAAATTTGGATCCTAAATAAAATAAGGATCTCGTGAAGCTTAAATGGATAGCGACATTTCAATGTTGTTTGTTTAAAAGGGGTTGAAGCCTTCAAGGATTGTAATCTCAACTGATCGGGGAGGAGTGTAATGTCCTGAGTTGGCAGCACTGATAAAATGGCGTAAGCCTGGTGTGTGTGTGTGTCGTTGGCGGGAGACCACGAGCTCGTGTACGACAGTCAGTCGAATGTGAACCGCCGAACTGAGCAGTCTAAAACCGTGCAATAAAGACCTTGTTTAATCTACTCCAGTATTATATCCTGTAATTTATTATTCCAAAAGTCCCACTACGTTACACAACCAAAGCCGTGTTCAGAAGGTTTCGAGCTATACGACGACAAATGTCGGGTCACAACGGCATCAAGTTGACGAAAAAAATCGCATTATTGTAAATCCGTTGAGTTTTAATAATATATATAACTTATTTACCACAAATGAATTATCAAAATGAAATATAATTTTTTTTTGCAGTAATTGAGACCGATCCGAGCCGTGTTCGTCGAGAAACGGTTAAATACAAGGGAAAATTCATATCGTGTATCATCGTTATGTAACGTGAGGTAAAATATACAAATGTCATTCTCAGAAATAAAATATCTTTGTAAATATATATTTCTAAACTATCGAAAACGTTTTTCTTAGTTTTAATTTACTCACAATAAATATGCATAATCAAAGATCTGAAAGTCATCATCATTTTTCACTTTCTGGATGGAACAAAATCCATTCGGAAAAAATGTATATGCATACATTTTTTTATCATTACTACATTTTTCCAGTTAATTAGTTTTCTTTTGGTTACAAAAAATAATTTTGCCATCGTATTTCTCGTAATGGCTCTCATTTCTTGGAGTAACAAAGTGATCATGGATAAATTGTATTCGTAGTCCTTTAAGGATGTATGTCCAAAATATACAATTTAAGTTTGACCTTCAAATTTAAAATATGTTGTAGAGTGAACGATGCTGCGTCGATTAGAAAAAAAATAATTAGACTTCATCTTATAGTTATTACGTAAATTAATTTTTTCAGTCCCATTAAAACGCATGTTAATCGTAGCGGAAGTAGCCTAATTTGAAAGAAAATAAGAAAATAAAGCCCGTGATATATAAGCGTACAGATTTAAAAAAAAATTATTAGAAACTTTATTTTTTTTTACTATTTAAAGAAAAAAAAACCCTCCGATGTCACCGTCGTATTTGTTCAAAAATCTCAAAAAAAAGTAGAGTCGTTTGGGTCATGTGCGAAAACTGCTACTACAGCCGCCATGTTAAATGTGCGAAACATGAAAATATGGCAACGTTGCACGCGCGGGCAGTACGAACCGAGTGTACAGTAGTAGTGAGAAAATAAATACAAGCGTGATCTAATCATGAAATGTCAATGCAAATATATAATGCAAGATAAACATGAGCCATATAAATAAATTAACCAAAATATAATTTTTTTTCGGTGTCGTTCAAACGTCTTCGTTTCTCGACACTCTTCGCAACACTTTCAAGCCACTGTTTTCTTTTTTGTGTGGTAAATTTGCCTTTTTTGTCTCTGAGCACAACACTAGAAATGTCACTCATTTTCCTCACTCACATTATACACGAAAAAAAGAAATTAAATAATGTATTGGGTTAGGAAACTAGCTGTCAAACGACACACTTTCCGGCACTCTTGCCAAATTTTCTCGATATATAAACGGAATTTTTTGATTGGTTGATAGAACGGACCAGGGAGACTAGAGAGAAGGAGTGGACACAGCATAGGAAAATAAGTAGTAACGGCGTCCTCAAAATCCGGTCTTGAATTAGTTGTTAGATGTGCCACCAGGTGTACAGATCCTACACGTATAGTAATAAAATTAGTTCACACGGTGAAAGTGACCGTTTCGCGCTTGCGCAATAGAAAACAAAGCCTCTAACCCAAATCCCAGTACATTGAACAGAATATTGGAGGTTAAAAAGACGATTTATTGTCTTCAGTGCGTGGTTTCGTCTCATGTGCGGAACGGTTAAATTTTGCAAATAACATTTTGTGTCGACAATCTGAGATTGTTGCATGCATTGATCCGAAATTCCGACCACCTTTCAAGGTTGGCCGATTTTTTCGTGTGGTGTTTTCTGTGTTACCCGCGTCGTTTTCATGCTGAATAAAAAAATTTTAATACCATCAGTATTTACGACATAAAAATGGCCATTGAGCCAGATAAACATAACTTTATTTCCAGTATTTACAAAATGAATGATAAAAAAAAAATTGTACTGATGGGTCTGGTAGAATAAAACAATATCAAATGTTCACATTTCATTTCTTTCCAAGATCGAAGCTCAGTACATTAATAAAAAAAAAATTTTGTACACGTAAACTCCCTGACGTAAACATAGACACTGCACGTATGTTGAAAAATCGAGGTTAGGAAATAAGTAGTAACAGTATGTCTGATCTAATAGGATTTGTACCGATACAGCGCCGCCGCTGCAGGCCCGGATTTCGTGTACATTTCTAAAGCACGCTGTGTCCACTCCTTTACTCTAGTCTCCCTGGAACGGACATTAGCTCTAGTAAAAAATAGTCAAATGAAGAACTAATAGGTTTGTTCGTGCTAGCTGCACTTTCTGCACTTTCTACACTTTTTTTTGGAATTTATATTACTATATATTACAAAAGTGTAGAAAGTGCAGCTAGCACGAACAAACCTAATTTTTCTTAAAGTTAATAACTGTAACTTTCATCGGGTTGATTTGTTACGTATAATTAGTATTAATTAATAAAAAACATATTTATGATTGATATCTTATATAATGATCTGTTTGAAAAAACAAATAGATGTACTGCGGATTTGACTGGGCATACATCCTTAATAAACTTACATAAATATATACTCATTATCATAACCCGTGCTCGAAGACAGATGACCTATAATATAAATTATCGATCTAAGATCCTCGATCATGCAAAGAAAAATGATTCACCTTTCCCTTATTGGAATAACATCTTATTATTAATGAATTATCAATTCACTAAAATTTGTACATTCCAAAAAAATGTAAACACAAAAATTATTGAAGGATTCCTGCCTAATTTTGAAATGTACCGATCTATGGGCCACCGCGATTCAACGAAAGATTCCTGCCTTCAAGATTGCTTTGTAATCACACACTGAAATTCAAATAACTTCTCATACAAAAGGGTTCAAACATTTACTAGATTTCATTTTCTCAGAACAATGTACTGGAAGTGAATAATCCCGCGAGACTAAGCATCAGATGGCAACAATATTTTCGTGTGAAAAGTGCCCGTTCAACATTTATCGTGCGTTGATTACAAGTCTTATTGATCCTTGCTTCTACGATTCCCTATGCAAAAAGTTACAGGGGTCTTTTCTTTGCAATTATTTTCCTTTCTCTATTTCAATATATACATGTATACGTAAAGTTGCATCGCCACATATCATTAAACATATATATCTATAATCTACACATACGCGTGTATGTATATATACACTCGACGAGAACGCGGGAAGCATTCGGTCAAGGTTTTTATATGGCTTCTTCAAGTATATGTAGAGTACACAGGGCCATGGGGAGAGAAGAGAAGAAAAAAAATTCTCTGGAAAAAGTACATATTGACACACACGCAGCACAGGATAACGATATAGTGTTGCATAAGCGAGAAGCAGGCGTCGTCTCCAGTCAACGTTCTCTTCTTTGTGGTTATAAATCCGGGTGTTGATCGGGATCAAAAGTGTTTTTTTCTTCGATTTTCAGTGAACGACACGCGTTTCTCGAGATATAGAGCTTCGTCGCGTCGTCATACAAGTTTGTCGCGTGTATCGTATTTTACAGCCAAAGTGCTGACCGCGAGATAAGACAGTCGCCGGCACCGTACCCATCTCATTCTATCTCGTGTGTGGCTTAAAAAACGAACGTTCTCTCTCGAATACGTTTTTAAGCACAGACTACAAACATATATCCCATAGCCATTTGTAAAGTCGTAAAATAAAAAAATCATAAAAAACCAGTATGGCTGATCCTACGATACAAACGTTTTGTTGTCATCACAACAACAATACCGACATGGCAGTCATTATAATGCAAGAATTCAACACTGATACCTATAATACTGTTTGTATGCTCTCTTCTGCAATGGGAATCCTCGGAGCTATTTATCAGGTAAATCATCAAAATAAAATTCAGTGTATAACACTTTTTCTTTATTTTTCTTCCTTATTCGTAACGAATGCTTCAATTTTTATTTATATACAGATGTGAGAGTAATGTCATTTTGTTAAAATTCTGCAATTCGTATTTCTCGAGTGTTCAAAACTAAAATTGTTTTTTTCTTTATTCATTTTTTTTCTCAGATTCTTCCTCGTCAAACTTCATCATGGACTCATAGGTGCCAAAATTTTTCAGCCTCCAGAGGAAAAGACATCATTATTAGTTTAGCCATAGCTGATCTCTTTGCTTCGTTGGGTGCGTAAAAGAAAAAAAAACATTTGCTCTTGATCTTGGGCACAATTGAAGAGTAAAATTGAATTTTCCTTTTGATATTTCTACAGGGGTATTTGTTAGATCGGCGCTGTGGATGAATTTCAAGAGCATTATGCCCATGGAGGACGATACTTCGAGCGTCATTTTTTGTGCCCTCTCATCGGTAAATATTCAGATGTTTATTCCCAAAACATTAAATCAATAGACAATTCGTCAATCACAAAGTACATAAGAAGTCAAGGACACAAAGAAACGGTCATAAAATTGGAATGACAGAGAACAAGAGTTTTGCAGGCTTGGACGCAATACTTTTACATGGCTACATGGATTTGGACTCTCTGCTACGCTTACGACATGAAACTTTTGCTTGGCGAACGAGCCGGACATCCATTCTATTATCACATTATCGCTTGGATCTGTCCTGCGGTACTCACTACTTTTGGTTTGACCATTTTGTACATTCCTGATGCAAAGTGAGTACTTTACAATTTTTTGTTCACAATTTGCTTTCAATTGTCAAATCGTAATATCATTCATTTCTTTTTAATTATTTTTTTGGATCGAAAAATAGTTGTCACAACTTGACGTCCCTGTCAACGGCAATATTGCGAATATTGCCAAATTACTGTGCTACGTACGTTCTATTGGCGGCTGTGATGATCGTAAATCCAGCGCTGTACATCTCGTCTACAAGAAATTTACAAGACGCTGTTACCTGTAGTCTCTCTCAAGTTACCGGACGAGAAAGAAAACTCGTGCAAACAATCAGGCTCAAATTTGCCCTCACCAATATCGTCTATTACGTCTGTTGGGTACCTAATTTAATTAATGGTATTCTCCTGTGGACTTTGTGGTTCCAATTACCGGTTAAAATAATCATTACTTTGTGGTATATTATGGTATGTTATTTTATCATTGTAACAATAAATTTGAATTTTTCTCGGTTAACAAATATTCACCGATTTCGTAACGATCACAAAAATATTCTTCAATTTTTGTTTAATCAAATTTATGAAAATAAATATCGTGATTTTTCCTTTTTTGCCCTTAGGCAGTGACAAATCCACTTCAAGCATTCTTTAATTCCCTCGTTTACCGTCGATGGGGTAAACGAGAAAAATTACGTACGGAATGGTGTCTCAAAAAATTGGGACTCAGCAAAGTAATAAAAGAAGACGAGAGCGGTGATTTTTCGGAATCTTCCCCATTATTGACTCCGAAGTACGCTTATACGCCACACACGAGTATAAACGGATCGTCGTCTTTCTGAACAAACAAGATCAATTAATATAAAAATGATTTTTTTTTTCATTAATATTTAAATGAAGATATAAAAACTACAACTGTGATACTACAAAATACGAAACGTGTTCAAGTATTATAATATTCAAATATTCTTTTTTTATACTGAAAATGCGTATGTCTGTGTAGATTTGTTTAAAATCGGGCACACATGTGCGCAAATATTTTATTTTTATAAATAATAAAAAGAGTAACAAATTAAATGTTTAATACTCTTTTCCGTATTTTATTTTCGACAAAATTAAATTTTACAGTTAATTGTACAGAATTATTCGTTATGTACAAAATAGTATCGAAAAAAGAAAATACGTTTTCATTCGGCTCTTGATTGGAAGAACTCTTCCTTTCGTTCTTTCTTTTTTTTTCATTCTTTCTTCTGCGTCTCATTAGATTCGTTTTATTTACTCTTCGGGGGAAACAAGCACCTTCGGCGACATCCGAAAAAGCCACACGTCGAAAAATATAGATATATCTATTTATACATATACACACATTAACGTCTCATTTTTTCGTATATCGACGTCTGATATAGTATAAATTTTTTTCATTCTCTTCGTTCACGATTTTCCCCATCATCATTTCGAAACATTAGCACATCACTGTTGAGACAGCTGTGCAATCGATTAGTCCTCAAATGAATTACAACTATTGTGCAACCCACCTTTTTTCCAACATCTTGTTTTTGACTAATCTCAATTATTTTTTTCTTTGCTTTGATTCAACAATTTCTTCTTTTTCAAATTAATTTTTTATCACGTGTTTCACCTGATATAAAATTAAGACTTTCGTTGTGGTAAATTTCGAGCCTCGTGGGAAGATATTTTGACACATCCAGAATCGACTGTAGTACATTGTTGTTTAAAAACATCACTATAATTTTTTTTATTTCTGATGAACAATATATTTTCAACTGAAATTTTAAAACGTTAAAAAAATATCATTTATCACTTATTAGAAGAGTTTTTTTAGTCACGCAGCTGCTTAACGACGAATACATTTTGTTCGTTCGTGTCAGCACCGAAGACGACGATATTTTTTAAAGTTACGACTACCAAATTAGGATTTTTTTTCCAAATTAAGAATATAAAAAGAGAGCAAATTATATTCAACGTGATCTTTGCTTTGATCAATAGAAACCGTGACCTTGAATTTCGTAGAAACCTTTTCATACGCTTGTCATAGTTTGAAAAACTTTGTCAGGTTTCGTAGGTTTAGTTTCAGTTTCTCAAGAAATTAATGTAATAATAATTGAAAGGAAATTAAAAAAAAAAAAAAACAGTAGAAATACATTAACGTTTTCATAAACGATCTCGTCGAACGTACATGAAAAAAAAAATCGCATACGAACGTAAAAAAGAAACGAACTAGACATTATCGTATAATCTCACTTAAGTAGATGGTTAAATTCGAGACGAATTCACCACTTCTCCTCTATCATCGATAAAACGTATTATCGTACATAGTAATCAATATTTTTTAATCATTCAAAATTATGCATTTAATTATATTAATCACTCAATTTGTCTTATCATTCCAAACGAGTGATTCATCATCTTATTTTTCAATTACTTAAGTCGAGTAATTAATTGATTTTGATTACTTTGATTCTCTTTTTTCTTTGCCCGCCGCGGGGTAACTGCGTGTATTCGTAAGTAGATCAAATCTTTTTTGAGAGAGCCTTTGATTTTTCGATAGTGCACAACGAATTCATCCTCACTTGGTTATTGTGCTCATTTATCTTGTTTTCATTCCTGCCACAGAAGCCCCAGTTTTGTCAGCCGCTATTTTAGCGATGCAATAATCAATTGCTAGGTATGTCGTAATAGCAAATAAGACATTCCATCATGTTGAAACGTCACGATCACCCAGCGTCAGAGATGTTATCTCACGTACTATCATCTCCGCTATTTTCCATGCCAATTCCTCCTTCGCCTGTTGGCAGTTCAACAAAAACATTTGTTCGTCGTGTAAAAATAATATTATAAAAATAGCATCTACAAACGGACAAACATTTTTTTTTCATTATCCCCCATTGCAATTATTTTATCTCACCTTATCTTGTTCAACGTGTATAAAACGCTTAACCGCACGCGTGAGTCGAGATTCTGAAATATTTCAACTGGTTAATTGCCGAAGAGGTTGAAAATGAAATATTTACTAATTGTGGAATGTTAATTGATTTTTTGCCATTTATTTCATCTACTTCTATATTTTTTTGTTTATTCTTGAGAATATTAACTCGAAAAATTACATTTTTTTTTCTCACCGTATTTTCTTCGCGGATCCGGCTCAATTTCTGTCACGAATCTTCCCATGTCGTCAACGTAACCGACGCTGAGGCTGTGAAAAAAGTAAATAATTGCCAAAAAATCGATTAATGAAATAATCCAAGAATCCCGTTCTCGAAAATAGTTTAAAGTTAATGAAAAATCAATGTACTCACGTGCTCTTCGCTCGTTTCCAAAGTGAATCCGGATCGTATAATTGTCTGGTATCAATACTTAAACTCCCATTATTATTTCTCGTATTTTCATTGTCGGTTCGGCTCGTTTCAATGTGTCCACTCATTGTCGTTTCTTGGGTACTGAACGAGCTTATTTCGCTACTGCAGTCGGAACCTTCGAAGCATTTTTCAATAATTTATTCATGTTTATTTTTATTTTCATGGTCGATGATTGCTTTTGTACAAGGTAGAAAAATGGGGAAAATATATGCAATGCTCCCCTCCCCTCTCTCTTTTGGAAGTAGAGATAGAAACTTATTTCCATACAAATTTCGAGATAAGATTAAGCTTACCAGCTCTCCTTACACGAGTCTGTTGGAGACCAGTACAAGCGCCACTCTGAATGGTCCCGATGAGTTCAGATAAGTATTTATAATATAACTGGGAAGATAAGAATGCAGGCAGGTAGTGCTGTAACACGTACAATGAAAAAAAATCTCAACTTGGTGCAAAAAACTAATTTTTATTTTTTAATTTCCTAAAAAATATTCCAATGATTTTCACAAAACCGTTTTTTTCGGTATCGCTCAAAGTTATCTGAAGCAAGACTGATAAAAATATTTTCCTATATTGCTAGAAAAACGATATGAAGATAAAAATGTCAATGTGCCTGTGTGTCTGTGTTAGCGATTAATGTGTAAATAAAGGATTTCCATTGAAATTCGTACGATAACATTGAGTATTACCTTACTGAGGAAATTATATACAATAATGCAGGGACGATCGAAACAGTCCGGCTGTGGTCCATCGCCCCCTTCCCGACAAATATTTTGCTCAACTTGGAAACGTATTTTATCGGAGAACCCCAGTGGCATTGTTGCTTGAAGACTAAAATATCTTGAGAAAAATATTGCGATCAGTAATAATATTTATAATATTGATAATAATAATCAATATTCAATTCAATCTTTGGTAATACTTGTCATAAATAATGAGAGCATCGGTTTGAGCCTCGCTGGGATCGAGGCTGACACTTTTTTCCAACAAATTTTGCTTATAATTAACCGCTGTCATCCAAAAATCCAACAGTTCACGTTTGTTCTCGAGTTCCATAAACTATAAAAAAATTATCGTTACTGTTTAGTGCTGTATTTCTAAAAATGGATTATTATACTTTATGAATCTTATCTTACTTCCATGAAATAAAAGAAAGCCGTTTCGTTGTAGATAATATCGGAAAGTTTAACGTCACCGCTCGTTAGAACGTCGATTTGATGCTTACAATGGAACTCACTTCTCAAAAAATCATTTACATACCTGAAGTGATAAATAAATAAAAATTTTAATTATCTTACACGATTGTTAATATTTATAGATTTTTTTCGTATCTGTAAACTTTTTTTCTTCCGGACGATGGAATAGAAATTTAATTACTCCCTCGCATGTTTTCGAATACAAAATATTAATTAACCATTTCACTGTCAAAAAAATTTTCATCAATTGCCCCAAACTTTATCTCATAAAAATGTCCTCATTAACTTGCAGTTTTCAAATCTAAGAACTTTCCGTTCATTTCCCCCAAATCCTATCTGAAGGATTTTCCCCCAAAACCTATCTGAAGGGTTTTCTCAATATTTCTTTAGTCTAAAACACAGACAATTGTCCAAATGATTATCTATGTGTACTAAAAATAAATCCACGAAACTTACTCATCCTCGAGCGTTTTATAAACGCTTGCTTGTACAGTTTTCAAACAACTGATGAGCGGTTGTATGTTGTCACATTTGAGAGATTTCTCAATGTCATCCTTGACTTGGTCGGTTATACCATTCGCAAGTGAGGAATCATTGGCGATATATTTGTTATAAATTCTGAATGCATCCTGTTTGATGGTGGATACTGGTTGTCTGAGGCTCATACGTCGACCGCTCGTTATAATTTTGTTAGCATTTGATTCTGACTCATTACTATTTACAATGTCCGAGCTTATTTTATTTTGGCCAAATTGATGAAAATCTTTGTCGAGAGGGCTGGTGGATCGCAGATTGTATTTTTCTGAGTCCTGACAGAGGCTTGTGTTGTCGTTGATGGCGCATGGGCCGCAAGTGCATTCTACCTCCATCCAAAATTTGATAAGCGCCAGAGAGCCACGTCTGTCCATAAACTGTATGAAATAACCAAGAGCACCTTTATCCGCAAGGACCTCTCTTAGTGTTTTAGAGAGCCGAGAACAGGAGTACGTCCGATCGTCCATTACGTTGGACTCGTAACTCTCCTCCTCTTCCTCCTCGAGGCTACAAAACGTGCCTGCCTGAGCGTTCGACGAATTGGAATAGCGTGCATTATTTCCTACTGGATTTTTGGGACTCGCAGACAAAATACCTGAATTCAATCTTGCTTTGTGTCTTTGACCTAAAAATGAACAATAATTCAACTATATTATCAGTGATATTAATGTCCTCACTAGGTATACCATTGTGAGAAGAAAATTCTTATAAGAAAAACTATCATTTTTAAGAACATTTTTTTCAGGCCCCAAACAATAATTTTCTTATCAATAAAATGGTGTTACATTTTTATTTATTACAGTTGACATTCATTCTGGAACTTTGAGGATTATTTCGAAAAAAAAGAGATTTGGCTTTTTGTTACTTGCCAATGTGATCAGTTTTTCAACTTTTCGTGGCTGTTAATTAGGTAAAATTAATATGGAATGTGCAATTACTGAAAAAAACGGTTGTCAGGATGCAAATTAAGAAAGTAATGTTGGATAAGCACAGGGATAATTAAGGTGCACTTGAATTTTTAGTTGAACACACAAAAACCCTACTGATGACTTTATTAGATTCTCGTACACACATAAACACGATTAAATGCGAAAGAGGTTAGACACACATTCTTACCGTATTACAAACCAATAAGAAAGCGTGCTTGAAAAAATACATGTATAATTGTTGGCAAAAAAATTAATCAAAACAAAAAAAAAATCAAACATTTGTGACAATAAAAAATTTACCGGATTTCTTAAAGAATTGAAGCATTCTCCGGGACAACACGAAGCATTGTAAACAAAGCTAGTTCTACGGACACACACGCAATAATAAAAGAGATTCGTGATTTTCGTATGCCGCTATATTTTTTGCGGCGATCAAAATGTTATCTCAATTCGAAAATTCTAAAATCCCGTTTTCTCGAATTCGTTTGACCTGTTGAAAAACGATTGAGAACTGATCAGCCACAAACATCTGACAGATTGACGTGAATAAATCGAATAAACAATGCGGAGAGGATCATTATATATTTTGTAATTGCAGTGTAGGTAACTGTCACTGATGTAATTCGCGTTTCGCGTGTGTACATTTTGTTCATTTTCATATTTTCTCTCGCTCTGCAATCTCTTACCAGATGTTGGTAAGAATACGTTTTCACATTGGGGTTATCGATCAGTAAGGATGTGTGCAAGTGCGAAAATTTTTTGATGGACGATGCCTCCGGATTAGGATATACATTGATGGAGCCATTATCCGACAAATTCATACGACGAAATACAATTTTCTGATAATTGGTTGAACAACTTTTTTTCAAACAATTTTTCCAGAAGTTTTGATGTTTTTATTATTGCATAGCAATGTTCGCAACGTCTTGAAGAAGGCTGAATATTTTCAGTTGACTTTTTAATGAAATAAATTTACTTTAAAATAAAATTGATATGAATTTAAATAAAGTTGAAAAGTTTAGAGGTCGAATTCAGAACACTATCCAGGTAGCAATTTTCAAAAAGTTATCCGAAAGTTATCTTAAGGATATCTAAGGTCCGTCCGAAAGGCATCCGAAAGTTAACAACCTATCCGAAAGATAACTTTCGGACGACTGATAACTTTCAGATGCCTTTCGGACGGACATAAGATATCCTTAAGATAACTTTCGGATATCTTTTTGAAAATTGCTACCTGGGTACCATTGTGATTACTTGCAAATTTCAAAAAGGTCCGTATAAAAGGGTAAATCCGTTCGGGATTAACGGTATTTTGTATCGAAAATTGCTCACCAGTTTTTCATGCTTTTTTTATTATGGGGAGCATTTGAAATTGGAAGAAAGTTTGTTAAAAAAACTAGAATTTTGACTGCTTAGTTTCGGAGATATAGAAATGGCAGGTAAAAGTGACTATAAGGAATTTTGACGTCGTTATTTCTAAAACCGTAAATTTCATATTAGACTTTTTTTTATTACTCTATAAGTTTTTTGATTCCAATAAAATATAAAAAATAAGATTAATAGAATATTCGGCAATTTATATCCAAGGCTTTATCCAGTGGCTGAAGAGTTAACCTTAACACGACTGTAGTGAGTCAACTACGTCAAAACCTGAACGCAAATTTATTCTTTCTAATTACAGAAAATATAGAATTTTATGAGAGAGTAGAAAAGGGGGTTTCAGCATTTCTACGTATAGGGAAGGAAGAGAACGTATCAATAAAAGAACAAATAAAAAAATGAACAATTATTTGAAAAATATTTAATAATAAACATTGACAATATACAGAGAAAATACGCCATAAGAAGTTGCTATGGGAGTAATAAGAACCTAATAACTGGTCCAGACTTAGAAAATATCATCAAATCAGACAATGATAAAGGTGTTTTACGATCGACACCTTATATTACTATTTGTATTTTATTATTAATATTATTGTTATTTGCAACTAAAGTTCGATCTATTCGTACAGCTTGAATCTCATATTCCTGTGTTTATGTATGAATGTGTATCTGTTCATGTGTATGAGTTTGTTTTTTTTGTGCCAACTTTCAGAGACTTTTGTTTTAAAATCAACGCCCGCATTGCGCAAAAATTGGGAACGATATGCCCCCAAACTTTGAAACCTTTGTTTCTCTCTTTCCCTCTATCTATGCACCGTTAAATCACAAGTAGATATTATTATTACGTATTTCCACGTAATTCTCAAAACTTGATTTGTAAAACCGTATACACTGCAAGAAGCCGCAAATAAATAACCAGTGGCATAGCTGTTTAATCGTTAAATCACCAAATCATTTCTTTTTTTTTTGCATTTTCTATTCGTCACATTTTTTTGCGCTATAACTCTACGATTACAAGAGAGGCGTGTGCACCGTTTCGAGTTTCGAAAGCGAGACTTCATTCGGACCTGACAGTTTTGCCCCACGTGTTATGGACTTAAATTTTATACACATTCGCGCACTCTTCCTCACACGTGCATTCAAACAAACAAAAAAGTATACGTTAACGCTACAATGTCATGGAACATTCTCGAACGCCTTTTTTGTTAATACATTCTCATCTTTATCCCTCAACTCGAGCAATTTGACATTTTCACAATACGCTGTCCATTATTATTGGTACACGCGCGAGTATTTCTCGTGCAATGTGAAAAATATCTTAAGGTTAGATTTGAAAGCACGTTGGAAAGAAATTAAATAAGAGAGCGAGACGAAAAAAATAACGCGTGAATCAAGAAAATACAGTAATAATGCGCCATTTTTTTTAACCTTACATTGTAATTTATAATTCTGCGTTTATTTCAATTGATCAAGATGGAAAGAGTGGCTTCTGATTGGTCATTTTTTTTTGATCGTTGTGGCCAGTCAGAAGCCAAATCCGCGTTTTCATAATTAAAAAAGTCGCAACTGTCTCATTACGAAAATTTACGACATTATAAGATGGAATTTTTCAATTTAATTTAACAGTATATTTTTGGAGCAAACGAAAAAGAATTTTCATGATCCACGCGTTTTGTTTTTAAATCTTGTCATTATTTATAACCGCTCAAATTCTAAAGGGACAGCGTTTTGACTTCGTACACTAGGATATGTTGCCTCGTAATATGTCGTTCACATTACGTGAGTCATGTACTCGTTACCTACATGTATTTTCTTTTACATTATTATTTTATTTTTATTTTTAATTATAATTTTTTCATCATCTTATTCTTCTTGATCGTAGTTTGTTTTGTTGTTCTTATAAATTCAAGGTTAAATCGTTACGGTGCGTATCATGGAGAATATTTTACATTGCAATTTTTTTTCTTTTTTCTTTTTAAATCTATAGTCGCTAGAGATGATAAATTAATATCAATATAGAGGGGAGTAGAAGGAGAACGGCACGGTCCTGAAAGATCGTTCTAAATCTCCGTGTTGTTATTATATTCACTTTTTTTTCTCTTCTCTTTAAATATATTTGTGTATGTGTATACATTACAAGTATACGATTAAATCTCGTTGCTCCTTGCAATCGAGGATAAGACGAGGAGGCCAATGGGAGTCGGAGGGGGAGGTTTGAGTTTGGTATTGTTTCGCGGTACAATTGTTTAAACCGCTCGTTATACGTAGGCCTCTTGAATGAACGATCTACGATGAAAAAAAAAAACGACCATGTCCATAGGGTTTCAATCGACATATTCACGAAAACTCGTGTCAACAAAATTGTGCATGTACGACAATGAAGAAAAAAAAGGAGAAAATAATGAACCCAACCCGCGATAGTTTTTTCTTTTTTCGTTGAAAGATGGGCATCAATTATTTTGTTTTCTTTTTTAGCACTCACGTTTCTATTCATTTTGAGCTTGACCTTAACCTAGCTGCTGATTTATCTTTATCCTAACGATAGAGGTAATAATTACGAATAGTATGAATGATCATAATTACATTATACAATATACAAGGGTGGATCGGAGCAGCGGAGGGGAAGGAGGCTAAGTTCAAATTCGATCTTCTATTTCTTTATTATTTCCATTCGTAAAGAATAATCGCAGAGCGAAGCAACGATTTAAAGTTCAGATTATTGTTGAACGCGATGAAAATGGTGCGTTATTAATTTTTGCAGTTACTTTAATCGTGTGGGAAAGAACAAATTGACCGGTCGCACGTAAATAATTGGGTAAATTTGTAGTGTTGATCGTGGCAGTTGAGGATTCGTACAAAAGGATCACAACGAGTGGCGCCTCGATCGTCGCCTTCCCCCAACCTCTGAGGAAACAGTACAAACGTTCTTGATCTGTACAATTTCAAAAAAATGCTCTTTCCAAATCTCTCTTATTTTGCTATTACCACGTTATGAAACAGGCAAAAAAAAAAGTCTAAGAAAATTTCTACCACGATTGTTGGGTTGTTCTTTGCTTTTTTTTTTTTCGAGTAGCGATTTACAGTTTCACGAGATTATTTTTTATCTCGATATTGACACTACAATAATAATGTAAATAATCCGAACCTACGATTGAGTATGTCTGCCGAGTATAACACGCGATTTAGTCAATCAATATCTTTTGCCTGGACTCTCACGTGTTTTTTGTGCTTGACTCTTTGTTTCCTTCCCGCTTATATTTACATTGTCGTTGCACACCGGAAGTTGAATAGTTTTTGTTTACTTTTTGTTTATCGTGTATTGATGCTATTGTAAGTATTGTTCCTCATTAAGTTTCGTAACTGCGTGAAATTTTCTTTATCTTTCCCTAGCCTAGATTCTAACACTTTTTCTCATATTTAGTTATTATTTAAAAATTTTTCGGTTTTCATGACTTATTCTTTTTTCTCTCAGCTCTCATTGTTTTGTTTTATTGTGATATTTATTTGAATCCTTGTTTTCTCAGATTTTGGTTTTTATTCAGCCCCTCTCGCTCTCTTTCTCTCTCGCGCGCGCGCGCACACACGCACACACACGCACGCACGCACGCACGCACGCACGCACGCACGCACGCACGCACGCACGCACACACACACACACACACACACACACACACACACACACACACACACACACACACACACACACACACACACACACACATCCACACAAAACAAATGTATTTTCACGTTAAATTTAACAGGGGAAAAGGAGGGATCGTATCACTCACTCGGTCCAGAGCTGTGTGCGTACTATTTTTGCATTTTTTAGTTTTTTCAACATCTTAAATATCCATATCTGAGAACTTTTTCTCCTCGACGATTTGCTCAATACACGAAAAAAAACACTTCATCGAACCTCGTTTATTCTTTTCTTTTCGTTTTTTTTTTACTAATTCTTAAATCACTGAGATTCTATTCACGTGTCTGTATGTGTATGTGTGTGTTTATTTTAATTAACTTATTATGGGCATTTTAATTTCTCTTACGATTTATATGTCATAGAAAAAACGTGTCATGTACGTTATTGCTTAAACTTAAGAAATAAATAAATCACGATGACGACTTTAATGATCGTAATCGCGTATCGTTCTTACGCCAAATTGTTATTGTTATTGTTATCATTATTATTACTATCATTATTTTTTTTTCGTTAAATTACGTACAGATTGATCGCTAGCAAGATGTTTTTACAATTTTTTGTTGTTCTTTTTTTTCGTTTACTCTTCAAGTAAGCATACTTAATTATGCCCATTGTCCAATGGCGTAGATACGATACCGAATTGATGAATTACAAAAAATTAAAAACAAATTTCGATTCGAATTAATTGTGAATTATCGTAGAAAATAATTACCATCTCAAAATTTATGGATTATTTCACGGACACTTATTTGTTGGCTCGTTTTTGCAGATTCTCAATGCTTTTCTTTTCTCTTTTTTGTACAATTATTTCTGAAATAGTATTTTAAAAAATTTTGATTCCATTCAAACTGCACCCTACACGAGAGGTGTTACACATTTTTTCCCTTAGCCGCGACGATCGAGACTAATTCGGTGATATGAACATTTTCATTTTCCTTTCTGAGTTTTTATTTTTTTTTTCCCCCACCGTGACAAAATCGGTGCAACTAGAGAGCCCTCGTTATCCTGTCGTTAATTATTTTATCTACAATGTTATCGTTAAAGAATTTTACTGAACGACTTTGTTCGCTGGACTGCCTATCAAGGAAAAAAAAACGAAAACGTCTGCGATTAAATTATCCATAAATTTAATAATATTATTGGCAATAAAAATAATAGTAATAATAATAGTAATAATAATAATAATAATAATAATAATAATAATAATAGAGAGTACAGTGATTAGAGAGTTGCAAAGAGTTTGTTTTTGACTAGACCCTGTTTCCCAGAATCCGGTACGTACATACGGTCTAGTGTTTCGTACAAGTGATTTTTTTTCCTCATTTTATTCCTTCGTTCCATCGAGTTATAGGAAAAAAGCCCATTTCGACTAAATTTACGAATTGAATGATTGAAAAAAAAGAATGTTTCGCTCGAGTTTTTACATTGAATAATTCGTTAAAGTAAACAATATTGTTAGGTTGTTAAATTTAGTTCGTTCAAATTAGAATTTCAATCATAAATTTGGTCGAAATAGTTTTTTTTGTGCGTGCTCTTTCGTCGGTTTTCTATTCTATATTTTGTTTATCTCACACACCCTCGTATATGCTTTCCTTCTTTTATTTTATTATTAAACTCTAAAATCCTATCTCACGTACGTGGAGGGGGGGGGGGGGGGGGCTGTCTGTTTTATCTTGTTTATTTTCGTTAGATTGTTTTTTTCTTTTTACGAGATTGGGGGATTTCGTCGAAACGAATTACACACATATTTGGCATAGAAATCTACCAACTTACGCACGTACCTAAACGCTAGCTAGCTACCTAAAGTTCTCCATGCTATACTTAAATTCTCGTGGATCAGTAACACCTTCCTGTTATTACCTTCCTGTTATTTGTTGTCTTCGAGCATATTGTTATCGTTAATGTAACAATTATTCGTGGTGTTTTTTTTTTATTTAATTCAACTGTCGTTTTACGTGCGATTCGAGATTCGAACTTTTGTCGGTTGTGTTTTGTTTTTTTTTTGCTCGAATAGGAAGTAGAACAACGCGTGACAACTTCGAGCCAAGACCTGAGAAACGTGCGTTATGTATGTATGTATATGTGTGTGTGTGTGTGTGTGTGTGTGAATGGGTGAGTGTGATTTTTTTTGGTTTTTATGCCTGGATATTGTGTTATTAAAATTGGGCGCAAAAAAGAATAAATAATTATCTCGAACGACAAAATTATTGATAATTATGCAAATTTGTCTGAGAGCAAAAGTTATGTCCTTTTTTTAGCTTGAGTTTTTTTTTTTTTTTATCAACGATTGTACAACTATCTTACAATTTGGCGACGTCCCGACTGAGCGAGAATTTCTTTTTTTTTTTAATCAATAATCTCTCTTTCCTTCGACCGTTCGACAATTGTGCGATTCTTTTTCTATTTTTTTTTTCGATAATCAATGAAAAATCTTTTCAGTTGCGAAAATATTTTTGGGATGTCAACGACGACGCTTTTTCGATAAGTCGAACAAACAAAAATTATAGATGTTTGTGGATCGACAGAAATATTCGACTGTTTGGCGGTATTAATTTATCTTTGCACACGAAGACGTGGCAAATTCGTTTTTTCGGTCTCGAGATGCGTCAATGAATGATGATTATCGAGAAGATATAAATTAGTTGCGCTTCGTCGAAATTAGTCCCCTATGACTGTGCTTTCTCATAGTGATCGGGGATATTATTCATCGTTTTCCTTCTTCCTTTCTTTTTTTTTGTTTTCCGATGATTGTGTCGTCGATTTGTGGTCATGTTCTGCCGCGTATGTTGCCGTATCGCTTTGTAGTTCTCAACGAGGCTTTTTGTGGCGTTTCATTTTTTCACTCGTCTCGCTCCTTTTTCACTTAGTAAGGCGTGAACCTGTTGTAGCCACCTCTGTACACGGTCGCCTGTCGAATCATTGATTAATCGATTAAATATAGATATTAAATAACGTTTCTTGCAAATAAATTGTTAGAACAAAAAATTTCATTTTTCGATGAATTGACGTATTATTAAATATAATAACAATTGCTATGCCAATTGTTTTTTTTTTTTTTTATATTCTTCTAAAATGGTAAAACTGAAGGAACATGTGTAATCAAATTTTGAATGGTGTTTCGAAGAAAAAACAAAATTGATTTTATCAATAATCGACGATGCGAATAAAAAATATGAAGAAATGGAAAACTTACGCCATAGCCAGCGACTGGACCGATGCTATGTCCGAGGTAGGGATCCGCGTATTCACGTCCGTATCTGGAAAACGGTCGGACATCGTTATAAGAAACAAAGAAAGAGTGAGGAAAAAAGCAATATTGCAGGATAACGGAGCCATGCACAGGATTTTGAGATGAAAAGATTAACAAAAATTGAGGATAATGGTGATAAAAAGACGAGGAAAAAATAAGGTTAATGTTACAAACACTTGAAAGGCATTGGTTATTCGGATTTTAGTGACGGGAGTTCGAGGTTCTTGGGAGCACACTCGACATCGTCTCCGAATCTTCGACTACGCAAAGCTCGACCGCGTCTACGTGACTGTCTGTAAAATAGTTATCAACAGTCCACGACAATTAACGAAACGATAAACACATGAAACATTGAATATCGAATATATATAAATATTAAAAAGAGAAAAAAAAAAGTTTTAGACCAATCGAAAAAGTTCTATTTAAATTGGATCAAATGATAAATCTATACCAATTTAAAAAAGCATCCGACGATTTGAAAAAAGAAACAGAACAACACAATCCATCAAAATAATCTCGTAAAAATCCACGAGGGTGTGAGTGTGATTAATCGCGCAGAAATAAAGATGAACGAGTGAAGAAAAAAAAGTGGGTATAAGAAAAGAAGAAATAAGCCCCCATAGAAGGCAATGAAACAAGATGATGGAGTCTATACTCGATCTTAATTGTTGTGAGATACGTGCGGAGAAGACCAAAAAGGTCGTGAAATAAAAAACCTAGATAAAAAGTTTGTTATAGTAAAGTACAGGCGATGACAACAATTCATATTTATTACGTAATTTGACGAATTGGCGTGCGTGATGAAAATTGGAATTTTCTTTCTGAAAGAAAAGTAAAATCAAAAGAGAAAAGTAAAGAAAAAGTGTTACCCCGCAACTGCTGCGTATCCAGCGACTGGTTGTGCCGCAGCTGCAGCCGCGCCGTAAGCTCGTGCTGCTACGGCTGTGTAGGTCGCTGCCGCGGCGTAACTCGCCTGTTGTGCCGTTGACAACGGTGTCTTCAGTAGTGGAGAAGCCGCTGCGGCTGCTGCCGCTGCCTGTAACAACCACAACCCGCCATGCAAGCTCAAGCAAGCTCCGAGAGACAACTAAGTACGCCCAAAGAGGGCTGGTGGGCAGAGGGGTTATTTAAGGGTGCACTATATATATTCCATAGCAATCCGGTATATATCGAGAGCTTGTAATTTCTCTTTCGTTATATAAACAACTATATTTACCATATATACTGATCTATGAAGTTTGAGTGAAGGGTTTGCTCGTTACATTACTGCGTGATTTATCGTTTTATGCAACATTGAGATCGACTATGAGTTAAATATAATTACATTGATATATATGAAATTTCTTATTGTTTCATATTAATTTTCATAATTTAATTTCGAAGGATTGTCCAATTGAAATTCGAATACTCGAAGATTCCAAAAAATCGAGAATAAAAACTTCAATTATATTTCACTCATTTTTGCTGACAATCCAAATCCTGAGGTATTCACAGGATAAGTTGGCTGGGATTGTGCACGGATCCTTCGACCACGTAATATACAAAGTATTTCGATAATATTCAGCCGATGAAATTACGAACGATGCCACGAATGCCATTATACCTTTATTGTATAAGGTTGTGCATATTTATTGTAAGGTTATGCTATGCATAGTTATTATTCATCAGCAATTATAATAATGACATTAATTTTAATCGTAAAACACATATTTGGGAAATTCAAGTACTATGTGAGCCGTTCATGCGTATTTGTGAGAGACCCCGATGTTATTGTGCGAAAAACTCGCGTTGTTTGTCAACGTTACTTTTCAGTTGTAAAAAAAATAAAAAAAAAAAATAAAACAAAGAAAAAGTAAAAATGATCTCGCTGGAAAGACGAATGGAGGTGGATGGAGAAAGTATGAGATTGATAGAGAAGGAAGTTGTAGCCGTAAATAGTTTCTGCTGACAATGAGAGAGAGAGAGAGAGAGAGAGAGAGAGAGAGAGAGAGAGAGAGAGAGAGAGAGAGAGACGTGAAAAACAACAATTGCCTGGCGCCGAAAAGTTTCCCACTCTTCTTACCAATGTCTGGAAATTCTTATTATCATGTTCGTAAGAATGCAGCATGGATAAATCTGCGAGAAGTGGTTCAATGAAAGTTAATTACGACACTTCTGATCAACGACGAATAAGTTGAGAAGAAATTTCTTGAGAAATGAAAATAATAAGAAGAAATTCGAATCATTTAATTAGAATAGTTGAGTAGTTGTATTATTTAATCAATACCTAAATATATATTGAAAATGAATGTATATGTAATTTTGATAAAGGGGTCGGACGATAGAAAAAGAGAGGAAGACATAGCGCTCCAGTATATCGTAAATTCATGTCACGCTACAGGAAAATCTTATATATATACATTACGTGTACTATTCAGAGGTTACTGGTTATGCGAGTGTCCGGAGGCCGGGCACTCGTTTTCGAAAAACCAAAGGTAGGATATTTCGAGCTTGCGCATGAAACTTGATGTCCCAGAAGGTTTTGAGACGAAAATCTACGTAGATGTAGATTTTATCAACGTATAGGGAGGGGTATGAAAGTTTTATTTTGACTCCGAGCGACGATCTTTTACTAAGGTTGTAAAAAAAGATGGTTTGAAACACCGGAAATAACGAGAACAGGATATTTTCGTAAAATTTTTGAGAGCGCAAAAAATTCTCGATTATTAATGACCTTTCTGGCTTTTTGAAATGTTTTTTTTCTTTTTTTTTTTTCTTTTTCTTTCAAACCTCATATAGAAGATCTAGTTTGATTGAGGGGTGTGGGGAAGAAACTACTTCGGACATGGAAGACAGGTAATATACCCACGGTCAAAGAGAGTTAAAAGGTTATCCATAGGACGTGTATAACAAGTACGTGACCTTGTTTCCTTGCCACCATCTATCTTCTCGGGACTCTATCGCGAGGTTCGCTTTAGACCACCCGTCGTGAAAAATACCGCCACAGAATAAGACGAGCGGTTTCGTGATCGTGCCTTTTTTACTCTCTGTATTCGGCGAAAAAAAAGAAAGTCTCAAAACGAAATTCCTCTTCCTAGCAAATTAAACTGCCGTCAAAAATCACATGAAAGTGGCTTATACATTTTTTACATACAAATTGCAAAAATGATTAATTATACTATTGAAAACGTGAATAGGAACATTTGTCGACATATTTATTGAGTCTTTCGAGGTCTCTCACCGCTTTGCAATGTCTCCAAACGTTTTCATGACTCTAAAAGTCAGTTTATGATTTATATGGATTTATTATTATTTAATAGGATAGTGGCTATGTGTTTATGTGAGGCTGCTGTCGATGATCTCATGCGCCACGTATTTACAGATTCATCCCTCTCTAAACTATATATTTTTTTTGTCCGATACACAGTGAGGAATTTTTCAATGACATTTTTTGAATAACTTCGTATCCGAGGTGGACTCTTACTTGAAGAATTTTTGTATGTTTGAAAAATTTTAATTATAAATCTATTTTCAACGCTTTTCCGGATGAATATTGGAAGCTTGAAATAAAAAAAATCGTCCAAATTGAATTTCTTTTTAGATGCACCGTGAGGTCTTGTTCGAGTCTAATGTTTTTATGCTACTACCCACTCTCAAAATGCCTCTCGTAAATCTATTGCTATTCTTTTATTTCTCCCTAATCAAAAAAAAAAAAGAAAAATAAAAAAAACAATTTGAGAACTAAATTCTGCGACGTAATCAATTACGAGCAAAAATAAGATTAACCCCATAAGTATTTAGAAAAGGAAAGGGCGAAGGAGAGAAGAAATTTTAATGCCTGCCCATAAGTGCCACGAGCAAAAGGCTCGAGAGCGTTCCCAAGTGAAATATTATATGGTTTTTGGTGTGATAAGAAAAATAAACCAGGGGAAAAAAAACAATTCAAATGTGCCACTCGTGTCTCGTCCCAAAGAAATGGACGAGAGTGAGAACGAGCGAAAATAAGAGATATGGGTGCGAGAAAAAAGTTCTAAACGAAGATATTCAAAAAATTTGGAAGGAAAAATCATTTGTGCGCTAAAAAAGGTCACAAACAAATCTATGCTACCAAAAAAAAAATTCGTTAAATTACTCCGAAGCGAATTAGAGAACTTTCGACGAACAACGAAATATTTAGTGTGAAAAATGTATATACATATATATTTCATTAATTTCGTTCTCTAATAGACAAATCTATGAGGCATTGAGAAAAATTTATCGAGAGATTAACGATTCGAATGAAAAATAAGAAATCTATTCGAAAAGTTGAATCAAACGAAAAATTCCTCAAATTGTCAGGGTGATGATCCTACGGGATTAAAAAAAAAAAAAAAAAGAAAGTATTAATTGAATATAAACAGATAAGAGATAGATAGAGAGACAAAGAGATACGATTAATCGGGCAGACTGTAATTCCTACCTCCAGAGCGGGCGTTTTAGCCTGAAACACAAACGGCAATATTGAAAATAATAATCAACCTCATCGGTACCCTGCTCGAGCGAAGAAAACAAAATTTATTTTCACTATTCCCACGGAAAATTTTTATTTTCATCAGGACATTTTTTTTTTTCGATACTGATTCAAATCATTGTTACGTAGAAAAAATAAAAAAAGAATTTAAAAAACGAGATAAAGTGTGTGAGAAAAAAATGATACGCTCAAGCATATGATTCGTGCGATCGTTCAAAGGATCGAAGCATTTCTTGTTCTGTACATGAATTATTTCATCGAATCACTGCACCGTAATTGCGCATTCACAGCAATATTTTTTTTTGTTTTATTTTTTATTTACGGACATTACGATCTAATTAACGGGGTGAAAGAAAAATGATATCAACGATTGAAATGTCATCGAAAGCGAATGAACAGAACGCTTTTTGTGTTTCATTAATTTATAGTTATTAAGAACCAACGCTCGGTGCAGTGAAAACATTCAATAAATGAATCGTATAATCATGATGATTTTTATTATTATTAAATATATATATATATATATATATATATATATATATATATTTACTGTAGACAAAATACAGCGTTGTAGTGATTTAAATTCGCATGTTCATGAATTCAGATGAAAGAAAATTGCTCATTCATTCGTAACAATTCATTCGCTGATGCAAAACACCCTAATTGCGTTTGAGGACGTGATAACGAGATGACAATTTTTGGATAATTAATATTTATGCAAGCCTGGAAAAAAAGTGTTCAACTAACGTCGTCTGTTGCTTGCGGCCATTCCAGCTGTACAATATTATCCCCCGATTATCATTACGTTTTGGTTGCATCATTTTTTCGTTTGTTTTTAATTTTTCATTTTAAATATATTATTTCATTGACAACGCATTTTATACGTAAATATATTGTTTGAAAAAAAAAAAAAAAAATTATCGCAATCACAAAATATTTCAATTTGAATATCATTTTTTTTTTTGGAATAATATAGTTCGTATGAAGCATCAGTTATAATTCAATCAAAAGTCCAAAACATTCGAATTCAAATATTTCAAATACATTGAATTATTATTGATATTGAAAAATTGTAGACTGTGAATGAGAATATTCAGCTTACCTGGAGCCTGTAGTTAGGATCTTGCGTCGCAGCATGTGCTGCTAGGAAAGGATCGTAGTAAACACTGTAATAAAGCAAAGAAAAAATCATAGATTAAAACTTTATTCCAAAGTCGATTAAACTGTTTGAGGGGAAAGATTTGATTATTTTTTTTCACGATCATTTGATGGATGTGTGTTTTATTAGAATTTAAAATGAAATATAGTGTTCTGACGTGTATTCGTGTCGTCTGTTTTGAGTGATAAAAAAAAAAAAAAGAGAGAATTTGGCAAAAAACCAATTATCCAACAGTGTTCGCCTTGTATGGATTTGTTGACTTTTATTTATTCGCATGTTAGAGAGACAAAAACTGCCATTACAATAATATACAGACATAAGTGTAAATGTAGCCGTGCGTGAATTTCGGGCTCAGGCATTAGAAAAAAACGGACGTAAAATACAAACGAGCAGCAATCTCGTGCAAAACTTATTGCAGCGAGTCAAAAGCATAAATTGGAAAAAAATGTTTTGTTTCCAAAAATGTAAGAAAATTCTCGAGACCCGCTACAACGAGATTTAAGGGTAAAAAACAGGTGAAAATATGTGTGTTAAACATTGTGAGCAACAAGCAATGAGAAAAATGAGTACGTATGAGTGTTTTTTAAAAATATTTTTTGTTATTAATTCTGTGGAAAAAAATAGAACTTATTAAAGACGTTGACGATATTTTGTGTCTTTTTTTTTAAATATCGGAAACGCTCTACTTACGCAGGAGCAAAGGGATGGAGGGCGGTCGCAGCAGCCGCGGCTGCAAGTGGCCCTGGATTACGTGCAAGAGCCAAAGCTGCAGCCCCGGCTCCTGGAAATGCAGCTCTCGCTGCTGCACCAACTCGTCCACGTTGTATCGCGACTCCTCTCAATGCAGCGGCTGTAACAAAACATGCCACGACGGCCTACCTTGTAATTGAAAAATTCCCTCAGACAGACGGACACCCCCTTTTGATTCGCTTTTCTTTTTTATTCTTTTCTTTTTCCCTCCTTTCTTCAAACGAAGTTTTTTGACGTGGCCTCGGAGACAGCGGCACACAGAGCATCGGTCATCCATCCAGCATTTTGTGCCAACAATTCCAGCAGCAGCAACAGCAGACTTCGCCGGGGTAGGATTACTTTTTTACATGGGAAATTTTAGGTTTGTTTTTGTTTTTATATTTCACAAAGCCTCGATCGTATATTTTGTTGGTTATATTAATCATATTATTTTGAAACTCTGAAAAAGCTTCGGTATTTTTAGATTGTAATATTGACGGATACTTTGCATAAATTGGTCAAAAAAAATCTATCGAGTTGAAGAATAATGGAAAATTTTATTGCAACTTTCGAGATTCAGTAGACTATAAAGCGAATTCAAAGACTTCATATCTGACATTATGCTCGAGAGCTTTTGATTACCTTGTAAATAAAAAAAAAAAAAACAAAACAAAAAAAAGAAAAAAAAACATTAAGTTTCGGATCTAAGACGAAGTAAAACTACATTGCAGTTTGTAAGGCTCGAACTACACGAGAGAGTGTCAGAGAGACGTCTAGGTACGTGACAAGCAAAGTTTTCCCCAGGACGGTAACTCAATCGCGGGAATGTGGAAGAGTGAAATTTAACTGTCGTGAAATTCAAGTGTATATACTGTGAAATTTGTACGAAAATCGTTGTCGAGATGGTAAATATTGAAGAAGGTGGATAGATAAAGTGAAGCGACCAACCTTAAAGTTTCATTCTGACCAATTTGAAATTGCATCAAAATTCAAATAGTATAATAAAATAAGTAATAAATGTCTGAGAATTCCAAGCTGAGAAAGGGGAAAAAAATCGAGAGACCGAAGAAACAGAAGTTGGAATCTTCGAAAAAATTGCAACACGAGATCTCGAAGAAAGAGTCGAAAAGTGAAAAGTTGGAGAAAAACGAAAATGCGATATTGTCGAATTCGAGTAAAAGTTCGTCTGCAAGAAAGGGCCAAGAAGAAATTGAGCAAGTTCACGAGTCAATGAAGAATGGAGTCGCGTCATCGGCTGTGCCAATGAGTAGCACAGGGCCAAATCTATTGCAACAGGGGATTCCAAAGAAGAACGATGGAACAATTGCATCGATACGTACGGAGAGGATTAATGGGGAGGAAGCCTCGACGAGTACAGCGATGCAGAGATCGATATTACGAGAAAATAATGAGCCTGCAGATGAGAATTTTTTTTTAAACCGTTTTTTTCGTATTCACAAATTATGGTGGAGAAATCCGACAAGAGAAAAAAAAACGATATTATTCGTGGATCAGAGAGAATCATCGAGAGATTCGCTTGAGTCAATCGTCACGATAATAGGAACATCGAGACCCTTGAAGTCGGTATTGAGAACCGGGGATTCGATTCGTAGCGGAAATTCTTCATCGGTAAGATTTTCTTTGCCACCAACAGAAGCGACTCGTATGACGATCAACGATAACAAGAGTCTCGCGGTCTTCAAGGTCGCCAATTGGAATATCGTTTGCCAAATCGTCGATAATTCGGATGATCGCTTTCACACTTTTCGATCGATCTATCGTACGAGGTTTTGCAAAATTTTTATGTGTTTCACACTCGGTGTAATCGTACCCTCCTTTCTCATAGTTCCGGTACTCGTTTATGTCGACGACTCTAATTATTAGTCGAAACTTTTATTCGCTATTATACCAAGCATTTTAACCGATTTACTTAATTAAACAAGCAATTCTCGTTACGTTTATCCTTTTTTGAAAATTCTACTCTTGTGTACTTCTCGATATATGTTATTATTGATTTTTTGAATTTTAGGAAACTCCTGATGTTTTCATTCCAAAATACTTGCAATTAGGAACGAAATGAGGACTTCTTCAAAAATTCTGCTCACCTTTGAAACCGCCATTTACCCGGCACCTTCGCCTCTCTGTTGCTTTTTTCGAGCGTTATTGGTTACAAAATTGGCACAACGGAAATTGAACGTTTAAAAAAAAAAAAGAACAAAAACAAAAACGGTAACGACAAAATTTAATTGGCAAATTGATGCACATTTATGAGAGAGTGAGACAAAAAATTGAAATCAGGCGCATTCCATGGGGTGTGAGTAAAAATACATACTCACACAGGCACACAGACGAATATGTGTTAGCGTGTGCGTGCGTGTATGAAGGAAACGAAAACAATCGACTTCAACGGCTTCGTCATTCGCTCTATACCAAATCTTAAGGTATATACTGTACTGCATGTTAGTCAAACGAGTGTTAAATTTTCACAATTGTTTTATGCCAAGCTTAATGCACTAATTGAAGGTAATCTTAGTGGATTTATATCACAGCATGTCTTATTAACGTAGAAAAATATTAAAAACGATAGATTTGCTAAATCATCAACTGATTAATGCAAATTTCCATGATGGCATATTTTCATCGGAATTCGTCAAAGAATAATCCGTAATTTTCAACCGATTGGAATGCAGCACGTCTTATTTTGTTTCTCAAGAGATCCTTCACGAATTCAATTGACTGCAACGTTTCACTGTTGCAGTCAATTGTTTATTTAGCGAAAAAAATCTTTCATAAACAAATTGTTATAATTTCCAAACGAATAAAATTCGAAAAAATCTACATGGTGAATTCCTAAATAATCTCTTGAGGAACAAAATAAGAGGTGGTGCATTAAAATCGGTTAAAAAATACAGATTATTCTTTGAAAAGTCCCAATGAAAATGTGTCATAATGAAAATTCGCCACGATCAGTTAATTTCGTTTCGTAAATGTATCGTTATTAATATTTTTCTAGGTTAATTATACATGTCATCGTACAAGTTCACCTTCACTATGTATAATTAGTGCATTAAACTGGGTATAAAAACATTATGAAGTTTTAGCACTCGTTTGACTAGCATGCAGTACAGTATTTACCCTAAACAAGAAAACACACTTTTTAAGGGTGAATAATAATAATAAGAAAATTCACAAATCTCATGAAACGGGAGAGTTTTGGAGAATTGTTTTTTTTTTCCTTTTCTAAGCCACGAGACTCCGGCATGCCAAAACAGGCTGTATTATTTTTCTCTGCCCTAAGCGGCACACGTGAAGATTCATTCCACGTGGTGTGTGGAGGAGGAAGAACATGAAACATCGACAATGCGTGCCTTGAGTGACAATATCTTTTGCGGAAAGTTATGTTAAGTGCGATTTAAACATGGGCAGCGAGTTCTTTTCTGTTATTATTAATACTGTTGTTATTGTTGTTACGGTATTGAACGATAGAAATTTTGATCAACGGAATTAGCGAGTTGTAACCAAACTGTCATCGAAAGTGTGTAAACCGAGTGAAAGAAAAAATTGGCGAAGATAATGCAAGTTTAAAGGGCGTTGAATATATTTATTTTTTTTTTATCCCCAGAGATGTACGAAACCTGAATATACGAAAAATATTTAAAAAATTAATTAGACTCATGCTGTGCAGAATTGTTAAAAATCTATTTTCGTTTTTTTTCTTTTTTTTTTTTATATTTCGAATTTTGTACATTTATTTTCGACTCAAAATATCGAAGGTATTCAATTTACTATTTTATTTTTCGTGTAGGCCGAGAAGAAATTTCAGATTTAGTTTGCAGTATCGTGCACAGGCGAAGCTAAAATAGGGTGGATTTTTTGAACGGATATATTTTGATGAGCTTTTTTTGTTTTTCTTTCAACGGTGTAAAACATTCAACAAGTATTTACTTTGCCAAAATTACTGTAGCAGAATGAAGGAGAGAACAAAACACACAGAGAAAGAGAGAGAGAGAGAGATAAAGAGAGTACGATTTTGAATGCGTGAAATATTTAGAGAACTAGCGAGTGCTTGTGAAGTTTTATTTTTTATGATCTTTTTGTCTGCATCTGTGTCGTTTTTTGTTGTCGAATTTGTATCGCGATATGTAGCTTCTGATAAAATATCGTTAGAGAGTTCAATTAGACATGGGGCAACCCTTACGGAAAAACCATTTTTGGGGGCGTCAAAAAATTGAATTTCTCTTTAAAGTTTTAATGCAACAAATTCAATACTTTTAGCGACCCAATAATATATATATATTCAGCTTTACAATGAAAAAAAATGATGTTTCATCCCCCCTCCCTTATCCATTCCACACGAACAATAATTGATTGTACTGGAAGATCGAATAATCTAATTTTCCGTAAGGGTGAGAATCAAAAGAGAAATAAGGAGACGGCGATGCGGGTATGAAAATAAAGGGAGGAAAGATTTTTGAAAGATGGACGGTACCTCCGTCTCGCGGCTGCCCTTGGGGCGAGAACAAGGGGCGTTGCTGCCGGTGATGGCGTGACTGCGGCTGCTGCTACAGCGGCTGCTGCGGCTGCCGATGGTGCCGCTGCTCCGAGCCAACTCCATGGCATCGCCGGCAACCTGTATCCTGTCAAAACAATTAATCCAATCCTGGGCGATGGCCCCCAAAAACAAATCCTCCAAATTTACAATTTTTTGTTTTTTCTTTCTTTCTTTTTTTTCAGTCGTCTCAATTTTCTTTCTTTTTTTTTCGTTCTCCGTGGGCGAAACGGTGATCGTTAGTCTGGCGGAGGTGGTGACGTTGGTGACTCGATCGCTGCATTTATTTTATTATCAACCCCAAAACTCCCTTTTTTTTGGAGGTTCAAGGAAGTAAAGGAGGAAAAAATATGTGACGAGTGGCAACGTTTTTTTCTCCCACCGCCGAAATATTTCTCAAACGAACAGGAGGAAGACGATAATGAGAATATTTTTTATATAAAAATCGTGCGAAACAAAAAAGTCGATCGTTCGAGTTGCACTTTATAATTTTCCGGCAGAGGCAAAAAGTAACAATGTTTAAGGTAGGTAAGATTGAAATGGGCGCGCGGAAGGTGAGGAGAATGAGATTAACGAAAAGTTGTCAGAGGGGTTTTCGGAGTAATTAATATGATTGAAGTTCAGGTTTGAGCAAAGGGGTTACATTTTGATGGTGCGTCGTGGTTGATGACGGAGGGTTAGTTTGTTCGATGAGGATGGGTGGGGAAATGAAGGGAGTTTTCGAGTCTGGTTCGACCGGCTGCTCGGAGAACGAGGAGAAACGGAGAGAGGCTGCAAGAGGGTGACGGAATAGACCAACGGTTGCGGGGAGAGGGTGGAGTTGAAGAGCAAGGAGGAAACGGAGGGTGGTTATGCGGCGAGCAGGCAGGCTTGCTCTCCGAGCGATCAATAAATGCCGACGTTCCCAGCAGAACCTACCCTGGACCACTTTCACCCCCATTCTGTACGACTCCCTTGCAAAACCAACCCCTCTCGTTTCTCTCTCTCTCTCTCTCTCTCTCCCTCTCTCTCTCACGCGCCCCATACCATTTTCCACTTCTTTCTTACACCCCCAATCATCTCCGATCCCTTTTTACCTCTCTTCACGTCCCCAGAGTCCAAGTTTTCATCCCTTGAATGAAACCACCCCCGTAAGCTCCATCGCCCTTTCTCCGTTAGACCATGAAGATCGCGGAAACGCGATTGAAATATCTACGCTACGTGGAATTGTAAAAATGTCCTTCTCCACGAAGAATAATAATTTTAAAGTAAAAATCATTTTTCGCAACATTTATCAGAACCCACCAAAAGTTTTCTTTATGAACGGATCAAATTATCAGTGCAATTTTTTTTTATTTTTATTTTTTTTTCTTTCCGAACAACTGCAATTTCATTAATTCTTGTGTAATTTGATTCAATAAAAAGTTCACGGCTTGAAACAAAGCGTCATCTGTCGCATTTGGTAATTTGAAAACTCACGGATGACGGACCAAATGAGAAATATGATGCGATTGATTTTATCCCCGAAACAACGTTGAATACAGAGGATTGTGTGTCTGTGTATGTGTGAAAGACCGGGAGAGAGGGGGTGAGGGTTTGAGCACGGAAACAATGGATCTAGCGCTCTGGGCGCTGGAACGTGAAACTTTGACGGATAATTAAAAATGAAAAAAAAAAAAAATATATATATATTGAGGGCGAGTGGTAATAATGATAATTATTTGGTCTAGGACGGAGAAAAGGGAGAGGGGGTTGGTGCGAGGCGTTAAAGTACACAGGTCATGTATTCACATAACATGAAAAAATAGGTGAAAGACAAGTCTATGAGGATTCTATCGAAAATAAAACAAATGAAGAATAGGGGGGGGGGAGGGGGAGGGGGGGAGAGAGAGAGAGAGAGAGAGAGAGAGAGAGAGAGAGAGAGAGAGAGAGAGAGAGAGAGAGAGAGAGAGAGAGAGAGAGAGAGGGAGGGAGAGAGAGAGAGAGAGAGAGAGAGAGAGAGAGAGAGAGAGAGAGAGAGAGAGAGAGAGAGAGAGAGAGAGAGAGAGAGAGAACTGGAAAAAAAATTGTACCAATGCACTAAAATCACAGCTACATAATTCACGAGTAAAGCAACAATAATTATAGGTGCACCGTTTCATTTACACGTTCGATATTTATACAATTTTTCAAAAATCAAATTTCATTTTGGGTTTATAGAAAAATGTATCCAAAAAAACATTCAATTTCGACATAAAACATATCGAAGATCGCAAGTTAAAAAAGAGTAAATAATATAAATATTTTTCTAATTATTGGATCAAAATTCACAGAAAAAAATTAAAAAAATTAAAAAAAAAAAAAAAAAAAAAAAAGAATGATTAAACGAAGAGTTAAAGAAAGAAAATGTATTTTTTTTTTTTCACGAACTTTGGGATGTTACGTCGAAGTGGTATTTTAACTAGGTGTTATTGGGGAAGGCGAAAGGACGGAGGAGAATTGGAGGTACGAGGGTGCACGACACTGAATTGTCGGGTACAGCTTCGCGGTACATCGAGCGATTACGTCACGAGACGTTTTCTTCGAGCTCTATTAACAACGATATGGATTTTTCATTTCTTTTTTACCCTGGGATTTGAATAATAAAAAAATAAAAAAGAAAGAAAAAAGAAAGCAATCATGGGCCATTTTATTTTTGGGGGAGGGCAGAGGTAATAAAAAACGTGACTATGTTTTGCATGGTTGGTGCTTGCACGCTTAGCGGTAACTAATTAACTCTCTACGCAAATGCCAATATATACATACATACTTATATATATATATATATATATATATATATATATATATATATATATTATAGTGTTAAACTAATGATAGAAATGCCAATACGACAACTGCTGCAAAAACGTATTATAATATTTTAATCCTCTTTTCGTTCTTTAGAAGAAAAAAATCAAAGAGACTGAAAAATTACACGATCGTTCGCAAAAGTTTACTCGAAACTAAGAACAAAAAAAAGAAAAAAGAAAAAAAAAAAACGAGAGAAACGTGCACGTATACAAAGTTTTATTTTGCTCTTTTTTTTCAATGGTACTATATAGCAAAGGGTACTTCGATGCTCGTGCGACAGACGAAAACAGAGTAGAGTTATGCACGACGTGTACACACACACGTCGTCGGTTATTATTCCCGAATATAATATATACTCAAAAAATTAAATGATAAACAAAACAAAAACATTTTTTCATAATTAAATAATAAAGAAAAATGATTATTGTTTTCTTTTTTTTCTTTGCTTTCTCGTAATTAGTTACCACTAACAAGGCGTCACTTTGGAGCATGCAGCAACCTCGCCCGGCCATTTTCTCTCTCGCCAACTAACACACCGTGCCACGATCATTAAACATTAAATTCAATGGAACAAAAAAAAAATGTATAATTAATCGGTTTCCAAAAAAAAAAGAACAAAAAAAAAATATATATATATATATAAATTTTTTTTTTCTTACAAATTACCATGTCCGTCTCTGGTGCCTCGCACTCACGTGTCGTTACTAAAAAAACAGTGTGATTAAACGACAAAAATTATTACGTTTTTTTTGCCCATTCTTGCATTATGACAAGTACTTAAAAAAAAAAAGTGAATAAAAAAAAAAACCAAAAAATCATAATAATAAACATTGAATGTACTTTCTCGTGTTAGACATACAGGATAAAATTGTGTCACTTTTATTTCTGTTTCCCAAATGCCAGCAGAACCAAGGACGGACGGATCAACGTGGGGGAAAAAAAAAATTGGAAAAATTCGCTAATCGATTATATAATGTGTGTATATATATATATATATATAAATATTATATAAAAATATATGTATTAAGGTATATAATAATATATATATATTTATATATAGTATGTTCACAGGTGAATCTCATATGAAGGCAAGCCAAGGCCACGACATGAGACGTGCAAATAAAAAAAAAATTAATAAGAATAATAACAATAATAATGATAATAATAATAATAATAATAATAATAATAATATATTAAAAAAGCAATTAAAAATTCTCTCCCAAAACCGCTCCAACCACAACCAAGCACAACCACAGGCAAGGTACGGGCCTTTGTCAACGAGACAGTCATCAACCAGTGAATGTGGCGCATTACCGTGATTATTTTATATAATATAATAAATATATGTGTATATATGAAAATTTCTATATGTACATATACACACATATATTATGAATAGATATGCATATATTGATAACGAAAAATAAAGATAAATAAAAAAATACGTAGTAATAACCAGTGTTCAATCTCAAGTCAATTCAATAAATATGGCGTGATTCAATATTAACAGTTGCAGTAAAAACAAAAAAAAAGTATAAACGAAAACATTGTTTGTTTTTTTTTTTTTTCAATAATAACAAAATAAATTAAAATGCCATTCGGATATAACAATTAATTGGATTTTCACAGGGGATTGTGTATTCTTTTCTTTTTTTTTACTTCGTGAATATTTTGTACGAGGAAATAAAGATCAACTTTATTCTTGAAAAAACGTCTTTTTTTGTATGTAATTTAGTTTCTTCGACATTGCGTTATTGATCAAGTTTTACGTAATTGTTTTTATTAACGAAAGCGCGTTATTGATTTTTTTTTGAGTTTTTTTGCAAAAAAACGTTTTTACGGCTTTTGGAGTACGAATGTTTTTTTTTTGTTTTTTTTTGGATTCTTTTTTTTCTTCAACAGAGTGTTAACAATGGGTTGGGGGTAAGTTTGGTTGTATGGATAGACAAAGTTGAGTTATTAATTCATTAATTTACGATAAATAAATAATAAATAAATACGATTTGAAAATATATTATGTACGAAAAATACCTCATGCGTTTACCACTTTATAGAGAGCCCTAGACTAGCTACTAGGCGAGAATCGTTCTTTCTTTTAATAAATATACATATACATATATATATTAATATATATGTGTGTTTGTGTATGTATAAAAACGTTGACAAAAAAGCTATTATGAATGGCCAATCGCTGAGTCTGCAGCCGCCAGGGTGACGTCGTTAAAACTTTTGTGTCTCCCTCTTTCTCTTTCCTCGTTTCTTTGAGTTTTTTTTTTTTCTTAATTACTTTAAACCTCCTTATTTTTGCATTCTCATTCTCGAATTTCCCTATCGCTTCTTTTGGTATTAATTTTTGTGCAGGTTTATTTTATTTTTTAGTATATAAAAAACATAAGAAGGGATCATTCTTTTGACTATCGTGCGCACAACGTTGAGAGTGCATCGTCCCCAATATCGAAAACCCCGAGACTTCGCGAATATTATTCACTGATAACGGACCCTCTTATCTTTTAAAGCGACGTTACTATGCTCTCGTAGAGGTTATCGAACGACGTTCGCTGGGGAGTAAAAAAGCAACAAAGATGCCAAGTCCAAGAAAGATTGTCTTTTTTCTTTTATTTTTTAATCGTTTCCTTGGATGGAAGGAAGACATTTTTTTAAAGTTGATTTGTAGAAGTATGAAGAAAAAGATGGTATTTGTACTTAAATTGAGTGTCAGAGACGGGAAAAAATTCATCATGTGCTGAAATACCGAGACCGTAGGAATAATTGTTGGACGAACAAAAAAAAAAAAGAAGAAGAAGAAAAAGAAAGCAGGCACTCTTCTCTCGTACGCGAAAGGAGAACGTTGGCCCCAATGCGAGGCTTAAATAAAAGAAAACGCAAAAGATCCTTGAGTAAAATGGAAACGTCGAGACTGACGCTTAAAAACGGACCGTTAGAAAAATACCGAGGGTAAAAATTCTCTCGCGCTCGACACACGTTGGACTTTGGGAATGCGACGGGACTGTCTAGCTTCTTTTTTTTTCAACTTCACTTTTTCCTTCTATCTATACTTTTCAACCCTCTTCTGTTCCCTTCCCACTCCAGCGTCCGAGAGTGGACGACTCTTCCAATTTTCTTTTCTCCCAAGACTCGCAGAGAGCTCGTGTCTCCGGGGCGTACTAAAGTCACAATCCCTCTTATTTTTCTCGACGACCACTGTCCCTCGTATTATTTCTCCGAGACGTGGCGAAAAAAGTTTAAAAAAATTATTAACGTATCTTCGTACAATAAAACAAAAAAATATAAATTCTGAACGGACTCGAAAAATTGTGTCACTTTTTTTTTTTATAACTTGATGAATGGGCCTGCGATAAGGGACCTTCGAGAACGAATGCGAAATACGAATATTCGAACAACTATTTGTATCGATTTTAATCGACCGATGGAAGGAGGGAGAGAGAGAGAGAGAGAGAGAAAGAGAGAAAGAGAGATGGACATTTTTGTGCATTCGGCAATAAAAAATCTTCTGAGAGACAGACAGATTATTGGTAACACACGAACACTGACTGACGATGCAGATGCATGCTAGAATCAAAAGATCTCTCGTACTGCTTTCGTTCTAATAATTGTATATAGAATTATTTTGTTTGTTGTTTTATTTAAAAAATTCGCCATACCGATTTTCCAGCAGGCTCACTTTATTGTTTTTTCGTTTTATAAGATCGTTCGTTGGCAAACAACGACACATACAAAAAATAATGCTTAAAATATTTCTTTGTACTTTGTTTGTTAATTTTTTTTTTCCTTAATATATTCACTGTATTAATTCTCATGGTTAACATTTTTATTGAAGACAAAAAAACGAGTGAGTTTTCAAAAGTTCGTTCTCAGCATTTCGTTCGCACTTTTTTTGGTGTTTTATTATTTATTTATTTTTTTATTTTTTTTTGGCATCTCGCCTTGGTCCGTCGTTCTCTCTCGTAATATCACTTGCGATATCTTAATTAACTTTTCATTTTCCAATTAATTTTATTAATGTTTCAAGCTAACTCTGCAAATAGTAAATTATGAAATTACCTCCTTTAACCTAATTTCTAATTTGACGCATCATTCGCTCTTCCTTTTTTGACCCTGTTTTGCCGTTGATTCTTATCGTAGCGCAAAAATTTATTCGTTAGTTTTTTTTTTCAATACCGTTCGTCTGAAAAAATGATGAAAAATTAATAATAAATCACTGTAAAACCCTGCAATCGTTACTAAAGAACTATAAAAATAGCTCAATCACTTTTTGGCTTCTCTGCATGAATCGCCAATATTCCTGACTAACTAATCGATCTACGCTTAGTAAAATAGAATTAAACGAAGCGCGAATTTAACCCCCCCCCCCCAACACTGAACGACGGTAGACAAAAAGTCATCGAGAGTTCGAGTTTCGAGACAAATTTTCCCGCCCCTAAAAAAATCATAATTTCTATGGCCAATTTCACTAATGCAAATCTTTCGAGACGACAATTTTTCTCATTCGTTAAAATTACCTGTGAAAATAAAATAGACCCACCTTGGCTGGAGCTTCAATATCTCATTGAGCTTGGCCTATGACAATGAAAAGAGTGAAATAAAAAGATATTTGTATAAATGATAAAGTAAATTCGCGTCGATGAGCCTGTACCGGGTGCAGTGTTGAAGGATTCGCTCACTCGGCACTCAGACACACGCGCATTTTTTTCAAAATGGACCAAAAAGCCACAAAATGAAGAATAAAAAGAAAAAAGTTTGAATCTTCAATCAAATATTTGGCTCGTTAATTTAGTTGCGCTATTTTTGGACCATTTTTATGAACGTTCCTAAATCCGTCCATTTTGTATCTATTTTTTTTCTCACGAAAATATAAATATTATAAATATGTATATATACATACATATAAATCGAGTATATATGTGTATATATAGATTTTTAAATTGCTTGCTTGGTCGTGGTGTAGCGGCTGTGGTCGGTTGTCTTAATTCTGAGGTTATCGTTTCTTTTTTTCCCCGTGACTCGAACAACACCTTTCGCGGATACGGGAGAATGGTGCATTAATCGCAGCCCCCGGAAAAAAAACTTTTTTATGTCACCAATGGAAAGAGTTTTTTTTCTTTTCGGATTTACGGAAAAAGTCTCGTTAAATATTGTCGTCGCCTTGGTCGTTATTATTCACCGTCATCACGAGAAACCCTGGCAGTTCTCTCGTATCTCGGTGTATAGAGTTAGAAGAGCCTCCTCGGGCACGTCATGGATGCACCTACCCTCTGGCCACTGGACGCAAACTGCAAAAAGACAAATCAAACGAATATCGTAATTAGTATCAAATAAATGTTCAAACTTTTCTTTTTCTCTAAATGAAATGGTTCTTATTTTGGCAAATTTATTAGAAAATGAAATATATTTTACATAAATAAAATGAAAGAGATGAGTCAAATTATGGAGAACGAGAGAAATATTGAAAATAATGAAAACTAATAAAAGAAAAGATTGACTCATCGGTATGAATGAAAAGAGCATTGAACATTTGCGCAGAGAGGATTTAATGCTTCGGAAATAAGAGGAAACGTTAATCGCGAATTTTCGAAGCTTCCGTGGCGAGCAAATGAGACGCGAGATGGATAATTAATAATCAGGAATATAATTGGTCGTATGCAAGAGAACCAATTATAATTAGGGAGGAAGGGGAGGACACGGGGCTTGGTTCAATTAGGTGCTGTTGGCTCGTGTACCGTCATGCCCATAATCGGTTATCAGCCAAGTGATTAGAGAGTTTAATTGGTCGAAACTCTTGAGGGTTGGAGGGTTTAAATGTTGTACAGACGTGATGGGCTTTTGGAGTAAATGAATGTGGATGTGTACGAGATCAGGTTGATAAGATGGAGCTACAGCAGTGGCCCTTTTCCGGTTCGCTTTGATGGGAATATTAGGTGCCGAGGAACAGATGTAATTTTTAATCAAAATTATTTGTTGACAAGAGAAGAAACAAAAAGAAAAAAATTTGAAGCGGAGAATAAAAAACTCGAAGCTCTGTGTAGCTCGAAATTGAATCAAGTGTGGGAATGTTGTTTTTTTTCTTTATTTGACCAAGTTTTTTGACTCGACTGACGTCGTTTCGCGAATTTTTCCAACGGTCCATTTCTCTCGGTCTGTTCTCATTATCGGACCAAGAATTATCGGTCGACCGGATCCGAGGTGAAAAGAAGGACAAGCCACGGAGAGAGGGTTAAAACGTGCGAAGAGTGGGGACGAGGAGCTGGAGCAGCGCGAGGGGAACGAGGCGAGCCAGCGGGCCCTGGAAATGAAGTTACATGCCCCGAGGGATAATCGAGCTGTCCCGCAAAATTGAACGTACGAGGAAGCGAGGAAATTGGCCCAGAGTCGGGAAACGATCGATTCAGGTCTTCGGGGCTACGGCGACAAGAACGCCAAAGGCTTTTTTGAGCTCGTATACGAAAGTAAAAGAAAAAAAAACTTATTACTGCTGCTCCCGTTACCTTTCCGATCATACGGGAACGGCGAAACACTTTAATCCTCACATTCTTCGTGGAACAATGTCTATTTTACATAAGGGGTTCTGTATCCTACCCAGTTATAAAATTAACCAATTTTTTCTCACGTCATTTTACGAACCTCGATAAATTATCACATGTTTCACAAACTTATACTTTGTCGTATAAAAAGTAATTTTAAACATCAAAATGTGCCTCAAAGAATGAATTTAAGGGCGTTATATCTAGTTGTTTGGGTTGAAAAAATGGAAATTTTTCTTTTTTTTTGCATTTTCTCAAAGTACATCATCTTAAGAATGTTTTCCCAAAATATTATAAGGATCTGACCACTGGAACAAATATGTTTACGCACGCTATTTGAGAGTGCGAGTCTCCGAGCGAAGCGATCGATGACTTTAAATGCGATTATTTCGGAATCATGATTTTTAAAAAGTGCTGTTGCGGTGAGTACGATTTCTCGAAAACAATTTAACCGATCGATTTGAATCTTTCACGAGCTTGTTTTTAATTATAATGGTTTATTCGTGACCGAAGGAATTTTCATTTGGACCAAAATTTATATTTTTTTTTGGGTCCTAAAACCTCATTTTCGGGACCTCAAAAATTGAACTTTTCGGAAAAATCGACATTTGGCTAAACCGTTTGTTCACGAAGAGCGTATAGTATTATACTAATGAAATCTTTTTGGTTTTTTTATATCAAATGAGCCGTTCCAGAGATATCATGCTCACCGCGAGTGATGTTCAAAAAAGGTGTTTTGGGACAACGGCCATATTTTCCCCAGTAGTGAAAATTTTTTCATAAAAAAAATTTATATAAGTACCTCAAAATATGTAGTGATTGATACTGTATAGTGTATTTTAATAAAATGATGTTAACATGGCTAAAAAAAATCATGAAAATCGCTTAATTTTCCCGAGCACAACTAGATATAACCCGTTAATTTATCAATTGATTAATCTATATTTAGAAAAATATTAATATTATTTACAGAATTATCTACACACCGATAAATTAAATTTAATCAAATAATTAATCGTCGAGAAAAATCGTAGATCATAATAATTATCTAGGCAATCGATGGAGTATTGAATGTAAAAGAAAATGGGAATATCGTTAAGTCATTTATAGATGTTTACTATTCCTTTAAGATCAACGAGATAGAGCTGGAATAAAAAGAGGCACGAAGCAAAAACTAAGGAGCTATTACGACGACGATACGTGGCGAGGCTTCTTTCCTTTTTTTGTCCATTTGCTTTTTTCCTAGCAAATTTTCTATCCCCCTTGGTATTCTCGCGTGACTCAATCATTCGTGTTCATTTTCTCGCCTTTTGTTTTTTTTTGGTATTCCCTTAAAACGTATTCTCGGGAGGGAGTGCTTTCGTTTTCTATGCCATTTAAGTAAGTTTCATAGGTGTTTATTTTTCAACAAATCTATTTTTTGGCGAACGAACAAAATTTCTGTAATTTAGTAATGAATAAAAAGAGCAACACTGTTTCTTTACTGAGTTTTTCGTGATATCGTTTTATCTTGAAAAAGAAAAAAAAAAGTTTTGCAGACAGCGTTTCGTCAAAATAAACCCTTCGAAATGTTTCTCGATTTTATTTTTCCCACAAAACATTGAGGAGCTTCCTCTGAAAAACCTTTTTTCTCTTCCATCCTTTTCCATCCTTTTCAGTACTATAAAATAAAAAAGGTTTCTTCGGTTGGCAGCAATACCTTCCCGTCGTTTCGCTTATCATACCTCATATCTAGTTCTCTTTCACACTTGTCTCTTCGTCTCATACCTTTTGGCGAACATAAAACCGGAGCCCCGATTTCAAAGCTGACGAGTAGTTCCCACTTGACGTGCGGCTAATGGTTGAAACGATTTCGAAAATGCTATTTGAGCCTCGTAGATATGACCAGAGAGAGAAACGAGAATCCTTGGCCAGAGGATTGATCGAATGGTCGCGTGCAAACTCGAAAACATTTCCTCCAATTTCTTTTCGTTTTTCGCAATATTTTCTCTCAAATATTTTACCACTTGTCTTTACAATTCGTCGATTGTTCAAATTGGCAATAAAATTTCAATTAAAAAGCTCTCTAAGCATTTTTGTCTTAACAATTATTCGAAACGACTCATAAAATCAAGAAAAATTGCAAATATTGGTTGTGATTTTTTTTTTCTCTTCCTTTTTCAATCTCTAATACTCTTTTTTTCATTCCACCATTACTCGATAAATGAGATTTCGGTATAGTTTAAAAAATTTCCAATCTTTTGAATCTTTTTTTTTTTATCTCGAGTGAATAAAGTCTCGAAAATGACAAAGAATTTTTTTCTCTACAAGTATCACAGCTCCAAATGGGCAGCAATTTTTTCGGAATAGTGAGGAAAATTATGAGGAAGAAAAAAAAATTAATCGCTAGGAAGCTCTTGGTCCGAGAGTGGAGAAATAAAGCTCGTAGTCATCATTTCTCTCTCTCTCTATCTCTGGCTCACTTGCTGCATCCTACCCTCGCCACTGTTTCTCGGGTACTTTACAAAACCATCCCCGAAGCTCTTTATTCTTACGGGGCTGAGGGGAGTGAACGAGGGAAGTTCTGAGACTTAAGGCTTTATTAATTTTCTCCGACAGTTTCTCCTCGTAAAGCGCGTCAACTTTTCTTCTCGCTAACGCCTCATTTGTTTTTTTTCCCAACCATTTTTTCTGTCTCCAGTATTCCGTTTTAAGATTCGAGCATTTTTTGATTTAAGATTAAATATACAAAAAACAATAACAAACGAAAATGTCTCGAAAAATATTTTGAATAGAACATTGTGAACACGGAAAAATAATACAATTGAATTTATGAAGAAAAAATATCAACAAGACATTGAAAAAAATAAAAAGCAAAAAAAAAAACAGAAAAATATCGTACGAAAATTTATTTTAAAAATATTATTCGAAATTTTCATAGACTACATAGTGCAGCATATTTTCTGTTGTGGACGGGATTATTTACGGTAGCATTAATGAGGGAGGGAGAGGGACAACGTGAACTTTGGCATAAATGACGAAGGCTTCGTGGTGGGGACGGTGTGTGCTGAGGGAAAACTTGGTTGAGAACTACATGAATAGGGGAAAGGTAGAAAGAGAGATGGAGAGTGGAAAGAGTATATACATCTACATATTTTCGAGGATAAACGAGTGCAGAAAAATGTTGGTATACAGTTTCCTTCCGCTAACGAGCTACCTTTTTTTTTTTTTAATCTCTGTATATATTCTTTATTTCCCTTTTTCAGCGTGTGCGCAGTGCTTAAAGATTTTTTTGTTCCATTTCATCACTCTTGGGGAATCTCACGAAGAGCACGCTTCGCATCTTTATTGCTCCGGTTGACGCACATGGAAGTTACTAGAGAGATGAGAAATAAAAAGAGAGAGAAAAAAGAAGGCACAAAAGTAAAACGTAGAAACGAGAGAGAAATTTACAGGCGTGTTTATAGTGAGAATAATTTAGTTCTTCAAGTGCTTGAATATCTCTGCGTTTAACCTTTCTTCATATGACGTTTTATTTCCGTGATAATTTGGCGAATGTTGGACGAATGGACGAAAAAAAAAATAATCGTTGTTCAGTTGAAAAAAATATATATATACAGTGGCGTGCAAAAGTTTCGAGCCACCCTATTTTTTATGCACATTGAACAGAAACATGGTGGTGGGAGAAAAACAAACGAGTAATGATACCACTTAATCACTTATATTTAGAAACAATAGGTTGTATAAATTGGTATCGATCTTAAATCATTAATTGTTCAACAATTTTTTATGACTGGCTGTGCAAAAGTATTGGGCCGCGTACTTTTGGGTATGAAAAAAATAACAAAAAACTTGAAAAATAAGGAAGAATATCTTGGCCTTCTCCACTCGACTCAATACTTTGTTGCCATGCCCTTAGCAGCGATGACTGCAGCGCACCGACGAGGCATAGACCCAATTAGTTGTTTGATTCGTTCTTGTGGCAATTTTTCCCATTCACTTCGCAAATGGTTCCACAATTCCGTTTTGTTGGAGTAATTTTTGTTCCAACACGATGCTCGAGGTATTGTCACAGGTGTTCAATAGGATTTAAATCCGATGACTGCGATGGCCAGGCAAGAAGGCGGACTTTCCGGCTTTGAAGAAAATTTTTAACAAGACGCAAAGTGTGTTTCGGATCATTATTGTGTTGAAAAATCCAACCACGCGGCAATTTTTTCGCTGCAAATGGGAGCATATGATCTTGTAGTATGTCCCTGTATACTGCAGCGTCCATATTGTCATGAATTTCCACCAGCGGACCAACGCCATCAACAGAAAATGCTCCCCAAACTTTAATGTTTCCGCCACCGTGTTTTACGGTAGAAATTTGATACCTTACATTATATCTGGTACCTGCTGGACGTCTTACGTACTTCTGACCATCACTTCCGAATAATTGAAATTTCGATTCATTGGAAAAAAGTACTTTCCGCCAATCTGATACCGTCCAGCGCTGATATTTTTCCGCAAAGTCTAATCTAGCCTTCTTTTTCTTTTTGCTGATCAATGGTTTTTTTACACCAACACGTCCAATCAGCCCCGCAGCTTTGAGATGTCGAGATACCGTACTCCGACTAACGTCAGCCAGATTTTCACTTCGCAATTCCCGGGAAACATCTGCAGCACTTTTTCATGGATCTACAATGCACTTCCTTTTTATAATTTTGTCGACGCGATTCAAAGTTTTTCGCGGTCTACCGCTCCGATTTTTGTCACACAGTGAGTTTGTTAATTTATATTTAGTAATAATACGATTAACGGTACTTTTGCCAATAGATAAAGTCTCCGCAACATCACGAGAACTTTTTCCTTCTGACGAAAGTTTCAACGCGATTTCACGAAGCTGAATATTCGTATGTTTCGGCATTGTGGCAGAAAGGAGACTGATTTTCCATTGTAGGACATGTTTTGAAACTAATGAGAAAAAAAATGTAAACAAACCGTGCGTACGAAGCCGCGGCGATATAGTGGCCCGATACTTTTGCACACCGACCAAAGTCATTCCACGTAGTACACAAAAAATACGCCATAATTAAATATAATATACGACGTTGTCACCTTCATTCTAACTCTGTTGAATATTTTGAACAATGAACGAGTGGAGAAATAAAATATTTTATCAATTAACTGGAAAAAATAGGGTGGCCCGAAACTTTTGCACGCCACTGTATATATATATATATATATATATATATATTCGCTAGGAATGAAATTACAAACAACTACAAAGAAAGCAACGAAAATGAATTTAAAAAAAAAAAAAAAAAAATACGAATAGCAGAATTTCGTGACAGTTTGTGAAAAAACATGAAGATAAATCATTACCTTCCACTTGCAAGCTCTGATCATATTTATCTTGGAAAAATTCCTTGAAATATGAGCTCAGGGGGTGAAAAGTATAATAATAAAAGATAGGGAAGAGAGAGTGAAAGGAATAAACAAAAAAAAAAGAATGAGCGATAAATTTTTGGCGAAACACGATCAGCCAGCAGAGCTTCATACACGTCGTGCACCGTGTGAAAAATTCCCTGGGGCTATTTTCTCTCTCTTTTTCTCGTACATCGTGGAGGAAAAGGTAGCTCCTCCGAGGCAATACCCCTCAGGGAAAAGGTATGAAGTCCAAGTGAAAGATGTGAGAATGGCCAAAGGGGTAGAAGATAGCAAAATAAAAGGGGGTTGGGGATAGGTAGAAAAAGATTGTGCCGTAAGCAAGATGCGTTTCCGGAAATAGATGGAAAGAGAGACAGAGATAAAACGATCAGATCTTTATTATTGACTGCCAAGACGATGGATCGATTTTTCTCGATCCAATCTGGTTTCCCGATTTTTTTTTCTCTCATCCCAATACGATCATTTTGAGGAGAATTTTTTTTCCAACTCAAACTCAATCCTCCAGCAATTTTCCACTCTCTTGAACAAAATTTACATTTTTATTACTCAGTATGATGTTCTTTTTTTAACTTTTTTGTGGTCGGAAAGAAATCAAATTTTCGAGGATAAGAAGGGAAAAAAATGTTTTTTTTTTACTCATCTGCGACTCGAAAATTCATGCATGTGAAGAAACTTTTTACGTCCGCTGGATGGTTTTAAACCCAAGTTCTTTTAAAACCATATCATTGAGAGTACGATCAATAGAAAATTGTGTGAATAGGATTTTCCGTCGTTGAGGACACCTCGAACGGGATTAAATTGTAGAGCTCGTGAAAGTTCAAAGGGGGTTTCGTTTTGAAAAAGTAGGAGAAGTAAAGTCTGGTGATGAAAATCCTTTGACGAGAAACTCGGCAACGTTCTCAAAGAGAAAAAAAGGAGAGCTTGTTGTCGTATGGTAGAAATTCAAGAGGGAGGAAACGGTGAGGAAAGATTCTCCACACTCTCATGAGGCTTTGATAAGGCCTGAGAGTAAAAAAAAAAAAATTATAACGAGAAGCGAAGTCGAAGGGAGGTCTGCTTGATGAGAATTTTAATTTTTCAAGGACAAAAAACCAAAGAGAGGATATGAAAAACCGAAGGAGCAATGGAGAGTAAGGGGGAGGGGTTTGAAGTATTCTTCAGAGGGATCAAATGAAATGTAAGATTGAAAATACACTTGTAACGTACAATGAGTGATCAAATTTCGAGTATCTTAGAAGTATAAAGAGATTCGCGTGACCGTTGATGCCTCAATTCGGCAACAACGATCCTGCAAATTATCGAGTTACTTGATCATGTGGATATTTGCATGCAAATTCATTCATATACAATACATGTATATATATAATCTGAACTCAAGGTAGAATTTGATTTTAATACACGAAAAAAGTAGTATTTTTAATTAAAAATTCATGAGAAATTCAGTATTCTCCATTAGTTCTAAATTTATCAAATATTAACGACGTATTTTTGTTTAGTCCTTCATTTCACTTATTCGTTCGATAAGCAAATGTATTGAAAAGCAACAAAAAAAAATATCGAAAAAAATATATACGACTCTACACAAAAAAGATTTGTAAATTCAACTCACCATCTGCGATCACCGAGAATTTGTTAAAATTGATAGAAATTAGTTTGAATTTAAGGCACGGTGTTTGATTTAATGGAACCGGTCTAATTATTTTAACTGTATAGCTTTTTCACCACGAATTACCTAATATTTGTTCAATACAACTATATTTCGATTCAGACAATCAAATATTTTTTTTGCATTACTACGCAGGTGGCAACCGATCTACCAATATATTTTGTTAAATTGAAATGTGTATATTGCGTTGCGCTGAATAAAGGGTTTAGTAAAATCAAGTGGCCACGTTCTACCACAGATTAAACATTTTTCACACTTTTGTTTTTTTTTTTCATTTCAAATTTTTCATGACAAAATGATGTTTGTCAGATCAAACTAAATCTGAATAATATTAACCCGTCAGCAGGGGCGCTACGTACACTTTAAACATTGGGCGCGCGATGAGAGATTTTTTCACATGTATAGCTTCAAGTGCTCAATTTGATAAATAGGAATTTAAAAACAATTTCGCTACAGTGATTGTGGCTATTAAACATTTTTATTTTTAAAAAACCATAAATACAACGATAATTGACGCTAAAAACCAAAAAATAATAATTAAAAAAATTCAAAAAATTTGTTTAACTCTTCTATTATACAAAAGAATAAAAGCGGTGAAGATAGAAAAAATTTCAAATGCTTATGCCATTTGAAATTTTCGAGTAATCATTATTTCAATATAAGCGTGATAAAAAGTCTCAGCGCGCCTGCTGAGGAGTTAAGTAAATATGTTTTTTATTTATCCGAAGTGTTTTGTTAAATGAAACGATATTTTATACTGATTTTACGCAAATTATTACGACTATGAGCATGGCACGAGTTAATATGACCAAACGCGTGAGTTGGACTGATCACGCCGGCCGATTTTGTATTTAACCAATATAAAATTGTACAAATACCAGTGTTTTAAATTGACTAAAATATTTTGGTGATATAAAAACCAGATTTAGTCACCTTTTGTTCACTCTGCACGTTTAATGAACAGTCGATACTCAAGATTTGATTGTTGTAACTAAATTTCAGGTGTGAAAGCTTCTCGGTCCGGCCACAGTGCGGCGCAAAGCGTTGAGGTCTTTCTCACATACAAAACGCGCGCCGGACGAATATTATAGAAATTAATGCGACTTTCGTATACTGACTGCTTCTGTCTAAGAAGTCGATATTGAATATTTTTACCTACCATAAGTGGTGGCAAAATCATGATAAATATTTAATTTGTCTATCCGATTATATGTTGGAAAATATTCGAATGTGCTATTTTGGTTCGTTTGACATTCAATTGTCTATTTGTGAATCATAATGAAAATTTGATGTCGCAAATAAATTATTTGAATAGATAAAAATTCTTATAAATATACATAGAATTCTTGTAAGCAGTAAGCCACGCACAATTCGTTTCAACCAGATCCTAGTTAACGGGTAAAACCACTGTAGAATTTTCGAAAAATCGATTTTTTTATTGGCTTAAAATATACTTTGAACCCTCTTGAATATGAGGCAAAAAGGTTTATACCTGAAAAAAAAAATTTCATCGAAATTTCGGGCTCTTCCCCGAGCGCGTCGGTCATTTCAGTACCACGTTTTAAGGGGGGACAACCATTTAGAACCTTCAAAAAATCGATTTTTTTTGCTTTAAAAGTTACTTTAATATTTGTAGAATACGAAAAACTTCATGACTTAGGCCAATAGCAGATTAGTTCGTTATAATCGTAATAATAGTAATAATAACAATCGTAATAATAGTTCGTAATAATCGTAATAATAATTAGTTCGTAATAATAATAAAAATAGTAATAATAGTAGATTAGGCGGCATAGCAGATTAGTTCGTAAGTGGCTTTATCAAACACTTTTCCATTGCCAAAACTTTAAACGCATTTTTCTCGGAACTTTTTTTTCACTATGTGTTTTTTTGGTGCCAAAGATTGTTCAGAGACTATTGAACCGATCGGGCTAAAATTTTGCACACGTTTTCGCAACATATAAGACCACTTGGTGAACCTAAATATATTTTTTATTTCTCAAAATAAACTAGTTTTTTTGATCAGCGAAGAAGAAAAAAATTATCGATTTTTTTAATTTTATGTCTGCCATTTCTCCATTTCTTAACTTATTATTAAAAGATTAGGTTTATCAAGTGAACACAGCCATATACTGACCACATCCTTTTGCCCTTCTGTTTCATATCATTTTTCACGGCGCTACAATTGGCACCGTAAAAAAAATGCCTAATGCGTAAAAATGCTATATCTCCGTCAATTTTCAATCTTTCCTAATGATTAAAAATGGAAAATACTTGTTGAAATATTTATAATAAACTGTCAAAATTTCAATGAGATCCATTTATTTCTTCCCCTTCAAAAAAAATTCTTAAAAATCTGCTCAATTTCGGCGTTCTGAATGGTTGTCCCCCCTTAAAACTTTAAACGCGTTTTTCTCGAAACACGATTTTTCAAAACGGCACGCAGCATAACTCCAACACTCTTCATTCTTTTCATTTGAATTTTTGACCATATCTTAAAAATAACATTTCGAAGTGAATTACATATGAAATTTTCGATAAGTTCATTTAAACATTTTTTATCAACAAATAATTACCCCTTTTTTCTGTCGAAAATTGAACCTCTTCATTCAAACACTCACCAATAATACAAAAATGAATATTTTCAAATCCCCTACGTACTTCACTAGCTATGAGTGTCTAGATAAAGTGTTTTTTTTTTTTTTTTATTCCAGATCAACAATTGCACCAGTTACACTGCGTGCCGTAGAGCGCCTCGAATTCAACAAGCCTCGCGGAAATGGCTCTGGTGTCGCCATTTTTAAATATTTTTCAATCATAATTTTTTGTTGTGCAGTTAAATTATGCTTAATAACTCCCCCGAATATTATTATTCTATTACCATTCTTTCCACCCGAAAAAAATTTTCGAAAAAAGGCATGTTTGAGGCCGTTACAGTGGTTTTAGCCCTTAAACCAATTAGATAGGTGGTATATTTGATACAGTAATTTTTTTTGGTGATGCATATATATAGTAGATTTGAACTTCCTTATGATTAGATAGTAAAAATCCTGCTGCACGTTTTTTTCGGAGAGGCTTGATATTTCAAGAAAAATAAAAGTTACACGTTGTTCTCCTTTTATCAGAGAATAAGATGAAACTTTTCTTTTTTTCGAAATATCAAGCGTGTCCGAGAAAAACGTGTATCTACTTTTTAGTTACCTCTCTCGCACTCGCGCAACTGACAGAGCACCTTAATACGTTATGATTTCAAATCGATATATAGTTAGGTCAACTGTATCTGGATGCGAAAATATTTTTTTCACACATTCAAATTAATTCAATTCGTGAGTTAAATCAATGTCATATTTGTTTCGCCACCCATTATCGTAATATTGGCTTGGTTTAATTCAGTTCCTTTTGAATGCACGAATCTTTTTTTTTTCTGTGTATCAATGTATATTATGCATATTATGTGTATTAACGCATATTATGTATATATTTTTTTTTCACCAAGTAGTTACGTTGGGAGTTATTGGATTGGGAAAAGTAAACTAGTGTCTATAATTAATAGACAAGAAAAACTAGATTAATAATCCGTACGAAAATTTGAAGAGACTTCGAGTATGGATTAATAATTCGTATGAAAATTCGTCTCAGACTTCATATATAAACCAATGTTTAAAGATAAATGATTCAGAGTAAGGATTAAGTCAGATCGATGAAATTAGAATATGGGACTGGTATGAATTTGGTTATAATTAGAGATTGCAACGTTGAAACTTCACTTTGGCCTCGGGGATTCTATGCGAGGAGGAGTGATGAATTGGTGCTCGATGCATCGTTAACCAGGCGCTTGTATACACACAAGTAGAAAGAGAGAGAGAGAGAGTGAGAGAGATAGACCGAGGAATATAGAACAGGGAGTTTTTGGTCGTGTGGGCACACGTTGGGAAACCCTTGGCACCAATCACCGATCGCTTATTATTGTCGTCCGCTTGACCGAATCTTCATTCATTTATTTATAACTTTCTCGCATCGACCGGATCAACATTTTTTTCTTTTTTCTTTTCTTCAGTATTCTCCATTAGGTTCAAATTTACCAAATATTAATAATGTATTTTTCTTTAAGCCCTCATTTTACTTATTCGCTCGATAAGCGAATAAATTGGAGAACAACTAAAGAACTTCAAAAAGAAAATGTATGACGATCATTGGTTCGATTTTAGTAATAAAAAAATGAAGAAGTATTCATCAAGAATGCCTGCTCCCGTTGGACGAATATTTTTGCTCAGCTGCGCGGACCGAACGATGCAGCTGATGACCGGCTCACCTCGTACCTACGTTAATCCGGATCAGGTCCGCGAACGTGTTCGAATTCCGACACAATTAAAACGAGATTAGGATCGGATTAGTTAATATTCTTGCTCTCTCGCTCTTTCACGGTGACGTTTGCTAATCGAGCTCGAAATTGTTGGTGAGAAACGCGCTTCCCTCTCTTAATTTCCCCTCGAAATCACCGGAATTTGATGAACAACTCGCAAATGAACAATTTAAAGGAGAAATCGCATTGAAATTACGTGCCTCGATCATACTCATTAATGGAGAATAGAGTGATAATAATTAATGGACTTTTGTTTGATTTTGACCTACCGTTCGGAACTGTCGGTGGTTTTTTCGTCTGTACCCTCGCCGTTGCATTGTTCACCTGTCAATTATAAACGGAATAACGATTAATTGCCAACAAAAACATCAAAATTTATCAATTTCAATCTATCAATAAATCATCATTTTGGAAAATTCCTACGTGGTTGTTTCATATATTCAAGCTCTAAAACTGCAAGATCATCGATCATTCTTTCACAAATTTTAGAAAAGATTTTCATCAATTTTCAACTTGCCTAAATCCTCAAAAACTTGTGCTCTGATCTTAATTGATAATATTTTGTTGATTCTTCACTTGGTTACACAAATTATTAATATTATTATTGTATTCGTCATATTGATTTTGAATAACCAATTAATTCAATTGATTGTTTACATTTTCTTGGAATAAATTGATAATTACCGCGAGGATAGGAGAAACGATAATAGTAATCGTTTCCTTCGTCGAACTCACTGAATTCAAATGACGAGCAATAGTTTCTGTATTGAATTAAGGACGAAAAGAGCTATGTTATCGCGCGTACATGTGAGGTGTTCAACGTGATTTAATTAAAGTGTTGAGAATTGAAGTTACGCCATAAGCATTAATTCGACGCTAAAATTTCGTTCGAGCAACCATGTACGAATCTCTCTTATTTGTATACACTATGATTTAAAATCAATGCATGTATATATCTGTTTACACATAGTAATTAATTGTAATACAACTTATTATATATTTGAACTAAATTTACGCACAATCAATCATTTTAGTCTCGATTGTTTCACATCATGCTCGAAGTTACAACTATTTTTTTGTAATTTCAATTAAACAACATATTGGAATAGATTTGCAGTAAATTTATGACGTTATGATTTTGCGTGAATAAAGTTTGTTTTTTTTTTTTTTTTGAAAATTTGATTCAATACTGGACCATTTTTTATAGCATAAGATTGACGATTATTCAGTTTTCTAATCGAATATTGATTCATTAATAAATTTCATAACTATTTTAATGAATTGAAAATTATTTAATTGTCAAATTTTACTTTTTCGAGATTCCATTTTAGTCTATAGTCCATTTTTTTCCAAAGGATGAATTATGCGAACGATTCTTTTTGTATTTTTTCAAAAATTTTAGTGAAAAATTAATAGAACAAGCTATTTGTCCAGTTTCATCAGTCAGTGCGACTGAATATTTTTTTGCGATACCTGAAAAAACATTGAATGGAGAGTTTCAAAAAATTTGATTTGTAAAAAAAAAAAAACTTTACAACTCTATTACATTGTATAAAGAACGTTTCTGATTTAAAAAGTAAGAATAACATAAGAATAATTGTCACAATTAATGGTGATGACAAGAAAAAAGTTACGATTTTCGTTGATAAATTTTCTTTCAACTCTCCACTCATCGATAAATAATTGATAAATACCTTAAATCTAAAAATTAGCATAACTAATAGATAAACCTAAAAGAAAAGAAAAAAATCATTTTCAAAAAGTTGGTATAGTATCGCGAGCACCTTTGCACCTAATTAAAAATGAAACAATGACATAATAAGTATCGAGAAAAAATTTATTAAGAAAAAATTTGGGTGAAAACATGAATAAATAAAGGAAATAAAGAACCAGGAAAAATAGAAGCGTACTGAATGGATAGACCGGGTCATTTTAATTCCGGATGTAAACGAGGGTCGAAGCCGCGGTACAGTGAAGGGGTGGATTTAGCAAATATCTTGGTAGACGAGTGCCCAACGAGAAGGTCGTAGGGTTCTCGTCATGTTCTGCTTTCCTCCTTTCTATTTCCATTAATTTGACTTGCTAAGCTAAAAGTCCAACAACTTTCTCTGCCTATTTTCCTCATCCTGATATTATGCATACATATATATAAGTATGTAAACGAACACAGATTCGAAGACAATTGCCAAAACTAAATCTCGCGAGGATCGCACATCGTTAAGGTATGCAGTTTTTCTAAAAAAAAAAAAGTACCCTACTACAATTTTCCAATTACATTTCCAACTTGAACTTACGTTTCCATCTTTTTTTTTCCACTTCGGAATTTATTCCAACTTGAATTGTGTCATGTTATTCCACTCTACCGCAAGAATTATTGTGGAGCATCTATTTTTCATAATTTCTTTTGTTTTACAATGACAAAACCGTAAAATATTTCGTGAAAAGTTTTTTTTTTTTTACTTAAGGCAATTCTACTAATATTCTTTTAAATTTCCGTCGTTTCGTGGAACAAAGGACATTGAACGACTGGAAAAAATCATCGCTATCTCGTTGTAGCTAAAAAAAAAAGTAGTTTTAAGAAACAAAGGTCGGGTCGTAATGGAACGCCTATATACGCGAACGTAAAGTACTCGGATAAAACACTGTCAGTCCAGTCCTAAGAACGCGAATATACGATTCTCCGTTCATCTTCGTCCTATTTTGCTTTCCAGATAGGAGTCGTAGCTTTGCCCCATTAGCGAGGCATGCATGAATAACGGTGCATCGATCAAAATCACAATTCTATCCCGCCTACAAGAACTCAAGAGGATTATTATACAAACAACACACGTCGTCCTATAAACTGCTTCGGAGACCTTGGAGAGGATTAGGTGAAAAACTGCATTCCCTTCTCTTCGTCCGTGGTTTGTTTGTTTTTTTTTCGTTTCTTTTTTCTCAAATGATTAATCGATATTAAGGAATCTCTCTGGTATTGTTCGCATTCAGAATTCCATACGATCTTGACCTTTATTGAATTGATCAATTACAAACAGTTAAAAAGAAATAAAATTGTGTTGAAACATGAAAAAAAGCATGATATCTGGTTATTAAAAATAAAACAGACGGTCGCATAAATTTTTAAGTATTGAAATATTTGTAATGTTGCCGTTGTTCCGTACGAGTCCCGTTGCACCTATTCAATATGTTACAAAGGGTGTTCATTAGTATAATAGAGGATTGAATGGTGTATACAGTTGAGGAACTGAGGCGCGAGAGTGCGAGAGGATGAAATCGCGCGATGGGCACATACGAACCAACGCACACAACTCATTTCTCCTCGCACTCCGATCTCGCATTTCCGTGCTTTCCTTCGTGTATCGTTGGGTTTCGATTCCGGAGGTTGGATTTTGTCGAAAAGCTTTGGAATGTGTGAAATAAAGGTTTGACCGGGTTCACGAGGCTGGAAATTCCGTCTGGGATGTTTCGTGTCCCTTGCTATAGCCAGTTTGTTAAGCTGCCAACTCGGAACACAATACCGGATATTAAAGCCAACCGGAAGTACGTGCGTCAACGCTCTCGCATTTCTACTCGTTTCTAAACATATTTTTCAAACGTTTCGTCCTTTTCTATTTTCTAATTTTTTTTTTAGTTTGAACAATCTATTAAAAAATAATACTACTATCCAGCAATACGTTGGTTCATTTTAAACAGGAGAATGCAAAATTTCTCGTTCCTCATTGACGCTGCGTTATGGAAATAAATCTATGTAGCACGGTTGCTCCAAATAATTCTGATATAATCGAGTGAACAATTTATAAAGATCAGCCTGAGGATGTTGGTCGGTGGAAATAAGGGGTTAATTGCGTGGACGTTTTATCGCGAGACTGCCTTAATCTTCTTTTCTCACGCTTATGCGCGCGTTTAGCTAAATCCCTCGCATAATCCGGGAGTATACCATTGAAAATATTTTTATATTTAAATGATACAAATATATTTCAATTTTAAAAGGTGTTAAGGCGCTCGGTAATTCAAAGGTACTTGTGTGACGATTTACGTAAAAAAATGCATTAATTACGAAAAGCTTAGAAATTATAATAGTCCATTTCTTTTAGATAAACATTAATTTATTAATTAAAAAATAAATATCAACAAAATATATGTCGAAGTTGTCGTCGCACGGAATAACCTTTGGAAGCGTTCGATACTATACACACATTCGCCTCTATAACATTGTGGCATTGTATATATACGAGAACTCGAGTACAAATTCGAGAAGCAGAGAGTTCTCTATTCATTATCGTATATAGGGATCGCTTTTTCACGTGCAGCACGTGATCGTGATTCTGTGGCGTCTGTTATAAAAGTTACACTAAAGCGTTAAACTAGCTACAATGGAGCATACATACAAATAGAGCAAAGGGTATTTTATGTACTCAAGTAGAGAAGAAAATAAATTTTTGGAATGAAAATTGAGAAAAAAAATTTGTTCATCGAACTAATTCCATTTTGTTGGACGAAAAATTGGTGGATCCAACATTTTTATTTATTTAATGTGCAAATGATGTAGTTTATTTAACTAAATCACCAGAGCCAAATGATTTTGTTCGAACAATCACATTTATTTGTTTACCCATACTTTTTAGTTGCTTTAATAAAATATTAGTTTGAATCACAATTACCAAATTGACTAAACGGTAATCGTTAGAAACGAGTAAATGAATTAGTTTACTCGGATGACATTTTGTTGCATTAACATTAATTTGTTTGGCTGGACCAAAGTTTTGTTGGTTCGCGGCCAATAACTTGTTTCAGGATTAAAAAATTATTTTGTCTTATATAAAAAATATTTTATTGCCCGAATCGAATTGAATATTTTCGTTGAGAGAAACGAAATTTGTTTAGGTCAACAAAATTTTTTTCTCAGTGAACAAATAAAAATGTGTGAACATTGTAAGCGGTAAATGTGATGAGGAAAGAAGAAAATTAGAGCACATTGGTCATCGAGATGAACGAAATGGAGGCTTTCATTAACGTGAAATCAAAAAAATTAATTAATTATGTGAACAACTCAATACAAAATACAAATATATCTACTAAATCAGCAATAATTTTTTTCAACGAACATTCAAAACCTGTATAAATTATCAAATTTTTTCAAATTTTACGAAATTTATACAACAATTACTTGAAAACGTTGACATCTCAGAAATTAAATTATCAAAAGTGATTAGAAAAAAACGTTTGAACGAAAAATGTTGAAATTTATTCGTCGAAATACTTTTTAATTGCGCGTTAAAATTGTTATTGATTTGACAACAAAAATTGGGGGAGTTATTTCACAATATTGGAATGACCGCTGATAAAATGATTCGGAAATAAGACAGAAAGCGGCGGAAAAAAATTATAAAAAATAAAATGAAAATAAAAATGTCAGTAGCAATAGGAGTGAAAAAAAAATGATTGGCGGAGATCAAGGTAGGTAGCGAAGATCTCGTGTGAGAGAGCGGGCAAGTGCGAGTTTCGTATACATTGCATACACTTCATCGATCCTGCTATCGATTGTTTTGTTTTGCTGTTCAACAATTGTAACATTCTTTATTTTTCATTCGCTTTGTTTTTTTCCTCCACGATTAATATATTTTTAATATTTTTTTGTTTGTTTTCGTACGATTTTTGGGATTGTCTTTTGTACCTTCGTCGATTTGTTTATCTTACCTTTTTGGACACTTTGGACGTGAGGTTCAAAAAAGGTCCCCGCCTCAGTGTCCCAGAGTTGCTCTTAAGCTCTCTTTCTCATTCTCTCTTTCTCGACAGAGCAATCGATAGATCAATTTTTTCGAATTTTCACGTTTTTTTTCTCTCTTTCTCTCTTTTCATCGATTTTTATCGCTTTTCTCGCTCGCTCTCTGTCTTAATTTTCTCGGGTTTTTTTTGTCCGTCCTTCGGTTCGCTTTTTCACACTTTTTATATCGTATACACGACGATATATCGTTTTTCTTTTTTTCTTTTTTTTTCAACTCAACGCCCACGCGAGTCGTTCTACAAGGGACAACAAGAGATACGTTTCGTTTTAAATATCGCGGGTTGTTTCGATGTCGTCCGATGGTCGACGAGGATCTCCAGCAAAACGCCATTTTTTTTTTTTTTTTATATATATATTCATCATAATTGTAACAAAATTTAATATAAAAATATTTCATTAAAAAATTACAAATAGCATTTCAACATTAAGACAAACGAAAAAAAAAAATCAACGATTCCCGTTTACTTCATTCTTAAATCCAGATGAAAAAAAATAAGTTTCGACAACCATTAGAGTCTACACATGAGAATAAATTAACGGTAACAATCCGCGCGTGGGTTTCTATGCTTTCGAGAGTGTGAGTAAACATGATTATTATTATTATTATTATTATTATTATTATTATTATTATTATTATTATTATTATTATATTATTGGATGCTGAAGATGCGATACAAAGTGTTGCATTGGCAAAGTTCACGAGGATCGTCGACTTTTAGCAATACATTTTTGTCCGTTCGAACAAATCAACAAATCTCGATCTTTTCGACAAACATAAAAAAAAAAAAAAAATGGCGTACGAAGAATAAACAAATAGCTATAAATAGGGTGCGCGATCGTGCGGCAATTTTGTTAAAATCGCCGTACGTTCGATTGACAACAAAAAATAAGTAAACAAATGTATTAAAATAAGTGAAATACCTGAAAATATTAAAGAGGGATGATGAGCGATATGAACATTATTAGATTAGATTGTAAAATAAGATAAAAACGATGTTGTCGATATACATATATAATCGATATGTGATTGTTTAAAATAATTATTAATAATTTTTTATTTTTTTTTAAATTATTTTTCAATTGTATATAGGTATGTATGGAATATAGATATAAATATATATATATGTATGATTAATAAATAAATATATATATTTATATATAAGTATAAGAAAGTTCATGCACACCTCAATCTTTCTGCCCTCAACCACGGTGCCGTGTAGCCTCTCACGTGCCCGGTCCGCGTCAGCACTATTTGCGAATGTTACAAAACCGAATCCCTGCATGCAAGGACAGACAAAACAACATGCATTATAAACTCAACTTACAGACTGCCACGCTCGGCAGGGCCAGCTATATATGTATATGTATATATACACGCACACGCACGCACACAAACACACACACACGCACATATATATATACACATATTTTTTTTTTAAATATAAATCGATGTAGGTATATGAAAATAAATAATTTGATCAATAAATGTTAACATACAACATCATATTTTTTATATATATATATCATATATATATAAATAAACGTACGTATATATTTATGCGTATGTGTAAATCCATGTACATATGAATGATTTTTTTAATTTAATTTTTCGGAAAATAATATTAAGAAATGTTTTTTTCTTTCAATTCACCACTTTGAGGCCGATTTTTTTAATTTTTTTAAATTTTTATTTTTTAATTTGAATTAATATATGCATGTATGTGTGTGTGTATATAATTGAACTCGCCCTACCGAAATTGTCGTCTTGATCGGCGCGCATAAGACGCGATCCAGATCGTGCCCTCGATCACGATTTAATGATCGATAAATGTACAGTATAATCATAATAATTATAATAATAAAAATAAAGTTATTATAATAACATAATAGTACAAATGGTAATAGTTATTGAGCGACCTCATAATTATAATAATCGTTTGAGCAACGTATCCACACAATATTGTTTTGAAATTTTTTCGTAAAACGCTGTAATAATAACGATACTAATAGTGACAAAATTAAGATCAAATTTTGATTGATTAAAATTTTTTGACAGGATTACGCGGTTTTAATTTTATTAATTGATCTCTGTGAAAATCTTTTAATTGGTCCTCGCTTTTCTTCTTTTTTTCCGTTTTATTTTCATTGCTATTGAGAACAGGAAACTAAGGGCGAACGTGAAGAAAAATGATTGGAAACAATAAAAATGTATGAAACAGGGTGGTTTTTGAAGAAAGGATCGCGAGAAAATGAGAAAAATACTCGAATCAAAATATCGTCGTTGAAAAATTCTTGAGATTAATTCGACGAGAAAGAGTTGTGACAAAGAAATTTTAAACCGCAAAAAAGTACACAATTGGAGGTCCAAGTTTGATTGGGGAGTTCGCCTCGAACAAAGAATTAAAAAAAGCCCTCGAGAGATGAAAAATGGGGAGAGAGAAAATCAACGCCGTTGGTATCGATCCAAGGTATTCTCGATCGAGGGGAAAAGGTACTCTTTACAATTTTTAATGGTAAAACTTGGCGGATGAAAAAGTTTCGATAAAAGCGTTTCTTCTCTTTCTCTCTCTCTCTCTCTCTCTCTCTCTCTCTCAATTTTTTACATCGTCATGCTAGAGCGAAACGCGACCATAATTGGCACTTTGGTTTCAAAGGGGATGTTATATCGCTCGTTAAATCAATAGAGTACTGAATTTTTTCCAGTTGAAGCGAGAATTATAATAACCATCAACGAATCGATTCTAATTTTTTTTTTTTCCATTTCGATTAAAATTGTACTACAGATATTTTATATTTTATGAATTTTAATATTTACGAAATATGATATGTTATTACAAAAATAAAAATGTACACGCGGTTGTATAATTTCGTTATTAAATTCATAATGTTTTCAAAATCATTGAATATCTCTCGTAACGATTTTTGCTTTTTTCCGCAAACTTATGTAAGATTTTCCAAACTACCCTTTCAAGTTGCACTCAAGTGCTTTTTTTTCTCACTCTCCCCATTGGTCTTCTTTAAAAACATGTTTTTTTTCTCTCTATTTTATTTAATGAGCTCAAGATAAAGGAAGAGAAAGCGCGGAAGAGTAGGGGAGTGCAAGAGAGAATGAGAGAGAGAGAGAGAGAGCAAGTTCGCAACGCTTTGGAGGAAGAAAGATATGGACAATAATTATGCCTTCTCGCAGATCCTACGAGGCGTTATCGGACACGCGATCACGGTGCCACAATTTTTTCGTTGAGCTCGACACGCTTGTAGATTTTTTTTTTTATTCCTTTCATCCTCCTTTGTACGTTATTTATAATTATTTATTTTTCCAGCGGTTAAAAAATCGTTGATAGGTAGAGGATAGAAAAAATTCAATTGATTCATCGAAAAAGTAAAAAAAAAAAAAAAATAGATAATACATCAAATGCCACTCGAGCGATTGAATAGGAATTATGTTTCCTAATTTTTGTGTTCCCTTTCATTTTTGTATCTCAGGGGAAGAAGAAAACATTCTAATTTACATCACGATTTAGATCAATTTATTATACTCTAAACGCATTATAAAACAAAAAACACGAATACAATCGACGAAGAAGAATAAGCGAGGACGTTCACGAACCATGTCAATCAAAGAAAAGGTCGCAAAAATACGATTTAAAAAAAAATGTAAAAAAGGCCAAAATAGAAATAAAAATACAAGAAATAAATAAAAATAATAGAGGCGAGCGAAGATCGTGATCGGATTAGTGACCGAAGCTGCAAACAACGTTAAGTAAAAGCGTTCTAAACAAATACGTATACACGAGGTGTGATTGTACAAGAGTGAATAATAAAAATGAAAAACGAATATATATGGGGCATTATAATTAAAAAATTGATTCACGTAATCTTTAAATAATTATTGACATATTTTGAAACGAAAACATCTGTCAAAACGAAAAATTCGACCCCCCTATCCATTAGGTTTGTATGATTTTTCAGGGATTTGTGCATGATCAATAGTAAAAAAAATCCACAATTTAGTTATAAAAAAAATACAACGAACGATTTCCCCATCATCAAACTACGCTTAAAAGTCATTAAAAAAATAATAGTTTTTGATAAAAATTCAAGAATAAAATCGAATGGGGCTAACACTGTGGAAAATAACATTTCTCGTTTAGAATTTGAACAATTATTGAATGTAATATTTCGATGAATTCTTACATATTTTCAAACGAAAGTACGTTTTAAAACAAAATTTTTGACCTCTCATCCATTTGGTTTACTACATTTTTGAGAGAGTTATTGATATTTGAAGAAAAAAATCGGAAAATTTTTCAAAAATTCGTTTCCGATGAACGTGTTAAGACAAAAATTTAAAAAAAAATTAGACGAATTCCTTTCAATGAGCTCTATTAGAGAAAAAAATCAACACAATAAAAAATACGAATTTTAAAAGTGGCCGATTTGGCGTGGAATGCCCCATATATATATATAAATAAAGAAATAAAGAGAAATAATATATATATATGTGTGTGTGTGTGTCTGTGTCTGTGTATTCAAGACCGAGATTGTAGGTCTGTGGCGGATTAACAATGCTCTTAATAAAATTGCACATTGTGAGTGTGCCAACAATCGTGTAAATTTTGCATTTTTTCTAAATCTATTGTATCTTCGTGTATGTAAATGTATGTGTGATAATGATGTATGTATTTGTTTCATTTATTATTTCCGTGCCAGGAAGGAATAAAATTGGATGAAAATTTCATTTGGTCATCACTAGTTTTTTTTTTTCTTTTTTCAAATTATTAACAATTTTTCTTTCTTGATTACGAAACTTCAAGGATAGTGTCGTCGGTAATGCAGAGATTGTGGAATGATTCAGTATCTATTGATCGACGTGAGATATATCGGCATTTTTAATTGCGTAATAATGAATCTTGGATCATTAATAATTCATTAATTAACCTATTAATTGTCAATAGGTGTATTTGAGTGTTAGAAGATTTTTTTTGTTTGGATTATTATCGAAAGGAGACAAGTTGTTTCGACGAGGTCAAGGACGTTGTTGTACTGATGCAAGCTAATTGTAATTTGGACAATTTTTATTTTTCGCAAATATCAAGTATTTTTGTTTCAGTTTTTACAATATCAAGGATGCCTATGCGAGAGTGCTAGCGATACGTAAACAGAGGATACACAGAGAAAGGCTTTTCGAAAGGTACATCACATATTGTGGGAAAAAAAGAAAAAAAATCCATTTTTTTTTACTCTCATGCCTTTTTTCTTCTCAATTTTTTCCACAAAATGCATAACGATCATTTTTTTTTATCAATATTATTATGATTATTATCAATTAGTAGAAAAAAAAGCTTACTGTTCAGGACGGCTGTTAAGGGAGAGTCCTGAAAGATTATACCTTTGACACTACGACCTTGAAATTTCGGCTCGTATAACATTTAATCAACGACAATTATAGATCGAAATTTGGAAAAATTCTCAGCACGGTCTCAACAGCTTCAAACTTTTTGAGACATCGGGAAATATTTATTCAATTGGTTTTTTTTTTCGTTTGTCAGGGAATGCTTTTGATACTTCGAATACATGGCAAAAATCTCGTGACATATCTAAATATTAATTTATATATGTAACAAGAGATGCGGAAGGCTTTCTAGCTATATAAAAAAATGCAACAGCTCGTCTAACAACTACGAGGACTAACACCATTGGTTATATTAATATCATTATCATCATCATCATCATCATCATCATCATCATCATCATCATTATTATTATTATTATTATATTCGTGTTGCAATAATAAAAAAAAAAAAAGAATGAAAGAAAAAGAATAATAAGTAGGTGGTACGCAATGAAAAATTGTGACCCGTTACTCTCGCCACGTAATGCAGTGCGAAATACGTGTTTTTTTTCTTGTTTGGCATGGAGGGAAAAGAGAGGGGTAAAAAACTATCGTTTGAAAAGCACAAAAAATCACAATCTATAATATATTTCATTAAATCATATTTTTCAAAAACACAATCACTACTATGAATTTGACAAATTACTGTGGGCCATGTATTTATTATTAAAAAGTGAAATTATTATTATTGTTTTATTTTTATTTTTTCCAATTTATTTATCATCTCGAAAACATTTGACAGAATTTCTTCGTCTGTTCTGTCAAAAAAAAAAAAAAAAAAAAAAAAAAATTGTTTCGATTAACAAGTTATTTCAAAAATGTGTACCGATTTGGGGGGAGGGGTGGAACAAAAATAAAGCATCCAGAAATGAAAATGTTAATTTGAAAATTCTATGAAAGAATAAACTTGGGAAACATAAGAGTGAGATTGTGCTTTTGAAACGATCTGACAGCAAACTTTGATGAAGTCCTCAATGCAATTGAAGGATGTAATGTTTTCTTTTTTTTTCTTTGACAAAACTATTTCGTTATTGAATTTTTGTGTTTTGTAATTGTTTGCTGTCTCGGTTGGACCAAAATGCTGCACTTCATTAGAGGGATGCCACATTCCAATTACATTGACGAAGCAGCTTTGCACGAAGTGGTATATGTATCACAGGCGTTACTTCAAATTATTCATATATCATACTTATATATACACATATTTATGTTTTAGTGGAAATTAAATATATAAATATATGTATATATATATTTAATAATGACGGCTAAAGCACAGTGCTTTCACAAAATTGAAAAAAAAAAAAAAAAAAAAAGAAAAAAAGATAATCTACCTGCCGCAATCTAGCGTGGTAATTTGCAATATAAGTATATGTACTGCTATTTCTTGTGCACTTTTTTGTGAAACTGCTTGTTCGTGTATATGATTGTGTTTCATTTGTATTTCTGGGTGTGCGTGTGTTTGTGTATGAGAAAGTGTTTGATATTTGAAATTGTGAATATACATATGTACGAACATCATTTACGAAAAAAGCAGGTATGATGAAGATTGAAATATCCGAAAACGAAACGTGACAGGATAACGTCAGAAATATAAAATTTATTCAGTTAATTACTCGACATCTGTCTGTCCAATGTTTTTTTTTTGTTTTTTTTTTTTCTTTAATAATCATGCCTCGTTTTGTAGCTTCGAACGGATATGGGCTTGAAAAACCAGACGAGAGTGGAGGAATTTTCAAAAATGCATTTAAAAAAAATCGTTGATTTTTCAAGTTTCTCACAAAAAAGAAATTTGGTAAATTTTGAGATCTGTCAAACAAATGATAATGTTTGAAAAATTGCAGCATTCGATGTTAAATATTTAGAAATAATGATGGAAAACGTTTATTCATTATGCAAAAAATGAAACTGATCTTTCGTGATCCAATCTCGTCTCGTTTTTGCTTATAAACGACATATGTAGGAGGATCGGAAACGCCGGCAACACACGCTTTTCTCCCTCCTTTTTGCTGGGACACGATAATCAATGCACTTCCGTAGATCGTTAATACTCGCCTTCTTCCTCCTTCACTTCGTACGTCAACAATTCTTGTTGGCGATCTAGCAAATACATGTCTATGTGTATACATATACATATAAATAATAGCCTTAGTTCAAGGATCGATCGATTTCTCACATTTTGCAAACACCCTTTTAAGAATATTTAACGACCTCTTTCAACCCCCGAAATCCCCCTAATTTCGCATAATCAACGAGGAATTCTTGAGCAAGACTGGAGATGGCGTATAAAATTTTACATGGAAATTGCCTTTCACCTTTTCGTATCACGGATGAGTGCGCGGGATCAGAAAAAGACGTTAATAATGTTGAATTCGTTACCGAACTATCGTAACACGGTTGAAAAAACCTGCCGAAAAGAAGAATCGAAAATCGTTCGAGTTGAATTTGGATGAAAGGACAAAAACACTCCCTAATTTTTCAAGATAATTCTCAATGGAACAAATATAGAAATTTAAAAAAAAGAAAAAAAAAAAAACGATTCCAAACCCCAATTTGACAGACCATGTGAACTCTATCACTCACTGCGGAAATTGAAAATCATCGTCGCGAGAAAAGCAACATCTCGTAAACGTGTCCGGATTGGGTCGACATAGCACTTAAAGCCGATACTTCGACGGAGGCTCGCGCACCAATAAAATCACTCTGTGTATTTGTACGAGTGTATAGCAAAACTCGAGTGATTGGTACTTAGAGTCGAACATAGGACGAGTATATAAAATGGAGAAATGGCGACACGCGACGTGGACATCCGGCATTATTAACGCGTGTCAAAAAGATCTAGACAGTTGAGTTAAATTGTAAAGCTATTTGAAGGATCGAAAGTGTCGTTTTAAAATAATGATATTGTATTTCGCGTCGTTGGAACGCGGAAGAGAAAATAATAATTTTTTCAAATCTCTTAACTATTCAAAACATCCAAATAGCTTTTTCACAGATTAGATATTAGGTTACAAAAAATCTGACCAAATTTCATACCCTGAAAGTCCCAATTAAAGCGTAAAAAAAAGAAACTTCGTTTCGTATCAGGAATGCGAATTCTAACGATGCTAACAACGGAACAAAAAAAAATAGATAGAAAATCGAATAGAAGAAAAATATACGAAAGGCAGAACTTTGCTTGTGCGTGTTTTTTTTGCATAAAATACAAAAATTGAAAATCGATATTAATCGAATCTGCAAGTAACGGACGTGTATTCCCGAAGGGGGAGTAGTTGATTATCAGATTGGTGTATAGGAGGATTTTATCAAAGCTGCGGTATATGTGAATGCATACGCGATAGACCGAGTCGAGCCAACTCCCCGGTAGTCCTGAATATGCAAGCTCCGGATGCCACATGCCGGTACGATGTATTACTGCAGGGATCTTATTCCACCCCTCCGGTCCTCTCCTCTCTTCTCGCCCTCGAACCACCGCGGCAAGTGACACAGAGTTACGAACTTGTGTACTCGATCGAAAAACCGCCTATCATACATATTGATAGCGTCCGATTTTGCATTTCAAACTGCTTTCCCGCGTAATGAGGTTGTATTTTTTACTCGTTGTTTTATTTTTTTTTTCCGGAACTTTGTGCTGAGTGAGAATTTCTAGAAACAGAGGTACATATTCGAATTCTACGTAGAAATAGAATTATAATTTGGTTAATGAAACTATAAAAAATTAGGCGAATTGTGCGAATAGACCATTTGGATTTTCCATGTTTGAATTCAAACCCCATTCGAAGCTATTATAATCTCTGACACTAAAACAGGTTATCATTCGGTTATAAATTTTGAGATTATATCCAAAAATATCAAAAATACCATTTCTAAATCATTATTTTTACTTTCCCTTGGTCTGTTTATGAACATAATAGTCATTGGGAAATTTCTGTGACAGTGGACGAAAGTACGAAAAGAATGCTGCAAGGTTTAGCCCGATATTTCAATATTTCAAGAAATTACAAAACTTTGAATATTCAAGAATAAAATCTTCTTCTTTCAGGATCTTACGGACGAAATTTAGAATTTAGATCAAAAATTTTACACGAACAACCGATATTTGACCTATAACTAACGTTAATTAACTTATAATTAACGTTGAATATACAGGTATCAAAATCTAAACGTCACCCGACTATGAGTGAAGTTTACATGTTAAGTAGACTTCGTGAGAACAGAATTCGAATGTAAATCCTTTATAAGGGCTTAATGTAGTCTCGATAGGCAATTGAGGGTTTGGGACACTGTGTACTTTGTACACAGAGAGGAAAATGCCTATAATTTGGAAAAGTTATTGTCTCTCTTTGATTCAAGGGTCAAAGAGGCACGTACTTTGGTGGCTGAGAGAAAACTAAGTGATGGAAGTACACGGAACATCGGATAGTTTCAAGAACAAAGTCAAAGTTTCGACTGCCTCATTCCTTGTAAAATCCCTTTGTAAAACTCTCTCGAGTGAAGCTTCACTATGTGCCTGATTGCAAAGTTCGGTGTACGTTCGATCAGGAGTTTACGAAATTGTGCACGACCAATTTTCATCGTCAACAAAATGTGTACATATCTCGAGAAATAGCTTTGAAACTTTGAGATTATTGATAAACAAACATCTTTGTTTAGGAGTCGAGAACCCTGATACACAGGAATCAAAGATCTTTCATTTTTTTGAGGAAATTTTTAGCGTTTGTGTTGCCGGCGTTTGCTGAAAGTAAATTAAAAAATGAAATGATAATTAGACTGTAAAAATCGTTGGAAAATACACAGAGGACTGTTTTAAAGCCGTTTTTTTCTTTTCTAGAACAAATTTAATTCCATTAAATTTATAAGATGAATTATTATTTAACAATCAACAATATAAATCATACAAACGAAAGTCTTTAATTTATTTCTTTGGTCGCTGTCGTCAGTGTTTTTTTCCAGAATGATAACACATGTCGATTCTCGCATTTCATGATCCCCTTTCCCACCAGGATGTCGTAAAGAATTCTGACAACAGTAAAAACGATCGCAACAAGGAAAAAAGTTTTCCAATAAAATCATCTCGTCACGCAACATATGACGAGGATACGTCAAGTATCCTGCACCAAGTTCCCAGGCTTATCGGATCCCTCATCCCCTTCTGTTCTTTTTCCTCGTCATATGAGAAAAAGTGTTTAAAGTAACTCGACAAATTCGAGAGATTGTGACAAAATTGGTTTTGCCAGGTTGAAAGTATCGATAAAATCACGAGCAAAAATAAATTGAAAAAAATTGTGAAGTACATTACAACGATCTCGATTTTTCAATACAAAAAATCGTTTATTTATCAAATTTTTAGTTGATATATGAATTGCGAGAAACGAATTAATAGAGATGTGTATATAAATTATTATATTTTTAAAATTCGACCATTTGGCCTTGATTGAGCTTACCTTGCTTCCCCTCTCGTTAAATATGATCTCTACATCGAGGATTGGTCCAAATTGCTGTAATAAAAAAAAAAGAAACACATGAGTTATAACGATGCTCTTCAAGTACTTCTCGTGTCGCGATGTTATAAAAAAGTTACGCTCCTAACCGACACAGTAGATACAAGACTTAGTAATAAAAATAAATACGAGTTTTTTTTTCTCAACATGCCAACCTATAATTACTACTGAGAAAAAAAAAAATAATTGATTTGATGAATGAAAATGGGATTAATAGAAAATGAAAGAGAAGTTTGGAAAATCATACAGTGAATTGTTAGTACGACGATATAGAAAATATTTCTTAAATATTTCTTCCAATTAGACATTTCGTTTGTTAAAGATTATAAGCGGTCGATTAAATATTAATCCTAGATCCCTACATTCGATTTTCCCAAACGTAAACGCTGCGGGGAGGATCGAAAACGACCCCAATATTCTCTGTAGCCTAAAATGTTTCCCGTATGTGATAATAAGGTTTAATTATACACCATTCTCTTCGTTTTAAGATAACGAAAAAAATGGTGTATGATAAAGTCGCGTTTCATGAAAATTTGATGCTGAAAACTATAAAATGGGGGGAAAAAAAGTTTTTATTACTTCAAAAAATGTCCAGGCTTTAGGGTTAAGTTGTAAAAAAATAAATCTAGTTTTGAATCCTTGAAATTGATATAAAAATCATATATTTTAAAAATTACAATGCAGATAGACGAATAAGAATATGAGATTGGGAAAAAATAAAAAAAGTTTTGTAGTTGAATTGAACAGTTGAGAGAGAACTTACCCCAAACATCGCCCTGAGATCAGGATCTCGGAATCTGAAGGGTATATTGCTGACGTGAAGTCGCTTTGGTTGTCCTTTGAGATCGGTGCCCTGGGTGACGGTGGCGGGTGTCGTTGTACCGGAAGTTACGGGTACCAAAGCTGTGCATTCACCGCCCTCGGGACTGGCCTCATTACCACCGACGGGAGTGGACGCCGCTGCCGCTGCTGCTGCCTGTTGTCCACCACCGCCGGCCGCGGCTGCCGCCGCCGCTGCTACAGCTGCTTGAAACACTTCCGACTGTATCGTCGAAAAGAAAAGAAACAAAACAAACGTAAAATAACAAAGGAATATCATACAAATGAGCAATGAGAAAGAATAAATAAAACGAGCGAGAAATAAAATCGATAAATCACATTATTATGCAAAAGACTTGTAAGAAAACGTAGAAAATCTTTCAGATAAATTTAAGCCGTAGTATCGAAAGTTGTGGTTGCACGAATAAATAAATAAATAAATAAATAAACAGAGATCGCTGTCGGAGCACGTATTTTATCGTTGGGAAGGACACCTTTGATAAATTGAGTTTAAAAGTTAGGGAACATCGAGCTGTGCGGTGTTCAAGTTTGTTCGGGGATTGATAGGAGTTGAGAAAAATTTTGTCTCTTCGCAAACTGCGCGTAAAAATATCGAAGGAAAAATAAAATTGGTCATCACTTTTTAGTAGCGATTATTTTGATAGAAATTTCCATCGATAAAGATTTATAAAACAATTTTGAAAGGGAGAATTGTTCAGCACGAGGATTCACACGAATTTAATCGCGTTTCCTTTCTCGGTCTGATCATCGAGCGAGTTCATCACTGCGAGAGCATATAACGATTATTCAGTAGAAAAATCCACGTAAGCCGCAGTGGTCAGACAAGTTTCGTTTTATTTGCGAATTGTTACACATGCGTTATTTTTTATAAAATATTTTATGCAAAATATCATTTTGACAATGGACAGTTTTAGGTTACTGCAATTTGTAAACTTTGTCAACTAAAACCATAAACAGTGGAGCAGGAGTAATCGATTGAAGAAAAAAAAAAAGAAAAAAATCGTGACTAGCTAAAAACTCTCTCATATACGTAATCGAATTAAAAAAAAAGTGTGCGTCGTGTAGGTGAAAGCTGTCATAATAAATCTAACGACTGCTCGCTTCGAATACCATCAGTGTTATCCCATCCAATATACGAAGTAAAAACTTGGAAGTTTGGATACGTTTCATGCGGGTGCAAATCGAATGGCGTACAGCAATTTTTATTCGTCAATGGATATTTTTATTATTTCGAGGCTCACGTTCGTGCTAACGATACGAAACGAATGTGTCCCCGAGGATATTTTACGTATTTCTTGCCGAAAGTTGAAGGGTGAGTGCAAAGTTTTTTTATTAGTAGGGAGTAAGCCCAGCATGTTGATAGGGTTGTTCGTAAATGAAACGAATCCGTAAATTAGTCCCCTCGAGTATTTTCGCGTCAAGTACAATAATTATCGCCCCACGAATTAAGGAACGTTTTGTTTCATTCGAGTAACATGGATGCTTGGTTTTTTTAACCTGTTAATCGATCAATCACAATGATAAGCTCCAACGAAAACCGTGTTAATAAAAAATTAGAGAGGGCAAAAAAAAAAGGGATGAAAACGAATTTACTCACAATGGCTTGTTGATCGACACCGTTGGGAGGCGGCGGAGGGCTGAAAGTTGCCGACGCCGGTGCACCAGGTGCACCGGCTTGATGCGACGCACCCGAGGCCGTTTGTACCTGTGGACCACCGGGAGGCTGCTGTTGTTGCGCAACATTGTTTTCCTCTTTCGCCTGAGAGGGCGGAGGTGGTTTAACCTCGCCGGCGCCACCGCTTGCACCGACTACACCGGTAACACCGTTAACCGGCGGTGGAAAAACACCCCCACCATAAGGCGCAGCCATTCCTGTCTGCACCATGTGCTACAAAAATAAAACAACACAAAATAAAATAACTTATTTTTTTTTTTTCATTCGAAATTTCGATTTATAAGGGTGGGATTATATTTCTGCAATGAATACAGGGGCGTTACACACTGTCGCTGGTTTTGTTGGGAAACTTAATTTCAAAACATACGATATAAAAGTTTATTATATTGTTTTTTTTGATGAGACCCTCTTGATGAGTTATTAATTATGAAAGTTGATGAAACTGCATACACTATCGAAACGTATCGTATCGACCCCGCTTTTTCATCGTTAGTAGATTAGTCCTGTAAGCAAATCGAAAAAAGACCGCAAAACCGCTCTGGGTGTACCGTAACCTACGGGGGCACCCGGCCGTTTTATTCCAACTGCTCTCGGAACTAAACTATTGAGGATAGAAACGATCAGTCTGTGACTTTTTTGTAGATAATTTCATGTTCTACAAAAATGATTCTACATTTTTTTCCAGTATTTCTAGTCGTTTTGAGAGTGTGCATGATAAAAGCACAAAAAAATGGATCCTCAACTAAAGTTTTAGATTTAGAGTAGTTTAATTTCAGGCAATTTAGAGTAGAACACCCCGTATATCTTTTTTTTGTTTTGTTTTTTCATAAACAAGCATTGCGGACGAAATTTTTCAGCAAAATAGAGTCAAGTTTGTAACTTTTCGAATCTAAATTCACACAGAATTAATGCGAGTGCATAAATTCTAAATCGGTCTCTCAAGAGATAAGCTCGACATTGTCCGGGATATCAGAGAGGGCGCTGTTGTTACAAGCACCAAATAAAACTCGTTGAAACGTAATATAGTCAGTATTTCGAAGCATTAAACGTGGCGAAGGGGGAGGGGGAGGGTGAGATACGAAACGAAAGGGGGTGGTGGTGGCGAGTGAGCGAGAGATACCCAAAGAGGCCAGAAACGAGTACACAAGCCTCGAATAATGGGAGTCAGAATAATTATTGGCCACTAGTGCTCTCGTTCCCAGCGGAAAATACCAACCCTATCCATGGGTCTTTCTATTTCTAATCAACCGCGGAAAATTTCACAAGTTATTTTTATTCTACTCTACAATAGAGCCGAAGAAAAATACTATCTTGAATGTTTTTATTTCGTCAGACATATTCATCAAAAAATTCATTATCGAAAATAATTTTGAAAAAAAATATTAATCCAAGGATAGAAACAGTTTGAAAAATCCATTTTTCCGCACCAAGACTTACGTCACGAATGTGGATAAATTTCTAGATAAGAGAAAATAAAACCCTTCTCCCCCTGTATGAATAGCTAATGACATTTTAATTGTTAATCAAACGACCCGGCGAGCTCCTCGCAACGAGGATAATCTCGAAGTGCGTGTGTACCCGAGATACTCTCGCAAATATTACGGAAACTATATATCACTCGGGGGAGCCCATAAAATTATCATTTCGATGATCTATTGAGGTCTACATGGGGAAACAAAATGGGCAACTACTATACTTTCCATCAAAATCCCATACACAGAGGCTTTTGTCCCTTATCGGTATTATTCTCATTTAAAATTGATGAAATGATTAGTTGATCATTAATATTTATAAAAAACATGATTCAAGAAAAAATTAATTTCATGAATGTTTATCAACGTATTATTAAACCACTAGCTGTGTCCTCGGCTTTGCCCGAGTTTGATAACAGAAATCATTTTAGCAAGGGCGAAATAAATGGTTATTGCAGTAAAAAAAATCATGGTTCGTTTCGAACTCATCATCGGCATGCAATGATCGCCATTCAAGATTTTACTGAAATCGTCTTTGAAACCTCACTATCAATGTGTCTGCAAAAATTGAGATATCGCTAACAACCACAAAATGTCAAATAGTTTGCCTTCCCAATCGGTCATTGGGAAAAAGTAAAGAAAAAAAAAAGAACAAAGTAGTCGTTTCGAATTTTTTCACAAAGATTCGAAGTAAAAAACAATGAGCGGCAGTTTCGGTGTTTGGGAATAAAAAATAAGCCGCTAAGATAAATTGAAAATTTGAATTTTTGGCCACTTCACATAATTGTTGGATCTTTTCAAAATTATTTTTCAACGTGAACGATTAATAAAATCCTTCATTTCAATCACTCTTCCAAGCTTCGTGTTTCGATTTATAGTGAAGATTGATTTTTCACCATTTTTATGTACAATTTTTTTGCGTATAAAACAATGTATCGAAATTTGTGATAAAATGTATTCGTGATAAAAAAACAATAAAAACATCAATTAAAAACGAGAAATGAGGCAACGAGTAATTTAACTATTTTCATGAAGCATGTCGTCAGACGAGTCCGTGCTTTTGCCAGTGAGACGATCCAATTAACCGAAAATGAATTATAATTGGTAGCCTCGCAGCGCTAAAAGTGTCATTTAAAAACAAAATTAATAAAAACGCGGGCGTGGAAAACTCGTAAGTATTCCCCGTAACATTTGGAAAATTGCGAAGCATGACACTATGTGAAACAACATAAAATCACAAACGTTTCAATTCCAATAAGATTCAATGACGTTCAACTATTAACTGTATTGCACAATTTCGGTGTATCTCTTCGAATGTTGTTTTTTTTTCTACAAAGATTTATTTAATTATTATAATTATGTCTCACATTTTGGACGACACGTTGAACGCCTTTATTTTTAATCTTATTTTTGTTTTTGGCAGTGCATTAATCAGGCTCGAGAGACAAAAAAATATACGAGTCAACATTATCGAGCCTGATAGTAAGACCAAAGACAACCGAGAGAGAAAGAAAGAAAGAATCTAGAAGTAACCAAGTTACGTACTGACACTTGAGCGAGCAACGTACGAGGGTGTTCAGCCGGAGAGACTTTATGTTATTCACGGAGCCATATTACATAGTTACACATAGATATACCATTTATAGAAGGTTTTATTTAGACACGCGACAAAACTGACATTTTTTTCATCGAGGAAATAACTCAATTTTTGATGGTATTTCATATTGCCCACACGCTTCAAATATGGCGATATTAACCGAAGAAATAGACGAGGAAGGGGACTTTGCTCTCTAACACCCTCAGCGAACTGAGGTCTACATTTTTACTACTATATATAAACGGCTATTTGTGTGTGTGTGTGTGTGTGTGTGTGTGTGTGTGTGTGTGTGTGTGTGTGTGTGTGTGCGCGCGCGCGCGCGCGCGTACGTGTGTGTGTGTGTGTGTGTGTGTGTGTGTGTGTGTGTGTGTGTGTGTGTGTGTGTGTGTGTGTATACGATGAATTATTCCAAGTGAATAATTGATTGGCAACCAGCCAGCCGGATACACACGCGAGTTTGACCATGTCATAAGAGAGACTGAATGAGATGTTTGCCTGATAGCAAGGCACAAAAATGCGCTTAGAAAAATGTTGCGTTTTCTTCTATCGGTTATTCAGAAAAATACGAACGTTGCGTAAAGAAAAAAATTGTAAATAATAACCCTGAAAAATTCACTTTATTTCGTAATGAAAATTGACGGGGATTAAACGTGGGATGGTGAAGAATAATTTTACAAAGTTTTCCGAGAGGGTGGAAATTTCAACGAATCAGAAAGAAAGAGAGAGAGAGAGAGAGAGAGAGAGAGAGAGAGAGAGAGAGAGAGAGAGAGAGAGAGAGAGAGAGAGAGAGAGAGAGAGAAAGAAAGAGAAGAGAGTTGGAAAAGAAGAAGGTGCTGGAGGAGGAGGGAGATTGCAAAATTGTAAGGGGTCTGGCCTCGGTAGCGAATCAAATTATAACGGTGCACCGCGACTTTCCAGCGCTCCTCGTACGACCCTCTACAACACTTGCCCCTTCCTCTCTCGAGAGGGATGTGCGCGCGAGGGGGATCGATGACGAATTTCGAAACATCTAACGTACAGGTATCCTCAAAATGAATATACAAAATTTCAAATGAATAATTCTGCTAAATTTTCGACAATTGTTTGTTTTTTAATTAACGACAAAATTAACAATAAATTGAAAAAAATTCACATTATACAATTTAGAGTAGAGTCTTAAAATTTTAGGCGTGACACTAAAAAATTCGTCATTTCGTAGGGCACGTTTTGAACTTTCGAAGCTTAGGCCTCCGCCTCGTTCGTCTCTCCGCTAGTTCTCTACGCTCGGCTAAATTCTCTCCTCAGTTAAATAGCCTAATTCGTATTAATGACCGGCGAGCCGCCTGCCTCGAGCGAAGCCTGACTGCGCAAGTGGTAAAAACTTTGTCCACAAATGTGCTCTTGTATTCTTATATATACAGTCACGTCCAATTGAAACGCAACACTTGACTCTTTCGCGATCTTGGGCGCATATTGATCGATTCAAAAATAGCAAAATGGTGAATTTTAGCAAATTTTGTTAACTTTTTAATGAGCTTCGTTTCGTTTCGATCGGACGTGAAGTGATCGATTGGGAGCGGAGTTTGTGAAAAAGTGCAAAACTCAACGTCACGATGTTGTCAAAAACTCGATGTTTCGAAAAAAATTGGCACCCTTAGCGATACAGCATCAGAAAGGGTATTTCTTGAGATGAAAAAAATTATCCCGCTATTTTCTGTACGACAATTCTAGACCGAGTTATACCTCCTTAAAGCCAAAACCGTTTTTCGACGATTATCGAAAACTAATCGGTAGATTTTGGGCAGATTTCGCAAGGTATTATTTACGATAATCCCTTACAACCTGGTGAGCTCGCCTCTTCCGGGATATGCTTCTGAGATACTGATCCCGGAAGTCCGACAGTGCACCGAAACGTTCCGATCGGTTTTTCGAAATTAACCCGACCGAATACAACTTTGAAACCTCTCTCACGCTGTAACTGACATTTCAACGAAGAAAAAGCACCCCCGATAGTTCCAGAGGTTTTACGGGAAGAGGATGATTTCGAGTTTTGAAAAATCACATCGATTTGGCGTGTTTAGCATGCGTTTTGGAATGATCAAAATCGATGATTTTTTTCAAAACGCGAAATCAACCTGTTCCTAACAAAAAAAGCTAACAAGAAAACCAACAAAAATTGCTAAAAATCACCATTTTACTACTTTCAAATCGGTCAATCTGCGTCCAAGATCGCAAGAGTCAAGTGTTGCGTTTCAGTTGGACGTGACTGTATACGTTCATGCACTCGTGGAAAACGATTTAACTAAACTAGCGGTATGTAATTTTATATATATCGTCAATTGAAAAAGTGATGCAATTGATTAATTATCGAAAAATTATTATACTTGTTTCGATGATTTCCGTTGGATCTATTAAGGGGACTATATTAAGGGGATAAAATTCAAATGGTATTTGTGAAGAACGGAAACAACATACATACATTTTATTTTTTGCAACGTTTTTATTGGAGTTTTGGCTATTAAATTTAGTGGTTGAGGTTTCAAAATATAAATATTTAAGGGAGATACGGGCGGATAAAGAAGAGCATGCACTGCTCCCTCATTGCCATGATTCCGAGTGGCCGGTTGAAGTTTTCGGCAATTCCCAAACGCCATTCCCTTCAGGGGATGTTCCTCCACAGACTGAACCGAAATTTTTTGAAAATTAAAAAAATAGCGGCTAAAATTTAAAAACAAATGTCATCCGTTTTTCGATGTTTTTCAAATTTTAGTCGCCATTTTTTTAATTTTTATGTTTTTTCAAAAGATTTCGGTTCAATCTGTGGAGGAACATCCCCTCAAAAGAATGGCGTTTGGGAATTGCCGAAAACTTCAACCGGCCACTCGGAATCGTCGCAATGAGGGACCAGTGCATGGTATTCTTTATTCGCCCATATCTCCCTTAAATATTTATATTTTTGAAACCCCAACCACTGAATTTAATAGCCAAAACTCTAATAAAAACGTTGCAAAAAAGAAAATGTATGTATGTTATTTCGGTTCTTCACATTTTTTGTCCCATTTTCGGGCTATTTTCGCTGCCTAGTCGCGTGAAATTATCAACTAGTTTTTAAATTGTAAAAAAAAGTTTTTCTCAATTATTTTCGATGAAAATCAACAAGAATTTTTATCTTTTTAAGTCTAAATAAAATCATCTTGGCTTCTTCACTCAAAGACCAACGGAGCGAAAAGAAAAAAAAATTGCGACGCGTGTGGTGTTACTAAAATGGACTCTATATTCAAATAATTCAAAGACTATGTTCACTCTTTGACACTTCCTCGTGCGACGGATAAAATTTTTTATCGTCTCTCGTTCTTTCACGATTCACGAGTGAGATCGTGCCCAAGAAATCTCTCCCTTGAAATCGCGACTTGAATTCTCAATCAATGACTTCCTTGGACTCTCTCTCTCTCTCCCCCCCCCCCCCTCCTCTCTCTCTCTCTCTCTCTCTCTCTCTCTCTCTCTCTCTCTCTCTCTCTTTCTTACGAGGTCATCGTTCATACATGAGAAAATATTTGGTATGGGAAACACAATTCCAAACGATCAAGTAGAAAATTCTAAAATAAAAAATTTGAGAATTTTTCCTTTTAATTAAAATCATATTTTTCTATTCATATTTCTATTCTATTTCTATTTTCATATTTCTATTCATATTTTCATATTCATATTTTTTCCCATTCCAATCATATCAAAAAATGTATGTGGGGCATTCCGCGCCAAACCGACCTATGTCAGACCCTTCCATTCTTACCTGTGTGAACCTAGCGCCCGACTTTGAGAAAATTGATTTTTTTTTTTTTTAATGGAAGGTTTTGATAAGTAGTGGATAGTAGTGACACTAATTTCGTTAGTAGTAACACCAAAAAAAAAATATAGCAAAAAAAAAACGTCATCCCCCGGAATGAAAAAAATGAAGTTTTACGGTTGATTCTCATAGAAAAACGTTAGTAGTGGATTGTAGTGAAATTGTTTTCGTTAGTAGTAACATAAAAAAAATAAAAAAAAATATTTTAATTTTTGAAAATTTTTGAAAATGATTTTTCCGAGATAATTTCAGTTTAAAGATCCTAACACGTACTACGAACGACAGAACTGCATCAGAAACGTTCCTAGCGGTTACAAGTGGAAGAATTTTTGAGTGTAGTAAAAAAAAAATAATTGGTTTAAGCGAATAAAAAAAGTAAAATTTGTTCCGGAGCACATTTTATGTGATCGCTTTCGGTTGTAGGTTTATAGGATTACTACAAACGGTGGGATACGCTTGAAAATGTTCATAGAGGTTAGTAGTGGAAGAATTTTTGAGTGTAGTAAAAAAAATAGTTGTTTTTAAGCGCGTAAATGGAGCAAACCTTGTTTCGAAGCATATTTTATGTGATCGCTTCCGGTTGAAGGTTTATACGATGACTACAAACGGTGGGATAGACTTGAAAATATTCGCAGAGGTTAGTAGTGGAAGAATTTTTGATCGTAGAAAAAAAACAATTGTTTTCAAGCGAGTAAAATGAGTAAAATTTGATTCGGACCACATTTTATGTGATCGCTTCCGGTTGTAGGTTTATATGATTACTACAAACGGAGGAATCAGCTTGAAAATGTTCGTAGAGGTTAGTAGTAGAAGAATTTTTGAGTATCATAAAAAAATAGTTGATTTTGAGAGCGTAAAATAAGCAAAATTTGTTTCGATGCACATTTTGTGATCGCTTCCGGTTGAAGGTGTATACGATTACTACAAATGGTCGAATAGGCTTGAAAATGTTCGTAGAGGTTAGTAGTGGAAGAATTTTTAAGTGTAGTAAAAAAATTGTTGTTCTTAAGCGAGTAATATGAACAAAATTTGTTTCCGAGCACATTTTATGTGATCGCTTCAGGTAGAAAGTTTATACGATTACCACAAATGGTGAGATAAGCTCGAAAATGTTCGTAGAGGTTAGTAGTGGAAGAATTTTTGAGTGTAGTAAAAAAAATAGTTGTTTCTAAGCGAGTAAAATGAGCAAAATTTGTTCCGGAGCACATTCTATATGATCGCTACCGGTTGTAGGTTTATACGATTACTACAAACGGTGGAATGGACTCGAAAATGTTCGTAGAGATTGGTAGTGTAATAATTTTTGCGTGTAATAAAAAAAATAGTAATTTTTAAGCGAGTTAAATGAGCAAAATTTATTTCGGAGCACATTTTGAGTGATCGCTTCTGGTAGAAAGTTTATACGATTACTACAAACGGTGGGATAGACTTGAAAATATTCATAGAGGTTAGTAGTGGAAGAATTTTTGATTGTAGTAAAAAAACAATCGTCTTTAAGCGAGTAAAATGAGTAAAATTTGTTCTGGAACACATTTTATGTGATCGCTTCTGGTTGTAGGTTTAGATGATTACTACAAACGGTGGGATACGCTTGCAAATGTTCGGAGAGGTTAGTAGTGGAAGAATTTTTGATTGTAGTAAAAAAAAACAGATGTTCTTAAGCGCGTAAATGGAGCAAAACTTGTTTCGAAGCATATTTCATGTGATCGCTTACGGTTGAAGGTTTATACGATTACTACAAACGGTGGGATAGTCTTGAAAATATTCGTAGAGGTTAGTAGTGGAAGAACTTTTGATTGTAGTAAAAAAAAAGTTGTCTTTCAGCGAGTAAAATTAGTAAAATTTGTTCTGGAGCACATTTTATGTGATCGCTTCCGGTTGTAGGTTTAGATGATTACTACAAACGGTGGGATACGCTTGCAAATGTTCGGAGAGGTTAGTAGTGGAAGAATTTTTGATTGTAGTAAAAAAAAAAACAGATGTTCTTAAGCGCGTAAATGGAACAAAACTTGTTTCGAAGCATATTTCATGTGATCGCTTACGGTTGAAGATTTATACGATTACTACAAACGGTGGGATAGTCTTGAAAATATTCGTAGAGGTTAGTAGTGGAAGAATTTTTGATTGTAGTAAAAAAAAAGTTGTCTTTAAGCGAGTAAAATGAGTACAATTTGTTCTGGAGCACATTTTATGTGATCGCGTTCCGGTTGTAGGTTTATATGATTACTACCAACGGTGGGATACGCTTGCAAATGTTCATAGAGGTTAGTAGTGGAAGAATTTTCGATTGTAGTAAAAAAAACAGTTGTTTTTAAGCGCGTAAATGGAGCAAAACTTGTTTCGAAGCGTATTTTATGAGATCGCCTCTGGCCGAACGTTTATACGAATACTACAAACGGTGGTATAGGCTTGAAAATATTCGTAGAGGTTAGTAGTGGAAGAATTTTTGAGTGTAGTAAAAAAAATAGTTGTTTCTAAGCAAGTAAAATGAGCAAAATTTGTTCCGGAGCACATTCTATATGATCGCTACCGGTTGCAGGTTTATACGATTACTACAAACGGTGGAATGGACTTGAAAATGTTCGTAGAGATTGGTAGTGTAATAATTTTTGCGGGTAATAAAAAAAATAGTAGTTTTTAAACGAGTTAAATGAGCAAAATTTATTTCGGAGCATATTTTGAGTGATCGCTTCTGGTGGAAAGTTTATACGATTACTACAAATGGTGGGATAGACTAGAAAATGTTTGTAGAGGTTAGTAGTGGAAGAATTTTTGAGTGTAGTAAAAAAACAGTTGCTCTTAAGCGCGTAAATTTAACAAAACTTGTTTCGAAGCATATTTTATGTGATCGCTTCCGGTTGAAGGTTTATGCGATTACTACAAACGGTGGGATAGACTTGAAAATATTCATAGAGGTTAGTAGTGGAAGAATTTTTGATTGTAGTAAAAAAACAGTCGTTTTTAAGCGAGTAAAATGAGTAAAATTTGTTCTGGAGCACATTTTATGTGATCGCTTCCGGTTGTAGGTTTAGATGATTACTACAAACGGTGGGATACGCTTGCAAATGTTCGGAGAGGTTAGTAGTGGAAGAATTTTTGATTGTAGTAAAAAAAAAACAGATGTTTTTAAGCGCGTAAATGGAGCAAAACTTGTTTCGAAGCATATTTCATGTGATCGCTTACGGTTGAAGGTTTATACGATTACTACAAACGGTGGGATAGTCTTGAAAATATTCGTAGAGGTTAGTAGTGGAAGAATTTTTGATTGTAGTAAAAAAAGAGTTGTCTTTAAGCGAGTAAAATGAGTACAATTTGTTCTGGAGCACATTTTATGTGATCGCTTCCGGTTGTAGGTTTAGATGATTACCACCAACGGTGGGATATGCTTGCAAATGTTCATAGAGGTTAGTAGTGGAAGAATTTTCGATTGTAGTAAAAAAACAGTTGTTTTTAAGCGCGTAAATGGAGCAAAACTTGGTTCGAAGCATATTTTATGTGATCGCCGCTGGCTGAACGTTTATACGAATACTACAAACGGTGGGATAGTGGTTTTTGCTCATTTAACTCGCTTAAAAACTACTATTTTTTTTATTACACGCAAAAATTATTACACTACCAATCTCTACGAACATTTTCAAGTCCATTCCACCGTTTGTAGTAATCGTATAAACCTACAACCGGTAGCGATCATATAGAATGTGCTCCGGAACAAATTTTGCTCATTTTACTCGCTTAGAAACAACTATTTTTTTTACTACACTCAAAAATTCTTCCACTACTAACCTCTACGAACATTTTCGAGCTTATCTCACCATTTGTGGTAATCGTATAAACTTTCTACCTGAAGCGATCACATAAAATGTGCTCGGAAACAAATTTTGTTCATATTACTCGCTTAAGAACAACAATTTTTTTACTACACTTAAAAATTCTTCCACTACTAACCTCTACGAACATTGTCAAGTCTATTCGACCGTTTGTAGTAATCGTATACACCTTCAACCGAAAGCGATCACATAAAATGTGCATCGAAACAAATTTTGCTTATTTTACGCTCTTAAAATCAACTATTTTTTTATGACACTCAAAAATTCTTCTACTACTAACCTCTACGAACATTTTCAAGCTGATTCCTCCGTTTGTAGTAATCATATAAACCTACAACCGGAAGCGATCACATAAAATGTGCTCCGGAATAGATTTTACTCAATTTACTCGCTTAAAAACAACTATTTTTTTTACTACACTCAAGAATTCTTCCACTACTAACCTGCAAGAACATTTTCAAGTCTATCCCACCGTTTGTAGTAATCGTATAAACCTTGAACCGGAAGCGATTACATAAAAAATGCTTCGAAATAAGTTTTGCTGCATTTACGCGCTTAAAAACATCTGTTTTTTTTACTACAATCAAAAATTCTTCCACTACTAACCTCTACGAACATTTGCAAGCGTATCCCACCGTTTGTAGTAATCATATAAACCTACAACCGGAAGCGATCACATAAAATGTGCTCCGAATCAAATTTTACTCATTTTACTCGCTTGAAAACAACTGTTTTTTTTCTACAATCAAAAATTCTTCCACTACTAACCTCTGCGAATATTTTCAAGTCTATCCCACCGTTTGTAGTCATCGTATAAACCTTCAACCGGAAGCGATCACATAAAATATGCTTCGAAACAAGGTTTGTTCCATTTACGCGCTTAAAAACAACTATTTTTTTTACTACACTCAAAAATTCTTCCACTACTAACCTCTACGAACATTTTCAAGCGTATCCCACCGTTGGTAGTAATCATATAAACCTACAACCGGAACGCGATCACATAAAATGTGCTCCAGAACAAATTGTACTCATTTTACTCGCTTAAAGACAACTTTTTTTTTACTACAATCAAAAATTCTTCCACTACTAACCTCTACGAATATTTTCAAGACTATCCCACCGTTTGTAGTAATCGTATAAACCTTCAACCGTAAGCGATCACATGAAATATGCTTCGAAACAAGTTTTGCTCCATTTACGCGCTTAAGAACATCTGTTTTTTTTTACTACAATCAAAAATTCTTCCACTACTAACCTCTCCGAACATTTGCAAGCGTATCCCACCGTTTGTAGTAATCATCTAAACCTACAACCGGGAGCGATCACATAAAATGTGCTCCAGAACAAATTTTACTAATTTTACTCGCTTAAAAACGACTGTTTGTTTACTACAATCAAAAATTCTTCCACTACTTACCTCTATGAATATTTTCAAGTCTATCCCACCGTTTGTAGTAATCGCATAAACCTTCAACCGGAAGCGATCACATAAAATATGCTTCGAAACAAGTTTTGTTAAATTTACGCGCTTAAGAGCAACTATTTTTTTACTACACTCAAAAATTCTTCCACTACTAACCTCTACAAACATTTTCTAGTCTATCCCACCGTTTGTAGTAATCGTATAAACTTTCCACCAGAAGCGATCACTCAAAATGTGCTCCGAAATAAATTTTGCTCATTTAACTCGTTTGAAAACCACTATTTTTTTTATTACCCGCAAAAATTATTACACTACCAATCTCTACGAACATTTTCAAGTCCATTCCACCGTTTGTAGTAATCGTATAAACCTGCAACCGGTAGCGATCATATAGAATGTGCTCCGGAACAAATTTTGCTCATTTTACTCGCTTAGAAACAACTATTTTTTTTACTACACTCAAAAATTCTTCCACTACTAACCTCTACGAATATTTTCAAGCCTATCCCACCGTTTGTAGTATTCGTATAAACGTTCAGCCAGAGGCGATCACATAAAATATGCTTCGAAACAAGTTTTGCTCCATTTACGCGCTTAAAAACAACTGTTTTTTTACTACAATCGAAAATTCTTCCACTACTAACCTCTATGAACATTCGCAAGCATATCCCACCGTTGGTGGTAATCATATAAACCTACAACCGGAAAGCGATCACATAAAATGTGCTCCAGAACAAATTGTACTCATTTTACTCGCTTAAAGACAACTTTTTTTTTACTACAATCAAAAATTCTTCCACTACTAACCTCTACGAATATTTTCAAGACTATCCCACCGTTTGTAGTAATCGTATAAACCTTCAACCGTAAGCGATCACATGAAATATGCTTCGAAACAAGTTTTGCTCCATTTACGCACTTAAAAACATCTGTTTTTTTTTACTACAATCAAAAATTCTTCCACTACTAACCTCTCCGAACATTTGCAAGCGTATCCCACCGTTTGTAGTAATCATCTAAACCTACAACCGGGAGCGATCACATAAAATGTGCTCCAGAACAAATTTTACTAATTTTACTCGCTTAAAAACGACTGTTTTTTTACTACAATCAAAAATTCTTCCACTACTTACCTCTATGAATATTTTCAAGTCTATCCCACCGTTTGTAGTAATCGCATAAACCTTCAACCGGAAGCGATCACATAAAATATGCTTCGAAACAAGTTTTGTTAAATTTACGCGCTTAAGAGCAACTATTTTTTTACTACACTCAAAAATTCTTCCACTACTAACCTCTACAAACATTTTCTAGTCTATCCCACCGTTTGTAGTAATCGTATTAACTTTCCACCAGAAGCGATCACTCAAAATGTGCTCCGAAATAAATTTTGCTCATTTAACTCGTTTGAAAACCACTATTTTTTTTATTACCCGCAAAAATTATTACACTACCAATCTCTACGAACATTTTCAAGTCCATTCCACCGTTTGTAGTAATCGTATAAACCTGCAACCGGTAGCGATCATATAGAATGTGCTCCGGAACAAATTTTGCTCATTTTACTCGCTTAGAAACAACTATTTTTTTTACTACACTCAAAAATTCTTCCACTACTAACCTCTACGAATATTTTCAAGCCTATCCCACCGTTTGTAGTATTCGTATAAACGTTCAGCCAGAGGCGATCACATAAAATATGCTTCGAAACAAGTTTTGCTCCATTTACGCGCTTAAAAACAACTGTTTTTTTACTACAATCGAAAATTCTTCCACTACTAACCTCTATGAACATTCGCAAGCATATCCCACCGTTGGTGGTAATCATATAAACCTACAACCGGAAAGCGATCACATAAAATGTGCTCCAGAACAAATTGTACTCATTTTACTCGCTTAAAGACAACTTTTTTTTTACTACAATCAAAAATTCTTCCACTACTAACCTCTACGAATATTTTCAAGACTATCCCACCGTTTGTAGTAATCGTATAAACCTTCAACCGTAAGCGATCACATGAAATATGCTTCGAAACAAGTTTTGCTCCATTTACGCACTTAAAAACATCTGTTTTTTTTTACTACAATCAAAAATTCTTCCACTACTAACCTCTCCGAACATTTGCAAGCGTATCCCACCGTTTGTAGTAATCATCTAAACCTACAACCGGGAGCGATCACATAAAATGTGCTCCAGAACAAATTTTACTAATTTTACTCGCTTAAAAACGACTGTTTTTTTACTACAATCAAAAATTCTTCCACTACTTACCTCTATGAATATTTTCAAGTCTATCCCACCGTTTGTAGTAATCGCATAAACCTTCAACCGGAAGCGATCACATAAAATATGCTTCGAAACAAGTTTTGTTAAATTTACGCGCTTAAGAGCAACTATTTTTTTACTACACTCAAAAATTCTTCCACAACTAACCTCTACAAACATTTTCTAGTCTATCCCACCGTTTGTAGTAATCGTATTAACTTTCCACCAGAAGCGATCACTCAAAATGTGCTCCGAAATAAATTTTGCTCATTTAACTCGTTTAAAAACTACTATTTTTTTTATTACCCGCAAAAATTATTACACTACCAATCTCTACGAACATTTTCAAGTCCATTCCACCGTTTGTAGTAATCGTATAAACCTGCAACCGGTAGCGATCATATAGAATGTGCTCCGGAACAAATTTTGCTCATTTTACTCGCTTAGAAACAACTATTTTTTTTACTACACTCAAAAATTCTTCCACTACTAACCTCTACGAATATTTTTAAGCCTATCCCACCGTTTGTAGTATTCGTATAAACGTTCAGCCAGAGGCGATCACATAAAATATGCTTCGAAACAAGTTTTGCTCCATTTACGCGCTTAAAAACAACTGTTTTTTTACTACAATCGAAAATTCTTCCACTACTAACCTCTATGAACATTTGCAAGCATATCCCACCGTTGGTAGTAATCATATAAACCTACAACCGGAAATCGATCACATAAAATGTGCTCCAGAACAAATTGTACGCATTTTACTCGCTTAAAGACCACTTTTTTTTTACTACAATCAAAAATTCTTCCACTACTAACCTCTACGAATATTTTCAAGACTATCCCACCGTTTGTAGTAATCGTATAAACCTTCAACCGTAAGCGATCACATGAAATATGCTTCGAAACAAGTTTTGCTCCATTTACGCGCTTAAGAACATCTGTTTTTTTTTACTACAATCAAAAATTCTTCCACTACAAACCTCTCCGAACATTTGCAAGCGTATCCCACCGTTTGTAGTAATCATCTAAACCTACAACCGGAAGCGATCACATAAAATGTGTTCCAGAACAAATTTTACTCATTTTACTCGCTTAAAGACGATTGTTTTTTTACTACAATCAAAAATTCTTCCACTACTAACCTCTATGAATATTTTCAAGTCTATCCCATCGTTTGTAGTAATCGTATAAACTTTCTACCAGAAGCGATCACTCAAAATGTGCTCCGAAATAAATTTTGCTCATTTAACTCGCTTAAAAATTACTATTTTTTTTATTACACGCAAAAATTATTACACTACCAATCTCTACGAACATTTTCAAGTCCATTCCACCGTTTGTAGTAATCGTATAAACCTACAACCGGTAGCGATCATATAGAATGTGCTCCGGAACAAATTTTGCTCATTTTACTCGCTTAGAAACAACTATTTTTTTTACTACACTCAAAAATTCTTCCACTACTAACCTCTACGAACATTTTCGAGCTTATCTCACCATTTGTGGTAATCGTATAAACTTTCTACCTGAAGCGATCACATAAAATGTGCTCGGAAACAAATTTTGTTCATATTACTCGCTTAAGAACAACAATTTTTTTACTACACTTAAAAATTCTTCCACTACTAACCTCTACGAACATTTTCAAGCCTATTCGACCGTTTGTAGTAATCGTATACACCTTCAACCGGAAGCGATCACAAAATGTGCATCGAAACAAATTTTGCTTATTTTACGCTCTTAAAATCAACTATTTTTTTATGACACTCAAAAATTCTTCTACTACTAACCTCTACGAACATTTTCAAGCTGATTCCTCCGTTTGTAGTAATCATATAAACCTACAACCGGAAGCGATCACATAAAATGTGCTCCGGAATAGATTTTACTGAATTTACTCGCTTGAAAACAACTGTTTTTTTTCTACAATCAAAAATTCTTCCACTACTAACCTCTGCGAATATTTTCAAGTCTATCCCACCGTTTGTAGTCATCGTATAAACCTTCAACCGGAAGCGATCACATAAAATATGCTTCGAAACAAGGTTTGCTCCATTTACGCGCTTAAAAACAACTATTTTTTTACTACACTCAAAAATTCTTCCACTACTAACCTCTACGAACATTTTCAAGCGTATCCCACCGTTTGTAGTAATCCTATAAACTTACAACCGAAAGCGATCACATAAAATGTGCTCCGGAACAAATTTTACTTTTTTTATTCGCTTAAACCAATTATTTTTTTTTTACTACACTCAAAAATTCTTCCACTTGTAACCGCTAGGAACGTTTCTGATGCAGTTCTGTCGTTCGTAGTACGTGTTAGGATCTTTAAACTGAAATTATCTCGGAAAAATCATTTTCAAAAATTTTCAAAAATTAAAATATTTTTTTTTATTTTTTCTATGTTACTACTAACGAAAACAATTTCACTACAATCCACTACTAACGTTTTTCTATGAGAATCAACCGTAAAACTTCATTTTTTTCATTCCGGGGGATGACGTTTTTTTTTTTTGCTATATTTTTTTTTTGGTGTTACTATTAACGAAATTAGTGTCACTACTATCCACTACTTATCAAAACCTTCCATTAAAAAAAAAAAAAAATCAATTTTCTCAAAGTCGGGCGCTAGGTTCACACAGGTTCCATTCTTTGATTTGGCTGAAAACTTTGTCTTGTATGACCCATTGAAAGAAGCTCTTTTGATTTTTTTCAGATTTTTTCGTCCATCCACTTGTGAGATATGATTTTTTGTCAAAATTCAAAATTTTTTTCTTCAAATGACTGTGACTGAAAAATCGACCAAAACGATTTTTTTTTAGGAAAGTTGTTTTTTTACCGTACCGTTGAAAAAAAAATACGAAAGCATGATTAATATTGGTATTCCATATTTTTTCTCAATTTAAAGCAATTTGAAGCAAAAAAACATTGGTTTGAAGATGTGTACCCTTTGTAATTTTTTGTCAAAAAATTCACAAAAAAACTTTGACCAATTATATGATCTTTGAGACCAGTCCCATCGTGGGCAGATTTTTTCTTATATTTTTTTCCTATTTTGAAAAAAAAAAAATATTTTTTTTTTCCAGTCAATTTGGACCAAATTGAACTATTTTTTTTTGTTGATTTTTTGCTTCACACAAACATTTCTAATATAAAAAATGTCCTATTTGGTACGAATTGGCTAAAAAAAAAATGAAAATTTTTTCGAAACTAAGAATATAAAAAAATATCTTTCCACAATGGGACCGGTCTCAAAAATCGTTTAATTGGTAAAGGTTTTTTTTGTGAATTTGTTGAAATAAATCAAAAGTGTCCATGAATTTAATGACTTTTCCTTAAACATTGATAAAAATATAGGGGATGATTTTCAATCATTATTTCGTAATTTTTTCCAAGAGCCTACAAAAACCTACATTTAAAAAAAAAAGTTCGTTTTGATCCAAATTGACTGAAAAAAAAAATGAATTTTTTTCAAAATGAGAAAAAAGTATAATGAAAAATCTGCCCACGATAAAACTAGTCTCAAAAATCATTTAATTGATCAAACTTTTTTTGTGATTTTTTTGGGAGAAAAAAACTAAAAAGGGCAAACATCTTAAAATCAATGTTTTTTGCTTTAAATTGCTTTAAATTGAGAAAAAATATAGAGTACAAATATTAATCATGCTTTCGTATTTTTTTCTAACAGTGCGGTGAAAAACCAACCTTTCTAAAAAAAAAAAGTTCGAATTGATCGATTTTTGAGAGAGTAACAGTCATTTGAAGAAAAAAAACATCGAATTTTGAAAAAAAAAAAAAATCATTTCACAAGTGTAGGGACAAAAAAATCTCAAAAAAATCAAGAGAGCTTCTTTCAATGGGCCATACAACGCATAAAATTTTCAGTCAAATCAAAGAATGGAAGGGTTTGACGTAGGTCGATTTGGCGTGGAATGCCCCAAATATATCGTTTACTACGAGTTTGAAAAATAAAAATATTGACTGTTTTTTTTTTTTTGAAATACGCAAATAAAGAGGATTGTATCGGGTCAAAGGTCGAAGGGGGCAGTTTTAACCGAGATTTTAAACTGGAACTATCGTTTGAGAGTGGAGTAGATCGTCGAAGCACTTTGGTGTTAAAAGTTCACCGACGTTAGGTGTCGTATTATGGTAGCTTACATACGTTTATATATCGGATATACACAAAGGGGCTTGAGGAAGCCTTATATTAAGGCTCGTCGACGCCTCTCGTTGGCATGAAAAAAAGAAAAGAAAAAAAATTCGAATTCCTTCATGTAATAAATAAAATAAAATAAATAAAAGAATAAAATGAATAAAAGAACAATAAACAAAAAACAGTTACACTTTTTCTGTTAGAAAAAAAAAAAGGAAACATGTTTTTCGTTATCTCGAAACGTTAAAGCAAACTTTTTTCCCAGCTTACTTATCTCGATGATTATTCGCTTTAAGGGGATAAAAAAGCATAATTCACTATGCTTATGCACGAGAGATGGTGGATGCAAGAACTAGAGAGAATAAACTTTTGGAATATCGAGCGAAAGTAATCAGCCTAACCGCAGATGAGACGTTGAGAGGTTAAAAAGTTAAGTTAGTTAGGGAAACGAGAAAGTGTAAGAAAATTTTTCTTTCCGGCTACCATCTACTAAACTCTTTATATTTATTCATATATATATATATATATATATATATATATATATATATATATATATATATATATATATATATAAACACATACACACACTCACACACACACACACACAATATAAATATACTCTCACTTTTTTCCCTTGAGCTTGTCTTCGTTTTGGAGACTGGTGTATTTTTTCCCCTTATATCGAGGATAATGAGAAAAGTTGGATGGATTTTCCATTCTATGAATCTACGAGGGTCGGTTCGACTTGGCTTATTTGTAAAAGGCTCTCGGAAATCCATGAATATTTAATCGATCCTCAAGCAGCATTTTTAACAAAAAAAAGAAAAAAAGGACCAATTAAAATATAAAAAGTAAAAAAAAACGAACAAAGCCATTTGACTTCGTTCGTCAAATTTATATGATAAACTTATGTAAAAAATATCAGAAATTGTTTGAGAGGATCGTTAAAAATGGTTAAAGTCTAAAATGCACTGAAAATGAAGGGGAAAAAAACCGCGAGTCACAATTATTTTTTTTCTCAGTTGAAATTTTCGAGTGAGAACCCTCTAAAGATTTTTTATTTCTTTTCGAAAGCATTGTACGCAGGTCCCAGAAGGTCTTTAGTTGGTTTCCCGTTGGCTGTACGGTAGCTCAGCTCGTATTGAGAAAAAATAAAAAAAATAAATAAAGAAAAAAAATGGTAACTGAAAGTACGGGGACGAGTTGCGTATAAAATCCATTCTCTTGTTTTCTTTCTCTCTTTCTTTTTTTATTTTTTACGTGCTGTGAGGGATGAAAAGGGTGCACGAGAGGCAGTAAACGCAATTCTAACGGGTTCTCTTTGTTCGCAACTTGCGGAGGGAAACGAGCACACATGCGCGATGAGAAAGAATTAAAAGGAAAGAAAAAAAATGCGAGGCGAGAGGAAGGGGGTTCAAAAAAGGGAGAGAAAAGGGTTGACAAGACTCGAGGATCCAGCGAGAAATATGAAGATTCTCATTTATTCGTGTATAAATATGATTGAAAAGAGAGAAAAAAGGGATTTTTTCTTACACAAATTTGTTTACGATAAATTTATAAACGGAATAAAAAATGAAAAATTTCATTTTTCAATTTCGTGTGTTTGGTTTTTAACCTATTTTTAAAATGCTCTCAACGAAAAATAAATAAATGAAGAATTGATGAAAGAACTTAATGAAGCGATTTCTCTTAGCAGATTAAGGTGTCCGAACGAACACGTTACTGTCTCGCTGGTGCCCCACGTGTGCTCTAAATATAATTTTCTCGTTGAGAGTTCGCTCATCGTGATGGAATTCGGGGGTTCTCGAATGGTTCGTGTTTTGTCTCGTTCAAGCGAGAATATTCCGTTAATACTGCAAACATTGTATTCGATAAGTTAGTAAATGTTGTTTGTGTTGAAAACAAAAAAAAGTTCGTCAATGTATTAAATGCGTAACAAATTTCAATGATAATTAAGATTCAAAAAATTCTCATTAAAAGCAAAAAAAAAAAAAAAAGAAAAAGAGGAGAGCTTCAAAAAACAAATTCAAAATAAGAAAGTTTTTTTGAATGAAATAATTTCTGAATGGTGTATTTTGTTAGAATAGTCGGTATAGAGAAACGAGTCTCGGTTATTCAGTTGTTTAGGGATCTCGTTTTTCGCTCCGGTTAGTAGGAACCCTGGTTGGTCGCGAAATTACGAGATGAACGGGGATGGAAAAGGTCTCTCTCTCTCTCTCTTTCTCTCTCCCTTGCAAGGCAGCAACGGAAGAGAGATTTTGGCACGGAGCCATCAGCCGTGAGCACAAAGGTTCGTGAGTCATATACATACGTATCAATTACTACCTAACAAAAAGGCGTTAGTCGCGTAACTTTATGGTTTAGAAAATCCTCTGGATACGCCCGTTTGTCTATTATTTAGTTTTGTATAGCCAGTCGTGCTGGTTGGTAACGCTGCTTCTCCCTGCCTTGAAAATCTCCGAGTCTGTCGGGTAAACTCGTGGTCCGGTCGATGATGATGCTGCGTCTGGACCAGGAGCACAAACGTCTGCTCCATTAAAATAAAAAATAAAACAAAAAAAAAATAGGAAAAAACAACGAAATCAACACTCGTTCAAAAAGTCTCCAACTTATGGCGGCGGGAAGTTGCAAAAACCGAGGTAAACTTTGAAACTTATTAAAATCTAGTTAGAAGTTGACGAAAAAAAAAGATTAAGTAAATAAACTAGTGCATAGATTGGGGAAGTGGAGAGTCGAGCGGATGCGTGAAATTCAGTTGGATAGCGGTACTCCAGAGTTTGCGATACTAATGCTTACCCAAGTGTACGGTAACACTTTGTACAAGGATATTACGATGCCCGAGAGAGAGAGAGAGAGAGAGAGAGAGAGAGAGAGAGAGAGAGACAGAAAGAGAGGGAGGGAGGGAGAGAGGGAGACAGAAGGAGGGGGAATATTCACGGGGTTTTCCTCTCTCTTGATGCGTGTCCTGACGTCACACTTCCGGTCAATCAAAAAGCATCAACGCGAGAGGTGGGGGGAGGGAGGGACAAAGAGAATAAAAGGGAGAGGGGAGGGCACAAGCGATTTTACCACAGAGTGACGCAGATTCGAAGCGCACGAGATGCTTCTGCTTGAGTTGCCCGACGATGAGAAACGTTTTCAACTCATCCCAATCGTTTTACGAGTGTGTGGGTGTATTTATAGGTCATCCGATGTGAAACGTATCCAACTGGTATTTTAACGATATGATCATCGATTAATACAGGTATAGTAAAATTGATCCAATTTCACACTTCCCGCATCAAATCCAATGGAGAATTCAATGTCATAAATTGTTTCAACTAGAATCTCAAAAATTCTAGATATATAGCAAGGTCCAAATAACACGAGACGTTTTCGGTGATTGATGTAAAACAATTTTCCTTCGTTCAAATACGCGTTTAGATCAGTGTTTATGTGCTATAAAATTCCATTGGCCACCAGTTTGACTAATCTCTTTCTCTCGTATTCCCTCTGCCAATGTGCTGGGACAGAGTGTGTGGTAGCAACGTTTGCACGTGCAAGAATAACAAAGCCAGTGTATTCACTTTGCTGACACTCGTAGGGATACATTGTGGGTTGTGGTTGTTGTCGTAAGAGAGCGAGACAGAGCGAAGGTTCACTTTTGTTTCGTTGGAATCGAGCCGACGTAGGCTTAATTGAGCGTAATTCGTGGCTCATCTCGAAGAACAGATCTACACGAGAGAAATATCGTTCTCTCTCTCCTCTCTCTCTCTCTCTCTCTCTCTCTCTATTCTTTTCCGTATGTTATACGTCGCCACATTGTTTTCAGACAGAAAGTTGCGACAGCCTGAACAATTTTAATGATTCTTTTCAATTCGTCAATTTTAACCTCACATTGTTGTATTTTTTATTTTTTTTCTCAATCCGAAAAAGATGTTAATTAAAATCGCACGATTCAAGCGATACTTGACGAAATGGAGGCTGCATTTTGTTTTCCACCACAATTCAAAATAATAATTTTCATTTCCATTAATATATAATCAAGTTTTGCATATCGAGAATGAGAGAATTACGAATTGGGTGCAAATCCGAATGTGCTTTCATCCTGTATATTTTACCATGCTGACAAGAGGCATCCACGGTTTAACCTGGCAAATTTCATTGCACATTCGAAAATGTGAGAGGACAGGAAAAAAAAATGGAGTGAATATTCTCTCGCATTCGGTATTCGTTATTTGGGAATCAAAGTGATTGCCAATGGAATGAATTGGAGCTTGATAGCCAATGCGTAGCGAGATATCGACATTCATCAATGATTCGGACTTTTATCAATTTAATTAATATTTTTTTGAATAATAATAATAATAATGATTACGCACTTTTTTTTAATTTTGTGTTAATATCGAGGTTTGTAAAGTACTTGTCTCGCACCAAAAAATGGATTACAACAATTGAGAAGTAAACTGGATCGTAAAGATTTGATAATTCTTTGAATACATTTTTCTTTTAGCGTTCCTTTTCTTTTTTTATATTTCATGAAATATTTTACAAAGAGAACTGGAAATGCAATTGCGCATCTCTGGGACCTCGCGACGCAATCGTCGTTACACACAATTAGCTTCGTTATAACGTCCTTGAGAAAAATCCTCTCTCTCACTCTCTTCAGTGTGTGCTCGACGTGAAAACAGCGACAATGCAAAAATGATCAAAAATCTTCGTAGCTTCGATCGGTAGCGATCGAAAAGTACGAAACGATTAAAAAAAAAAAAAGAAAACGTTTTTTCAGCTATTGAAAAAATAAAAATGTAGAAAAACGAAATTTAGTGCACGAATGAAATATCGTGACAAATGCAGGCGAAATAATTGGCAACTAATTTCGTCACGCACTTTCCGTGACGTCACGATTAAAAGCACGAAAGAAGCAGAGGGAGTGGGAGAGAGATTCAGCAGCAGCTGCAAAATAGTTTCTCCTGAGAGTGTTCGTTTTTTTTTCTCACAGACAATCGTATTGAGAAGGCAGATGGAATGAAATGCATTTGCAAGAAGAGGCTTCGTGATTAAAGACTTGCGAGAAATTCATTAATCGATTCACCAGAAATTTCTTTCGGAATAATTAAATATCGCAGACTGTAATGAAGGAACTATGGGGGTGTCATTTTCATAATTTTAATATTTTTTCTTACATTATTATTGTTATTATAAAATTAGTACGTCCGTCGCAGATAAAAGGAAAGCGGAGGCTCAAAGAATGAAAGCTGTAAGGGTATTTGCGCGCGCTGGGTCGACACACTGGAGTACGTGATGCACACACACACACACACACAAAAACAAAGTCGTAAATATATACCCTCGACGATAATAATGCTGTGTACCGACTACGTTCCCATTTTATATTTCCTACCCATCGTCTCTGGTCGTTCTTATTCTTGCTTCTCTCTCTCTCTCTCTCTCTCTCTCTCTCTCTCTCTCTCTCTCTCTCTCTCTCCCTCTGTCTCTCTCTCTCTCTCTTTCTTTCTCACTATCCCCCTGTATTTCTTGCCTTTTTTTCACTGTCTCATTCTCGTCTGGATAGTACAAGGCTCTCCTCCTCTTGCATGAACGTCGAGAATCAGTAAAGTCGCGTGGATCGTGCTTGAATTATTCATTGAGCAAGTCTAGGAAGAATAATGAAAAGAAGAAGTAAAAAATAAAAATGCAAGACGAAAAAAATAGTGAAGAAGGGCGAAAAATAGAACGAGAGAAGAGAGAAATGGGGGTTTTAAGTTTTCCTCGAGTTTTGTATATTACATGGTTCAGCGGGGTTAAATATACAGTGATTGGACACTCGAAACGATTGAAAAAGAAAAATAACACTCAATATTAGCGATTGAGAGAATAAAAATAGTGATTTGAGGCCCCTTCGATTGTGACGACAATCTTGAATTCATTTATCATTCAAAAAGTATTATCCGCAATCGTGACTCTTGTAAATTCATATGAAAGAGAGGAATATTAACCTTTATCTTGAACTTGGATGGCCAATCACTGTAATTTTACCTGGCCCTTAATTCTCGTATGGTCTCTCTTTTTCTTTTAGCGTTAGTGTGATGATATTAAAGTATTCAAGGCTCGTACAGACGGCAGCAACGGAAACAGAAGTCTCGAGTCTGCAGAGGATCGTGAGAGGACCAGGAGGGAGGAAGGGTAGAGGGGGTGGTTGAAGTGTCGTTCGGCATTTGAAAACGAGCTTTATTTGAGATTCGAACACGCGATAAGAGGTAAAGGTTCACGGCAGTGGATCTTCGATGAGAGGGAGAACGACATTATTCGCTTGACTTTTATTGGTGCACGAAAACAAGGGAGGATAATAAATACTTTTCTTTTTATTATTTTTTTTTTATACAGATATTTATTGAACGACTATAATAATTTATTTTTCAATAAACAAATTTCTATATAAGCCAATGATTACTTTAAATGAAAAAAAAAAAAAAAAAAAAAAAAAAAAAAAAAATTCGTTGCAGATGTTGTTCGTGACGACTCAAATTGGCACAACAAAAAATCTCATCCTAGGGTTTACATTTTTTTTTTCTATGCAAACATACACACGTATATGTGTGTGAATATACGAAGGTTTATAACTCGTTCCTTGGGGCTGAAGAGTTTCGTTCCCAAGATAAGTCAGCGCGAGAGAAACGATCGCAGCTGCCTGTTTCTTGACTCCCATATTAGTACTTCTGATATAAAAATAAAACGATTATAGCATATCGCGAAAACTTAGGGAGCACGAAACACACGTGCATGAAATAAAATAAGACGGTAATGTTGTTAAACTAAAAAATAATATTAAAAAAAAAATGAATATTTTGCCAATTACATGGAATTCAAATCATTTTTATTCAATTGAAAATCACCGAATCATTGAAAAAACTCTAATCTAAAATCTATCAATTTTCATACAAGAAATTATTTTGTCAACTTTTTCGAGGCTATTTACAAATTTATATTGATAAATATATTTTGAAATTTTAGAAATGGAAAATATATTTTTTATTTTTTTTTTTATTTTCCCGTTTGCCACGAAATGAGGACGAGGAAAACGGTTATTATAAAGCTTGGGATAAATAAAGTGGGAAACTCTCGGAGTTCGAGTAAAAACAAGAGACAGACATATATATGTGTAAATATATATATATATATAAGGCTACATCGACATTATATGGTAAAGGGGGGTTTTGAAATTTCTCATAAGCTCACTTTTTATCCGGTAGCTTTAAACCGCACGAGCTCTCGCCACGAAGCTGAAAGGGCTGAAACTTTTAATAAACCACAAACTTTCTCTCTCTCTCTCTCGTTTCTATACGACGCCAATAAGTTGTGTGGATTTAGTCTCTGTATCAGCGGCAAAGTTTGCCAAGAAATTGACAGAGGAGAGAAAGGCACTAAACTGATGAATAATTTTTTTTTTAATGTCTAAATTCACCATTAAAAAATGCATAATGCTGTGTAAAATTATTTCGATAATCCTGTTAAAAATACGCAAGTTTTTTTAACAACAGTTACAAAAAATCGAAATTATTTTTAAACGAGATTTGCAATTTTTCAATGAATATCCATCAAACTATTATAATCCATTTTTTTTTTTTCGTATTTATGTATATTTTTAATTGACGAGGGTAAACCGGAAGTAGATCGTTTTGGGTAAGAGCTCGATGCTGTAAGGTAACAAATTGAAAATAATAATTAACAACGTAATAAAAGAAGGAGAAAGAGAGAGAGAGAGAGAGAGAGAGAGAGAAAGGGAGAACGAGTGGGTGGAAGAACGACGAGAAAAGACTTTTGGAGACCTTCGCTTCTTGGTTAGGGGTGAATCGCGTGTCCAACGTCGATTATGCCTGCGCTAACATGGGTGAAACAGTGAAGCCTATAGGTTTGTATAAGAGCCAGCCAGGGCCAGGGTGGACGGGGGAGCAACACGAATCAAGTAAGAGGAAAAAAGAACGAGTGAGAAAGAAAAGCAGTAGATACATAAGAGAAAATTGCCTCTTGGAAGCTCGCCTATCACTGTGCTTGGAAAATAATTGAAGGATTTCTTTTTCTCGATTTTGTTATATCCCATGGTAAATACTGTCAAAGCTCAATACTTTTAGCGACTACGTTTTAAATTCAAGACTTTGTAATATTTTTATTTCATAATTTGTTTATCTCGTGAAAAAAATGTCATGAATCTTCAATTGGTCAATCACTGTGCTCTCATCTAAAATACATATCTAAAGTACGCGCCGGACCACTCAAACTGAATCACAAACGGCAACAGAAGAGACTTTCCACTTAAGACTCTCGAAATCCACTTTCGACTTGTTCCCTCTTTTATCCTGTGGTAGAAAATGAGTTTATCAACGGGACGAGGGTATACGAGAACAGAATAAAAATAGTGAAATCAACTTCACTGACGCACACACTTTTCTCTCTCGTTTTATAGTTTTGAAAGCTGTGCCTCGACACGATGAATTGGCGAATTGCATGGATAACTTGATGAAACATGAAATTATATTGAACATAAATCAATTCGATTTTTTAATTATTTATTAGCTAGAACAAAATTTCCACGAAGAAATTCCGACGCTGTTGCATGCGAATGGTTCCTTTTTCGAGGAATATCTATTCGGCGAAAATAATTATGGGCCCAAAAGGCCAGACAAGACTGGTACACGAGCAAACTTTCGCTCGGAACTATTTGAGAATAGTTTTTTTTTTTTTTAATGCAGCAAACGATACCAGCCGAGTGTAAGACGAGAAATTGAGTCGATCTCCTGGCTCTGAACGAGACGCTTCGAGAGTTTTGATTAATGGGTCACGAATGACGAACGATTTAATAAGTGGGATCGGGTAATAACAGACAATCTATCTTGCTCACTCTTCGCGCGAGAAACTGAGAGGAAGAGAGAAAAAAGGGAAATAAGAAAAGGGAACAAATTAGGATCCTGAAGAAATGAGAACATTCGAGTGTTTTCGAGTGCAAAAACTTCAAAGTGAGCATTCAAAATGAGAAAAAAAAAAAAATTAACATTGTTCCACCCTTTAATTTGTAGCTACAAAACGAAGGCATCGTTTCAATTTCGTTGTAGTTCTTAAAAAAATTCATTTTAACCATGATTCACAATTAATCCCATAATAATACAGGAAATTTAATTCCCCTGCAATTATTTATTTTATTTACCTCGACATATATCTGTGAAAACATCAATAATATTTTCATGCATGGAATACGAATGAGAGTAGTCTCTAAAAATAAAAATAAAAGGAATCGCTCTCTCTCTCTCTCTCTCTCTCTCTCTCTCTGTCTCTCTCTCTCTCTCTATGGTTTCTATACACGTCCCAAAGGACAGAATTTCGAGCTCGAATAATACGACATACGTAGACTCGTATAACGCATCCCTGGGTTAATATCAAAGAGACCCTTGGCCTGTAGTGTTGCACACAGATAAACTGGGTCTGATCATAGGGGAATAAGCCTTGGAAATACAGGCATTGTCTGTCTAATACAGCCACTCGCTACTCATGGCCAAATACATATTTACATGCTTGTATTTGTGGGTTTGTGAGTGTATGTGGGTGTGTGTACCGTAGCTAGTAAAATTTTTGACCTAACATACAGAGTGTCCTAAAAGTGGCGTCGAAAATTTAGCACGGTGTATCTTCAACATTTTTGACAGAAAAATAAACGATGTATCTAAAAAATGTATTTTTTTTTTTTCTCTTAGAATTGCGCGACCGACAGCGCAACTCTAAGTACGCGGTCGATGTGGAGCTTCGACGATATTACAGATTAAGGCGATCTATCAGTTATGAAGATTCGAATCTTAAAAGATTTCCAAAACAATTGTACGACGATCAGTGTACAGAAAAATTAATAATTTTGTGCCAGCAACTTGAGAATATTAAAGAATAAGTTTTTTTTCTTCAAAAAAGTAAACTTAAGCCCAACTTGAAGCGATCTATCGGTTGTTCAATCGGTAAAAATCCTGCTGCGCATTTTTCTTCGACACAAATGAGTTTTCAAGAAAAATAAAAATTACACGTTGTTCTTTTTTCATCAGAGAATAAGGTGTAACTTTTCTTTATCTCGAAATATCAAGCGTCTCCGAGAAAAATCTGCCTTTCAGCTATCTCTCTCGGACTTGCGCAACTGATAGAGCACCTTAAACAACTTCGGGTGAAGCCAGTAGATGGATGGATGACCGCTTAGCCAAATACCGGCTGGAAAGTCGATCCCTGAGCAACTGGCGATTTTTCTTTCTAATACTGTTAAACGACTAAATTATCCACGGGCCTCGCGTTCCCTGCGCCATTGTGCAAATGCGACACATTAGTGAACTAGAAAAAAGTGATTGTGGGAAACACTCTTGAAGGGGTTCACACACTCAGAAAAAAGTTTTATTTAGATCTACTAAGATCGTTTATTCGAATTTTTTAAATTTGAATTAAGGGGGCACATCCGAGTAGACGGCGAAAAAATAATGAACTTTGGGAATTATTATCTCAAAAACGATTTGTCCGATTTCATCCAAGTTTGTTTTATTCGAAAGTATAAATATTGAGGGATATTGACAAAAATTTTTTTATAAATATATATTAACTGGGAGCGTTGATATTGTGGCCGGCATAAAACATGTCACGGTCTGCGGTCCCCATGATTGCATGCAGTCGATTGATCTGAAATAAAAATTTCGAAAAGATTCTTAAAATGTAATATATAAAGCCCTTCGCACCGTAGGATTTTTTGGGAAAAAAAAAAAAAAAAAAAAAAAAAAAAAAAAAAAACACAAAATGACGCCCGATTGAAAATCGGAAACTGAGGTTGAAAAATCAATGTAAATTTCAATCAGGCGCCATTTTGTGAAAAACATTTTTTTTCTTTAATCCTACGATGCGAAGGGCTTTATATATTACATTTTAAGAATCTTTTAGAAATTTTTGTCTAAACTTTTAAAACAAACTTGGATGAAATCAGATAAATAGTTTTTGAGATAATAATTCACAAAATTCACCTATTTTTTCGCCGTCTACTCGAATATGCTCCCTTAACAAAATTTCTATTCGCTTCAGCTAGAAAGCTGTATTTACATCAAATATATACTGCTATTTGGATCCGTTTATTCGAAACCCACATTAAAGCTTCTCACTCCGGCCCACCACATGGCGCAGAGCGTCAAGGTATTTCTCACATACGAATTGCGCTCTGGATGCGTGCATAAATTGGGGGAACCAAAGTAGTTTTATTATTCTGACTGATTATATCAAAAAAGTCGAACATGAATTTTGTATCTACCCAGGGTCGCAGGCTCATGAAAACATTATTAAATAATAATATAAATATTATTTTTATTTCAACTTCATATTGATTTAATTTTAAAAATAAAAATACGTTCGATTTTAAAACATATATTAAATTTTTCATTAATCAAAAATAAAAAAACAGTGTGGTCAAAAAAATCATTTCTTAAGGGGGGAAAGTCATGTGAACGTACATTTTTTCAAGATTTTTTTATAAAGAAATGGAATAGTTTATGGAATTAACATAAAGCATATCTCAAAATTTACGATGTAAGGTATATTGACAAATTTTTTTAGACTAATATATATCAAAATGGTAGGGCCACAGCTACTGGAAGCAGATTTACGCCGTGCAGCCTACTGGTCTCAAATCTCAACGAAAATAAAAAAATCAGATTTTTATTGTTAAAATACATTAATACGCTTTGCACGACGAAGAGAAAAAAAAATTAAAAATTTAGGACCATTTGAAAAAAAAATCACTTATTTTTGTATTTTTATAAGTGGTCCTAAATTTTTAATTTTTTTTCTCTCCGTCATGCAAAGCGTATTATTGTATTTTAACAATAAAAAATTAATTTTTTTTATTTTAGTTGAGATTTGAGACCTGCAGGTTGCACGGCGCAAATCCAAGGTGTCGAATTCCAGCAGATGTGGCGCCGACATTTTGAAATGTTTTAGTCTAAAAAAATTTGTCAATATACCTTACATCGTATATTTTGAGATATACTTTATGTTAATTCAATAAACTATTCCATTTCTTTATGAAAAAATCTTGAAAAAATGTACGTTTACATGACTTTCCCCCCGTTAAAGTTAAATAGATCTCCATTTGGCCGTGAGACAAGGAAAAAAAATTATTTGATTTAACTAGATCCTAGTTGAATCAACTAGATGTTTTTTTCTGGGTGCAGAAACAAGAAAGTTAGAGAAGTAAAGTTAAAGTAATGGGATGGGCTCGTGAAAAGCCCAAAAAGATTATCCGAAAGAGTATTAAAAATAACAAATACAATTGCGCGATCGAACTTATACTTTGGAATTTCGACATTAATTCTGGGTCACCCTGTATATCGACATTAAATTAAAGCCCGCTATGCTGTCTCTCCGGCGACGCAGCAGCAGCAGCAGCAACGAGGAAGAGGAGAAGGGGATGGTTTACCTGGCACGGATCGATCGAACGGAATAGATAAAACGGTGGCGAGGGTGAAGCCTGAGACAACTTGGAGCTAGAGCGATACGGAAAAGCTTGTTGAACGTGGCTCTGAGAAGGAAAAAAAACAAAATCGACCTGATAACATTAAGAGGGTTGGCCTGAATCAACACCAAATCGAGTTTGTCCTCGAACATAAATCTCAACGATATAAATAATTACCAAATCCTCAAATTCCCTAACTTCCTTATTATCGTACGAAAACATGAAGAAAAATGATGAAATTCTTAGTTAACAATAAAAATAAGAATCAAATAGCTCTAAATTCTACAAAAAAAATAATAATAATAGCGCCTTGCCAAGCCAGGGGATTTTCTTTTTATGGAAAATATCTTTGACGGAGTATGGAAAATCGAGTGAACTCCCGAAATTATTTTTAGGATGAGCGAAAGGCGAGGAGGGAGGTTAAGGAGGAGTATGATGAGGGACAGATCCGAGGGGACGTTGGCATTGGCACTGAGCCCTGAGAGTCTAATCTCGAGGCCAGAATGGTCCAACGTCTGAGAGAGATAAAACGAGACTGAACGCAAGGGGAGGCAGAGCAGGAGGAGCGAGAATGCATTCTCGAATTCTCTGAGAATACCGAGACGACCGCGGATCTCGAAATTCGCCGAGGGTTATACCTCCTCATTGGATCCTGGTGGGAATCCAATGAGGATTCTCACCAGGATTAGACCAAGAGTATTTCCTCAATATCTATATATAGATGTATATATATAAAGGCGGCACACCCATTCAGGCAGTGTGAATATTATCAGTTTGCAATATTCCACTTGCACGACGATAAATGCCTTCGGCCAGTTTGACGAGCAATAACTTGTGGTTTTCGATTGAAAAATCCACACCCATTATAAAGAAAATTCCGATTGATCGTTAAATAACGAAATTTTCTATAGATCGATAATAAAATAGAGCGTGAATCGAAAATTTCAAAATAAATATATAAGATAATGTTTTATTGTTATTGAGAATTAGCAAATATAGCGATTCATCATTCGGAAAGACAAATTTGGCGTGTTTTCATGCATCCCTAGTTTCGAGTGCTCTTAACATATTTTTCAAATAAATACATAATGTTTGTATATAATCGAACGTAAAGAATGACGATACATTATGACGAAAACGGTAGATAAGCGCATGCTTCGGTTATCGATTCTGACCAACTTGAAAGTATGTGTTTCAATGTTGTATTTATACAAATATACGTATTGTCAGCGACAATATAAACGCCTCGTACTATGTAGTAGCGTAAATTGATGCGTAAACTATGCACACATAACACACACATGTGTTCTCTGCAATCTTCTCTACAAGCATTTTTACTATATGGAACATTTCGAGTGAAGAGATTTGAAGCAATTTGTATATTTTTAAATGGTTCCTTATTTTCATGTACAAACCAATATCGAACCTGCATTTTTTTTTTTTTCTTTCAAAACACCGTCAAAAAACTCACCGATACACCGAAACTAGGAGTGTCTAATTGTGATAATAAATAGCTCGGTCTTATCCGATTGAGACTTACCTAAAAACAGAAAGAGAAATACAAATTCATTAAAATCATTTCGTTTTTTTACATCCAGAACAAAAGTTCTACTTAGATCTACTACGATCGTTTATTCGAATTTTTTTTAATTTGAATTAAATTTCTATTCGCTTCAGCTAGAAAGCTGTATGTAAATCAAGTAGATATGCTATTTGGGTCCATTTATTCGATTACCCACGTTAAAGCTTCTCGCTCCGACCACGACGTGGCGCAGAGTATCGAGGCATTTCTCACATACGAATTGCGCTCTGTATGTGCATAAATTGCGGAAACAGAAGTAGTATTTTTATTCTGACTGACTTTATCTAAGAAGACGAACATGAATTTTCGTACCTACCCATGGTCGTAGATCCATGAGAATATTAAATAATATTATAATTGAATATGGTATAAATAATATTATAAATAATAATATAAATATTAATTTTAACACAACTTCATATTCATTTAATTTTTAAGATAAAAATATGTGAAAACATATTAAATTTTTCATTAATCAAGAATATAAAAATAGTGCGATCAAAAAAAAAAAACAAATAATTTCTTAAAGTTAAATAGACCTCTATTTGGCCGTGAGACAAGGAAAAAAATTATTTGTTTTAACTAGATCCTAGTTGAATCAACTAGATGTTTTTTCTGTGTGTATGTTCCATTAAAATGTTCTTATTGTAAATATTTTCAATGCATAGAAAATAGAGGCAATGGAGATTAGCGAATTAAGGTATTCCTTTCACTCGAACTCGAATATATTCTACAATTAACAGATTTTTTTTTACACAAAAGTAAAAGTACGTCCCATTCCACTGGAAAAATATCGAGTCAAATTACTGAACCTTTAGAAAAGAATTATAACTTTGATAATCGTCTAATTTACACGACACTTTATGGAGATGACATGTCGCTTACATTTCGATTTAATAATTCATATATTAAATAATAATAGATGATTGATATAAACTGTCCTATGGTTAAATCAAATTCTAAAGATTCCGTAGCAACGATAAAAACAAAGTCATCGAACGTTTGAAAAAAATATTCACGATAGAACTGGAAAGAATGTGATCAGCAGACGATTTTTTGTAGCCATGACATTCAAAAGGTTATGTTATCTTTGGCAGTTTTTACAACATTTTTAACGCTATTCTTGTTTTCGCCCGTTACAAATTGGCTCACATTTTTACCAATCTCACTTCGTACTTTATACGAACTTTCACTCATATTTCACTTATTTTTTTTTTAACCAAATACAATAAGTCCAGCTTCTCCCTTTGACAGTGCGGTTGTTGACATTTGTAGCTCTCCAAAAAATATCAAAAGTTTCATAATTTACACAATTAAGCTGAAATTTTCGATTTATGTTTACAGTTGGGACTAATAATTGGTTATAACTTTTTTAAACAAAATGCAGCCTAATTTATGAACAAATGTGGAGGGCCTTGCTTATGCGCCCAAAAAAATACGGCCCTCCGCGAAAGGAATACCTTAAGGGAATTCTGCTCGAATCTCAAAAGATGGCAGGTCTGTGAAATTATAATAGCACTTTTGGAAACATATTCCGCGTGTACCTGCAAAATTCAAACAAGATTGACCACCTACTTTCTAAGATAAAAAATCGTAAAGTTATCTCCAAATTGCACAGAGCCTTATGGCACGTACTGTTTTGATGAGAGAAATGATTTAATATCATGTAGTTAAAAAGGTGCTGGCTTATTAAAAATTGGATCAAGTACAGATTTATATATTACAGTGACATTAAAAAAAATGGACCTGATTTACCACGCATGTCATGAGATGTAACGAATAAACTTATGAAAATTTGTCGAATTCCTTGGGATATGGCCGCAAAAGCCTGTGGAGCGGCAACTTTGCAGAGCAGAAGAGAGAGTGGAGAGGAGAGAGAGAGGAGAGGAGTGAGAGAGGGGAGGGAGGGCGGGAGGGGGGGGGGGGAGAGAGAGAGAGAGAGAGAGAGAGAGGGGGGGGGAGGGAGGGAGAGGGGGAGAGGGGGAGAGAGGGAGAGGGGGAGAGAGGGAGAGGGGGAGAGAGGGAGAGGGGAGAGGGGGAGAGAGGGAGAGGGGGGAGAGAGGGGGGGGGAGAGAGAGAGAGAGAGAGAGAGAGAGAGAGAGAGAGAGAGAGAGAGAGAGAGAGAGAGAGAGAGAGAGAGAGAGAGAGAGAGAGAGAGAGAGAGAGAGAGAGAGAGAGAGAGAGAGAGAGAGAGAGAGAGAGAGATGAGGTTGGCAGCAGTGCGGCTAGTCTGTGTATAAGCATGGGGATCCCCGACGCTTCCCGCGTTTCTCAAAGTACGAGCAGAACTTCCTTAAGGAAGGCAGATCGAAGACGGAAAAAGAAATGTCTTGTACGCTGGACTAAAAGGAAAAGCGGATGTAAAGACGATTTCGCGCCTTCACCACATGGAGAAGATACGGATCCTTTAGAATAGTAGAGAAAAGACGAGAAAAGATATTTTTATACGAGTTATTTCTTGCCAGTTTGACTTTTCAGCATTTCTCAGAATTCTTCATTTATTTATGCGCCCCAATACGTCACGAAAGCAGGTTAAAAGAAAAACAAAGAAATCTCATATTTGTTTTCAATTTTTCATCGAATACTAAACACAAAACATCGATCATCTCGGCTAGGTTCCTTCGACGCAAAACACCTCGTATATGGGAACATATATGTACACACACGTGAACGGACTTTCGTCGGTAAATTTCATTCGCGTTTTAATATCGGGAACGACGTAAATCCCACTCAACGGCTGCTTCGATTTGAAATAAGGGATGAAAAGACAGACAGTTGCATGAATGAACGACAAAAAGAGTTCATCTATGTTCTTCGATGAAAAAATGTGCTGAACGTATGAGACATTATTATTAGTACTATTATTATTGTTTTTATAATTGTTCTTGTAAATGTTTTCATTTTTATTTCTAATTATGTAAAGAAATGTATTAATAATCATTTATTTTACTGCGTAAAGAAACGTTTGATAAGAGGTCAAACTTTCTTGGTAAAAAATCGACAGTGAACAGAGACTTCGTTGTGAAATCGAGACGCAAAAATAAAAAGATGCAACGAAAAATACAAAAAAAAAGAAAAAAAGAAAGAAAGAAAGAAAGAAAGAAACAAGACAACAGTCCAAAGGATGAACAAATTAAAAAAATTGTCTTCGTTGAATAAACGTAATGCGATTGGCAGGATAATATTAGTGGCAAGTAACTCGTGAGTGAACAGACGAGCTCATTGTGCGGATGAGGCAATTTCATACGGAACGATGGAGAGCGATAGAGAGAGGAGAGAGAGAGAAAAAGTTGGTCCAGATTGTCTCATCTTAACTTTATTGTGCGTCCCCGCTCTTATGTGTATATGATTTACAGGAAAATTCAAAACAAAATTCCCTCCACAGTAAATATTTAATTACAAAATTGCAAAAAAAGATTTTAGTAAAATTATAGTAAATTTCACATTGAATTAAAATGAAATGTTATAAATTATGATTGTTGTTCTTTTTTACAATAACGTAATGATAAAAAAGTCATATAGCAATTGATGATAAAAAGGTTTTCAATTTAAAGCGCTATCGAAGCGATATGACGATCGTGTTTTTAGAATTTTGAATGAGAATGTACAAAACATTTCTTCATAGTCCGATAGCCCTTGATGACCCCACTCACGTTATCGTTATTCGCTCATTCCGCTCAATGGCCGACCCTCTTCTCTGCTCTTCTTCAGCCCCTCCTCCCTCGCTCTCGGTAACCAAACTTTTCATCTCGTATAACGTTTTCATCCGAAAGAAACCGAGACGAGCAAACACGGATATCGAGCATACAAGGATGTAGAATTTTCTCCCAACACTACGATTTTTAGATATAAAATTTATTTGGAATGTTATTAATTAAATATACAGTATATATTTAATGAGTATTTAAATTTAAAAAAAAAAAAAAAAAAAAAAAAAAACTCCTCTCTAGACACTGTAATAAAAGTTAAATTACCACAATTCAAGAATAAATATTTGTTAGATTTGAGTGAAAAATAATAAATAAATAAAACGAAGACCAGATCCATTTTGAGAATTATCGAGCGAGCGAAAGATCGTGGAATAGAAAACAACGAAGGAAAGAAAAAAAAAAGAATTGACGTTGTGACTTACGAGAGTCTGAAGGTGGCTCGTCGATAAAGTGAAAGCGAAGGGGTTTAAAGAAAAAGGGGTGAGAAGAAAAGAGGACGAATAAGAGGATAAGGCTGGTCCGCAACGTTAGACGGAATTCGGGAAAACCTTTCACGGTGTAAATGGCTTCGAGTAGTGGAAGAAAGAGAAAGAGAGTGCGAAGGTCGCTAGACTCGAAGAGATAAGACTTTCCAATAAATACGAAAACGGGCGTAAGTCGGACGACTCGCTGTACGAAATCATGCCGCGGCGTTACCTTTAGCGGACTGACGAAATTCGATGTATCGTTAAAACGAAATTGAAAGTTACTTTATCGAGTCCTCGCTTTTATTGGCTGTCGATCGTTTCAATTATTGAGCTATTCGATTAACCGAAACAAAAATTCTTTTCACCACATGCATTTTTTCTGCATTTGTTTTAAAAAAAATCGACCTCGACGTAAACTTTTATGTAAAGTACCCAAATTTAACCGAAAACTCTTCGTGCTCCCATGCGGAAAATATAAAAAAATAAAAATCGAGAATTCACAGAGGCACCAGACAGCGAAAATGGCGGCTGTATCCAGCATCCGAGCCGTATTCCCGGATGACTTAAAGAGAAGCTGCGACTCCGGGTGGTCGATCGATAAACTCCGCAGGCTCTCTTCTCTCTTTCTCTCGCCATTTTGTATTTCTAACCCCCTCGAAAAAAAACCACTACGTATTCATTAAAATTCAAGAATAATAATACAAAAAGCTCCAATGAAATGAAAATTTTAAGTGTAAAAAGATTTTTATCAACAATATTTCTACACCAAAATATTCAATCGAATGCTCGGCAATTGTTTCGGCAAGTACACAAAAGATTTTTCTACAAAGAACATTTTAAGGGAATATCAATTTTGAACTTTATTTAAAAAAAGAAAACGAGGCAATACAACTATTATGAAAAAATAAAAATAAAATAATAGCTTCAACAATTTGTGGAGAAGAGCACACTCGAGCGAAAATCTTGTACTATAATGACATGAATTTTCGTAAATGTATTTCCAGGTAGAGTGTAAAATTATTTCTCATGTTGAATATATTTTTTTATTTTTTTTTGCTCCATTACATGCCTGGTGAAAATGCACGAGGTGGAAAAACGAAATGAAAAAGGTTCGGAGGCTTTTAGAAGCCTTTTCGCGACTCGAAGGATGTCCAATAATGGATCTATATATATATGAAGCAAAAATGGATTCCTTACAAGGGTGAGGCGAGAGTGGATTGAGAAAAATCGTTCAAGTCATTTCGGGCATGTGCAACGTTGCTCACTGAGAAGCGGAAGCTCTAAAAAGGATTTTTCATCCGACAGAATGGCACAGACTCTAACGAGTAAGCTCGTCAATGTTTCCTCTTTTTTCACAGTCTTAATAAATTAACTAAGTAAACATATATAAAAAAAAGAATATCAACAATAACAACCAAACTTGTTATTTTTATGAGAAATTTTGTAAAATATTGCAAAGTTTGAAGTTTCTTGTGCATGTTTAAAGGATCAAATTTAATCTCAAGTGGACGTGAGGCTTCATTTCAACATACAGATCCGACTCGAAGGGAGATGAGATTACGGCGTACGATCTGAATACACAAACCGGAAGTAATTTCACGCCCGACGTGACATTCATATCTGTACGTTGTTATATGAATGTCGTATATCTATATTTTCCATATATCAAGATCGAACATTTTGATCAGTTTTTTTTATTAAATATAAATATTAAATATAAATAAACAGGATTTATTTTTATTTCATTCAAAATTTCATTATTCTACTAATTTAATCTGAATTCATTTTTTTTTTTATCAACCACTTTATTTTGTGGGATGCATATTTTTTTTTGCAGAATTCTCGAAAAAATCGATGACGATATGAAAAGAATGATGCAAGCTCAAGCGCGATATCTCAATTTTTCAAAAATTGGAAGCACTTCGAGTGTCAAAGAAAATCGCTTTCTTCTCTTTCTCGACCCCTCGGGCGATGAGGTCGAAAAATAGCAGGGTTTTTTTGTCGGTGCTGTTACACAGAGATGGATAAACGTTGTAGGTTATATGATAATAATAAAAAGGAGGGTTCGTCCTTGAACGGAGGCAAGAAAGGATCGTAAATTTGCCAACGGTTTCGTTTCGCGAAGCTCCAGCACCGGGCCCGCTTCATAATAAACACGTACATATGTATTTGTGTGCCTGCGTGCACGAGGAGTTTGTGGTTCTCATGTACGGTTCGAGCCCCGGGGGCTAAACAGGGCAACATTTCAGGTCTAAAGAAGAGAAGAGGTCGAAAAGAGAAACAAGACAGTGCAGGGAGAGGGGGGGAGAGAGAAAGAGAAAGAGAGAGAGAGAGAGAGAGAGAGAGAGAGAGAGAGAGAAAGTTTGGCGTTTCTTCTCCACCATCTTGGTTTTACGGCGAGAGGATCGCGTGAGAAGACAACGAGAGCGATTTCGTTCCTTCCTTTCGTACACATTTGCTTCATTCCCTTTATCTCGGAGCGAGTACTCGTTTTACTTCGTACCGAAAAAAAAAGCAGAACGAGCCAAATAAATCGCACGGTAGAAACCGACGAAAGCTTCAAGGAATCATCGCAACTTTTTCAACATTTTCAAACACCTTGAAGTCTGCACGGTTCAAACGCAATAACAATTTCTTTTTCGCTTGATGTTAATCAAAATTGTTACGCGGAATTACAAAACATGGTCACACGTTTATCGCGAGTGACAAAAAAATAGTAGTAGCTTAAAAAACGCGGTAATTCGGACCCAAAAATAACTTTCGTTCAATTCCAATTATCATTTTTACCATTTTTATATTTCAATACTTTCCCTTCGAAATTTATTTCGTTATTCAGAATGATCCCACGAATAAATTTATTTCAATTTCGCAACTGAAACGATTTAACCCCATCCACACATACGGGGTCCAATGAACCGACAGCAACGCCACATTTTCACCTTTTTTTCACCACACGCCTTTTCATAAACGTTATAATTTTTTATCAAACGACTTTTTGGCTTTACTGATTGCTTCTCCGGATTGGTCGGAGTCTAGCATTTTCATTTCACTACAATTAAACATCAATAGACGCGTTTGTTACAATGTTATAGAGCATTAAATGTCGTCGGTGCAATAGACCGACAGTGTGTACTAAAAATATATTATAGTGTATTATATATATATTTAGCACCGACGACATTTAATGCTCTATAACATTGTAACAAACGCGTCTATTGATGTTTAATTGTAGTGAAATGAAAATGCTAGACTCCGACCAATCCGGAGAAGCAATCAGTAAAGCCAAAAGTCGTTTGATAAAAAATTATAACGTTTATGAAAAGGCGTGTGGTGAAAAAAAGGTGAAAATGTAGCGTTGCTGTCGATCCATTGGACCCCGTATGTGTAGATGGGGTTAAATCGTTTCAGTTGCGAAATTGAAATAAATTTATTCGTGGGATCATATATATATAATACACTATATATATATATATATAGGTAGTGTGTAAAAAAAGGTACTAAAAATTATAGTGTATAGCTAGGGTTAAAAGTAAAATAAAAAATACAATACAAAAACAACTCCACCGTCAAACGATAGCCTGCCTAGAAATTATAGTAGGGACCTTTTCAGGTCATTATCAGGCTGCCTCACTGTCGTATAAAGACGCTTACAAGGCGACCTGATAGCGCCCTGACACGAAAATGTAACGGTGTGACACACAATGCCCTGATACAGGCTGACTAATTGGACCCTGATCAGGTTGAGTGACCAGGCCCTGATCGGTCTGCTAAACACGGACCTGATTGAGCTGCCTGACTGTGCCATTATAATGCTTCCTCTTAATACATACATACACGTTTATGCATGTATTTTTTTAGGTTAGTACTTTCATCATTACTTTTCACATGATATATTAATACTTTTTATGGTACTGCAGTTTGTACTGTTGGAACGCAACGAAAAGAAGTTTTTTTTCTTTATCTTTTTAATTTTTGAAATCGTGATCATTTTTTCGCAGATTTAGTATTTAGATTTGAAATAAAAAGTGTCGAATTATCGTAGCACTGCAAATAAATTTAGGACTCTATAAAAATGAGGATTTTCGTCACTATGTTCTTATCACTCTTAAATGTTCATTTAATTCAATTTTTTGATATTTTGTTTTCGTACGAGTATATTGAAGACATCGCTTAATACACATTACACGCACTGTAACCACGTGGTGATTTGTTAAGTTAGATTTTTTCTTCAGGAACCATTCATAATTATAACAGGTACACGCAATTCAACGCTATATCCTTACTCGAATAGTTTAAATAAATTAAATCTCCAATTGTTGACACCGCAGATATACATATTATAATAAACTAAATAAACAAACACTCGATAAAACCGGGAGAGCAGTATTCACGCGCGAATTCAGAACTTTTGAGGTTAGAGAGACAGACGTTTCGATGTTGTAGCAATGGTACAGAAGTCATGACAGGCCTTACCGGGACGTTATAGAGTAAATCTTAGGGAGATGCTACTACAGTGAGCCGTACTAAGGCCCGATAGGGCAAAACTCAGTTGGGCTTTATTAAAGTACGCCATACCAAGGCCTGATTAGGGCATGTGTCAGTAGGGCCTGACCAAATCGCACCTGATTAGGGCCGTTTCAGGCTAGCCTGATTTGTCAGTTACTATGAAAAGCCTGATTACGACCGGATCAGGAGTCCCATACTAGCGCTGCCCATTTTGCAACTTGATCACGGTCTAATCCCGAACAGGCAAACCTTAAAAAATTTCTAGGCGGGAAGTTCGATGGCGAATGATTGAAACGAGATAAATTCCTAAACAGAATTTTTAGAGTACAAAAAATATTTCTTTTTTTTCCCGAGACAGAGCAGCTGTTTACAGATGCGGAAGGGTCGCAACGTTCAGTCGCTGACGCGCGTGTGTTTGTGTGTGTCGTGCGTATACGTATATCGGGAGCGTTATGGCGTTATATGCAGATATATTCGCCGGAAAAGAAAGGGAACGATCGAGGCGTGACCCGACAGTAAAACTGTGCGTATGTACAGTACAGTCTAATGTGATTTATTTAGTTGCATTTTTTCACCTGACTCTTTCATAAATTGAGATATTTGCACGTATAGATAAACAAAGAAACTCAAAGCAACGAATGAAAAATCAGGACTGTTGAAAATTTATCGAATCTCGCAAAAATTCCTTTTGGTTAATAACAACGAGGATATTTTCATTAAAAAAATATTATGCAGTGTAATTAATATAATAATAATTTCCGACAAAGATTCTGTCGATTCAAGAAAGGTTCAAATCACGAGAACAAATTTTAATTGCTTTAATTGAATCTGAAATGAAATAAACAATTTATATTGATAACAAAAATTTAAGGAATTACGAAATCAGCAGAGAAATTTATTTAAAAAAACTACAAACATTTATAAGAATCCAAAATCAAGCTAAAGATGAAAATAGTAAAGGATTTCTCGCCTTTTTTTGTCTGTCGAACTTCAGCAATAAAACAGCAAGCAGTACATGTCAGACAACACGTTCGCTATTACTGTTTGTATTATATTCTATGTTCTAATTCTTCTTTGTTTCTATCTGCGTAATATCTGCCTCATCTGAGATTTCGTGGCTGGTCGAGAATCGTATAGACCGTATAGACATCGAGGACGCGGAGAGAGAGACAGAGGAACGAAAGAATGGAGGAAAGAGAGTGGAGGGGGGCGATGGCAGCGTCACTAGTCGAAAGAGTAGGGAGAACAACGCACCTCGTGTGTAGTACTGGCGAAAAAAAGAGCGCGAGGTGTACAGGAAAAAGCACGTGGCCGGAGAATTCCTTTCCGATAGTCTCGTACAAATAAAAATAGATAATAATGGACACTCTTAATGATAGTGGCTCAATACGAACGATATAAAAAAATAGTTTATATTACATGAAAAAGAAAAAGGTTAGAGACGAGTACGAGAAAAAAAAAACAAGATATGGATTGGTTGCACGTGAAAAAGCTGTCGTAGAGTGGGGATAAATAAGTAAAATGTATGTAGGTACGTCAACACAAAGCTCGCAGTGGCAAAGACTCGCGAAAGGTCGAGCGGATGTTGCGGAGGCGATAGAATTCACGTTTGCCTAATCGTATAAATACACACCGTAGTAGGAATAAAAAAAAAGTATAAAAATATGCTCAATTTACTTGTGTAACTGATGCTTACAAAAAAAAATATGCGAGTAATCATATTCGTTCAACTACGACGCAAATGTAATGAAAAGAGACAAGAAATAATAATTGAGCGTAAAGAAATGACGAACGAAAAAAATCGACATTTACTGCTACTAAACAATTAATCGAAATAATGAAATACAAGATAAATTCAAGAAATAATGGAAAAAATAAAAATAACGTATTTTTTTTTTGTTTCATAAAAATTGTCATATGAAATAGTAGAAAGGTGAAATTGAGCACCACGGAGCGGGGGATAAAGGAAAAACGTTGGGCGAGTCGGTAGTGAGAGAAGAGAACAGAGTGGTGAGACGTTGCCGCCGTGTGTCGTCGTCCCCCCCCCCCCCCCGGATGAAAGGAAAGGTCAGCTTTATATTGTGTCCGAAATTCAATCCTACCGAGTCTTCTCTCTATACCTGGGCCCGGACCAAAGGGACTTTCCTTCCTTTTGGATTTAATAGCAAATATTATGCGGCGCATACGGAGCCTTCCAAACAATAAATAAAAATAATAATAATATACAAGGTAAGCCTAGAACATTCGTCGCTCGTTCTCTTTCTCTTCATCTAGACCTGAAATTTTATTTTTCATACGGTCTCTCTAAATTCCTAAGACGATTATTTCGTACCTGAGAGTCCGACGTGATCTCATGAATTCCCCATTGCCCCAAATTCTTTTCGGTTACAAATTCAAATTCCCTACAAATTATTTTCTTCGTATTCTTAACAATTTTATATATTTGTTTCCTCGCAAATCTACATTCGCACGTAATGTATAAATATATATTTTTACGAAAATTTAGTGAGTGGTGAAACAAAATACATACAATTAAGGGGAGCAACCACTTTAGGTGCTTCAAAAAATCAATTTTCTTTTATTTCATAAATCGTTAGCAAAATATCTTAAGACACCCTGACAATTTCAAAACGATATTCGGATTCCTTCTAACGGTATATGTATATAAATGATAAAGACTCTCCGCTCGACTCCCAAGCGCGCTCAAACTTTAAACGTGTTTTTCTCGAAACGACATTTTTTCAAATTGTGGGAATCATAACTCAAAAACTAATTGATGGATCATCTTCAAATTTGGAACACGTTTACATAATATAATTTATTAAAACGTGAACCTAAAGTTGGAAAGATTAGATTGTTTAAAACATATTTATTATTGCAAAATGCCGAGGAAAAAATGCTAAAAATCGATTATTTTTTTTCAAACACGTTCCAACATTCAATTCTCGATTTTTTTTTCAAAATTTAGGTTCATGTTCTTAAAAAAACATGTCAAGAATGTATAAAAATTCGTTGAACTATTTCAGATGCGAATTGCGAGCTGCACAATTCCCGCAAATCGACAACGACGATGAGGACACGCCAAGGGACACAGCGGATTACACCTTAATTAATGCATGAAATAACTTGAAAAAATTATCCGAGATGTATGAAAATATGAATAAATTATTGTCAGAGTTGCAGAAATTTGCGTTTTTTTCACAATAAAAAAAAAAACAAAAAATCATCTATTTTTCGGTCTCCCAAATTGGTTGCTCCCCTTAAGTAATCAAATAAAATCTTCATCTCCGCCCCTTTTTTTCGTCTGAAACACGTGCTAGTGACTGATTAGAGTAACGTGCATCGAAAACAAAAATAGAACGAAAAGTATTAGCAAATCTCGTTCTGGTAAGTTGTATCAAAAGTTTATGTATAAAACAGTGGGAACGACGAATACAAAGATAATTGAAATCGGTCGGACGCACACGTTGTCATTTCGACATTCGTCGACGAATCGTGTAGTACATATGCGTATGCAATTGAAAGAGGGAAACGTATACTGTGCGAAAAGAGAAGGCGACAAAGGGCGGAGGAAGGGGAAGGGGGCGGTCGCAATGACAATGGCGAATCCGTGTTTGAAAATATCGACGTCGACGTCGTCGTAGTCAGTGCGGGCAACCGACGTCCACCTCGTTGCGGGCATCGCGACGCCGCATCAAATACCGCTTCGTCAAACATAACCTCGAAGTTGGAAATAAAAATTTGTGAATATGCTTCTCACTGAATAATTTGCGAATGAATATCAAATGATTGACTAATAATTAGTTGAATTTTAATGCAGCTGGTCGAACGAGTTGCAGTACGTAAATATTTGGCAACAAAAAAATTATAGCGAATGAAGTAATACGATAATAATAATAAATAATAATAATAATGAAGTAATACGATAAAAATAATAAATAAGTAGGAAATGATTTAGAAAAATACTTAAGATCCGTGGTAAACAGAGATTCCTACTGAGGTTTATACAGATATACGATTGTCTGTCTTTCAGTCTTATTCTTTTTTTTCAATTGCCCCGACTATCTTGCTCATAATTCTTTAGCAAACGTCCACGCGCGTTTTGGTATTCAAATCGAACTGCCAAGTACTAGCTGCGTACAGAGGAAGAGCTTTGTTTCGTCGTTTCAATTTCGAAGTTAAAAAAAATTGGATTTTTACACACATCGAATGTGAGCGATTTTCGTAATGAAGATAAAAAGAGAAGAAATACGATGTGATAAAAATATTAATCGTCCGATTAAAATTGTTACGAAAATTTCGCGGACATAGAGTACGGGACGGAAAGAGAAAGAGAGAGAGAGAGAGAGAGAGAAAGGCAAGTGTTCGACCGGGCTAAAATAGCCTCGTGTGGTCTTCGACCCGACGCCCGACGTCGAGAAAGCCGAGGACGCCACGAGTTTCTCCCTTTTCTCTTTCTCTCTCTCTCCCTCTTTCACTCTGCAATTTTACCGCCCATTTTTCGGCGTAGTAAGTGAATAAAAGAGAAAAAAACGGTAAAATTGAAACATAATTAGAGATTGGCGTGGAACTTACAGGGTAGTACATCCCTTGCGGTGGAAGGAAGAACGCCCCAGAGCCCCACAGTTTGAGGCCGTTTTGCTCCACCGTTGTGCGAGATAAATTACGAATCCAAAGATCCGTAGTATTTTTTCTTTCACCTCCCCCCCGCACACACAACGAAAAAACCCTCTTTGATTATGTTCCCTTTGTTAACAATTTTTTTGTTTCTCTCTTAAAAAATCACAACCTCCCGAGTAAAATCCACGATGCTCTACCAAGCTAATAATAACAATAAATATACTTTATATTCGCAGGCGCGAGAGCCTGGTGAGAGTGGTGTGTGTGTGTGTGTGGTACGAAAAATTGAGAGACACGGTCTCAAACCGTAATGTTGTTTCTTCTTCCTTGGGTCAGGAGTTTCGGCTTGCGGCGCGTTGATGGGATCGAGGACAAACGATTTTGTCCGAGCGAACGAGAAAGTGATTTTTTTTTCACCAGCTTTATATTATAAAAAAATGTTTTTTTTTTTCAGTCTACAATCGCGAGATTGATCTCCCTCTGTTCGAGCCTCGAGGTCAAAACAACAACAACGGGAAACGAAGAAACGAAAAAACCCGTTTCAACACTTTTTTTTCAAATATTTTAAAGCACACGCGCGCACACACAAGCAAACAAACGAACAAAAAAAACGTAACGTTTACTCCCAGAAAATCAATTATTCGTTCACATTCGCGATCGATTTGTGACAATTCGTTTTTCGTTATCTGTCTCGTGTTCTTCTTTTTTATTCCCACCGTTTCAATGACTTTTGTAAACGGTAAACACAAAGACTGAAAACCACGTTTTTGCGACTTTTTCGATTATCCCCCGGCACTACAAAACACTTTAGTCCCTTAGTTCTCGTTTATTACGTGATTTTACTTTCGTCACGTTGAAATAACCCTTTGCATTCAATTAATAGTTTTATTTTAGAGAACGAATTATCGCAGGACAGACAAGAAAAAAATCCGAGACAGAATAGTGCCAAAAAAAGCACTTTATTGAGAATTATAAATATCAAGACATATAGACGAGAGAGACCGCCACAGTGCGTGGTCTCCTTGCGACTAAGAGACTAGGAACACGGAACGGCTGGGAACGGACGACGCCACCGGCTCTATCTTTCTCTCTCACACACGCACACACTCTCTCTGCTTTTCTCTCGTGCTTCGCGCTGGCGCGCTTTGCTCTGCGCTCTCCAGCGCGCATCTACGGCGCGCAGACACAGCGCCGCTTCTCGAACAGCGGCCATCTTTGATATCAATGCGCGCCGGGAAGAGTAATACTCGCGGCGGAAAACGAGCGCTTTCTCTCTCTCTCACTCACGCTTCAAAGGTTACCACCTCTACCTCTTGAGCGCTTGAGCCTCTCGCGTTAGAGCGCGCTCGTCAATTCTCATTGTTTGAATTTATCATTCAAACTATTCGTCTCCAATCTTGTACGAATACATTATGTTTTCACTCGCTTTGACTCATTTTCTTCGTTACTCTATTATTTGAAATAATTTCACTCGAAAATTGTACAAACGTCATTGGTTAATTTAATTATTGTTAATTAATTTAAACGTAATTAAACGGCAATTTTGTTAATCTTGAAATGTTTGATAATGATCACAAATATTTTAGGTTATCGCACCACTATTACTGCACGGTAATTTTTCTTATTTTCATTCTCTCCGCGTACAGTTAGCAATTAAGAGTGATTCGTCGTTTCACAATAAATAATTACACGAACCGAAAATGCTTTTTGTCTTGTCAAATATTTTTGTTGAACCCCGTGGCAAAATTCATCAAATTGGTATATCGACTTGATTGAAGTTTATACACCCATGTGTTTTAATACATTTTTTGTGTTTTCCAGTTCAAAAATTTTTATGGTGGCGAACAGTTGCGGTGGCTGCAATGAACCTGCCCATTTTTCGCACTACAACAAACAATCCTATTTCTCGTGATAAAAGCGTAATGGAAAAATATATTTTTTTTAAAGTTATTCTGTATTGCTGAAATATGAGTGCATCGAGCTCAAAAAGCTTTTTCTGATATTTTTTTTTGTTTATTTCGATGGGAGAAAGAACTTCGACGAAACAGGAATTTTCCAAAGATTTTATTTGGAAGGAATCTTTAATTGATGAAATGAAAGTTTTGTCGAAACAAAATTTGACTGTGGGAAAAGGCCGGTCACGAAATTGACGTCGAGTGGGTCTTGGCGAGATCTAATCATGGCCACGAGGTTTTGTGGCTCGTTCGAACACAGTTAACACATGAGTAGAGGAGAAAACGCGAGTAAAGAAAAAACACATACACAAAATGAAATAACAAAATCTTTCGTCTTGTGGCCAAGGAGTATGATTCCTGTACAAATCTCTCCGAGTTCGAGCTGAGGCTGAATAAGAGCGAGATAAAAAATGAATAAGACGAAAACACAGAGCGGAAGATGAGCGTCATATGGCTCTAATGGATAAACCAGCTGACACGAGGATCCTTCCATTTTTATTATTAAAAACGATCTAGCCCCCATATGTATTTGGGCCCTCAACCAATATCACTCTCAGCTACGTTATTATTCTCGTTGTAGCCATCAACACGAATACATGAGAACAAGGAGAATGTTGAAGAAAATATTGATTCTACATCAGAATAAAAATGGCGCGAAAAAAATATTCAGACAAAATGATTTGAAACTTTTTATTTGCCCAAAAAATATTTTCTTCCCGAATTTTTATGGCTTTAGTGGAAAGTAAATTTAGATTTTTCTCATTCAAAAGTCTTTCCTGCATGTAAATTCTTTCTGATCGTCCTGGAAGGACGATCTTAAGGAAGGAAACTTGACATTATTTCAGGCTGAAGTCTGTTTTTCTTCGTTTGCAACAAATAAATGAGAAATGAAGAGGAATCCTTTGATGGAAAAAAACCATTTTTTCTACCCTTCGACCTTTATTCCTTTCCACTTACCACGAGAAACCGCTTATTATATACCGCCTTCTTATTTATTATTCAAATAATCGATTCAGCAATACAATACTTGATAAAACATCGGAATGAAGGAAAAATTGCATTTCCTTTCGTTTAGCTATTAACGACTTTTCTTTTTCGTTCACGTCTCCTACGAGCAATATCTCAATAAAAAACGAGGCACGTACGATCGAAGAAGGATGTCCGTTACACGATATATCGTTTAATGTATCGAGATACGTGATACGGAATTCGAGGCACGCACGTGCGTTTTGCTCTGTTCGAAAAATTCTCGAATTTTTTATTTTATTGCCGAAGTAAAAAAAAAAGAAAAAAATGCCACGGTACAACGTAAATGTTTAGAAATTCGTAAAAATTTTCGTAAGTTCGCCAAACACTCTCCCTCTTCTTCAATTTTGCTTGAGATTCTTCGAGTACGATTCACGATTTTTATATTCATGTGAGGCGCTGATGCACTGGGAAGAGGAAGGGGTAAGAAAAGGGGATGATCTTATTTTTAGAACCCCTCGAGAGAGAGAGAGGGAGAAAGAGGGAAAGAGAACGAGAAAAGAAGGTACGGGGAAGAAGAGCGAGCGAGAAGTAGCTTCAGGGGGCAACACCAACGTCACAGCTGCGTCGCACATGCGCTTCAAATTTCCGAGAGACGCCATTCAGCATCCAGTGAGAAATACAACTGAGAGTTGAACCTTTATAGGACGTATGACGACGAAAATGCAACTTTTGCTCACCTTGCAACGCCCTCGTAAATTCTTCTTTCGCTTCTTCTTGCTTATACTTGGTGAAAAGGTGATTTTGCCCTTCCAGCACGACACTATAAATTTTTTATTAGCGATCTTACGTAAGGGATAAATATAGGAGAAACGAGAACGCGATAAAACGCGAACAAGGAAATAGTCCTGAAATAAAGACAAATCTATAAAATTATTATTATTTCCCAGTTTGCCATTTCTTCTAAGAAATATTTATATGCCATGGAGATGAAGAATAGACGAGATAATATTTTATTTTTTGAATTATTACTGATTCAGCTTGAAAAATCCAAAAAATAAAACAACAAAACGAAAATAAAAAACATTTCATTATTTAACTCTAGACCCCTATAATTATACACCATTCTCTTAGTTTTTCAATAACGAAGAGACTAGTATATGATAAAGTCACATTTGGTGAAGATTTGATTTTAAAAACTCTATAAAACGAAACAAAGTTTTGGAGAAATGCAACAAAAAAAAGAAGCTTTTTATTTAAAAAACTGGGGTCGTTTTCGACCCCGTTGTAGGGGTCTAGGGTTAATAAAAATAGTTTAATGACGTTTGATCAAATATATAAAAAAAATCGTGCATGAGATTATCGAGGCGAATGGTTTTATGAATACGTCGACGTTTCGTGGCGAAGCTCACGAGATCGAAGGAGCAAAATGGAGGAGGAATAGGAGGGAGCGAGCGAACGTAATACGGGACAGGGGATATTCTCGTAATCTTGTGAAATCGCGTGCTGTACAGGCTATATGGAGAATGGAACAACAAGAGCGAATAGGGGCTGGAAAAGCAAGACACGTACATTACGAAAACGCTGAGGATTCTATAGATATATGTATACGAATATGGGATATTTTATGTAAAATAATATTGACGTTTATGTTCGAAAGACGTTAAACACTTCGGTGATAAAATTGGAACGAGATTCCTTTGCGAGAGTGTCATTCGATCATTTTTTTGTTTTTTTTTTTTTTTTCATACACCCATTAATACAAATGCCAAAAAAATTTTAACACTTTTTTTCAACCACGATCGAACTATTTGGTAAAATAATGTTTTATCGAAATGACGGAAAATGGTGTACGGTAATAACGCACTTTTGAATAGTAAAAAATTATAAATTCGGAAGATATCGCCCATATGTGCAGGAAAGATGAAAATCCGAGGGAGGGGAGCTGGTACAGAGTTAGATAGGGTGAGATCACGTCGAGGCGTTACCATGGAGACACATTGAGTAGTACGAGTAGTACTTTGCTTCGGTCTCATGTCCAAGTGAGCCATTTCAATAAGAAATACCCTCGTGAAGAAAAAAACTGTCGATCTCTTAAATAAAAAAATAAAAAAACAAGTTTAATTCGTTTCCTTTTTATTATTCAAAGAAATTTAAGTAAATTAGTTAATAATTGTTTTGATAAAATAACCCAATTTGTTGAGTTTTATTTAGAACAGTTAGATTTATTAGTCCGAGAATAATAAATGATAAAAAAGTATGGTGAAGAGGATCGAAGGATGTCAGGAACGAAAGCTTAGCTTGTGGAATTACCGGGGACGAATAGAGGTCGCGCGACTGACTCTCGACTCTCGAAAGTTTAATGCGCCGGAAGGGTTACACGCTAGTTCGCGCTACATCTCGTTACGTCATTAACGAGAGTGACGTTCCGCTCTGAGTATAATGACGAGAGAACGATAATTGGTGTGGGAGCAATGCAGATCTCGAAATTTACTAGCTACACTTGTTTTTTCTTCAAGGAGCGATTGCATACACGCTTTTTCTTCGTTAGCCTAACATTTCGTTCGACCGGAACTTGGAAAATTCAGCAACCCTTGACATTTTACGGACATTTATTTCCAATTATTATGATGCCAAAAATGTATGAAGAAAATGTTGAAATAATAAACTGCTCAACAAATAATTACAATTTTTTTTCTCCCCCGATGTTTCTTGTTTCAGAATTTTCGATTCTTTACGAAATTTTTCTGTGTTATTATAATAAATACGGTATTTACTTGTTCAATTATATCGAAATATCGTAAGTATAATGTTGAACCTTTTCAGGAAAACGCAACAACGATTTGTCATCTTTCAATCTCTTTTCTAGATTCAAAACAAAATGTGAATAAGAGAAAAAATCTGATATCATTCGAACATATGCAAAAGAAATCAACCAATTCATTTCAACCAAGAGACATTTTTTTCTAATTTGTTTTTTGAACAATTGTTTGTTTAAATAAAATGAAAATTACGTTTTGGCGATATTATGATTCAAACAAAACACAAAAGATGATAAAATTTTCTCAAATTTTGTTTGAGTTGCTCAACACCAAAAATTTGATTGAATAACATTTTTGGCTTGTAACGTAGAGTACAAAAACATCGTTTAATCCAACATTCGAGTTCATGACAAAACGTCGAGTAACTAAATGCTGGCGACTATATGCCGAGCGACAAAACGCCGATGCGACTGTACGCCGATGATAAAACGCTGATGCGACTATACGCCGATGCGATAAAATACAAATAGTAGTAATGTCCAGTGGAAATATTAGTTTCCAGGTTTCCAGGTCATTATTTAAGGAATAACCCTCCTAGGTTTACATATTACAGCGTACATCATCACTACACCATACACCATCATATCACACCATAATACCCAAACACAACAGACATACACTCAGCAAATCATACAGCAATACTTACTTCTTCAATAACAGTCAACAAACGTAGATAACAAACAGAAATAAATAAATAAAAAAAATAAGAAATATAAAAAATAAAAAATAAATAAGTAAACAAAAATAAATAAAAAATAAAATAATAAATAATTGGAAGTAATTTCAGCGGCATCGTGCACGTCGCGATCTGAGGATCGTTTAATACTAAAATTGGACACAAATGCCTGACAGTCGTGTGATAAAATCACACGATATTATATAATTATAAATCATAATAATAATAAGATATGATTAATTAAATGACATGATTAATTAAAATTTTTCAGATCATAATAATGATATGATAATAATGTGACAGAATTGCAGATCATAACAATCATTCTTATTCCATAACTGTAGACACCATAGCAGTGATTCTCTCTCACACGATTAATCCACTTGTTTTATTCTGCAGCATCGGCTCATAGTCGCATTGGCATTTTGCGATCGGCGTATAGTCCTGTCGGCATATAGTCGCTTGGCGTATAGTCGCCGGCATTTAGTCACTCGGCGTTTTGTCATCGGCATTTTGTCGTGTCACCCAACATTCAATTAATTTTCATACGAAGGATTAAAATTTAGTCGATTTTCTCTTGATAAACTATCATTAATGTATTTTTCGTTCGACTTATACGTCTAAAATTGGAAGGTTGTTTACGTAGTTTATTGTAAATATTTACAAGTTTGAAGCTACTGGAGGAAAAAAAATCGTATTTTTTCGTACGGAGAAAACTCAGAGCTATATATGTAAATACATAAATAAATACATCGGTATAGAAATTAGAATATCTATGTAAATCGTGTTTGTGTATTTTGTACACATAAGATGGTGAGATATGCAGTTGAGAGCTTTTCTGGCAAACTCAAGAAGAGCATCAAGTGAAGAAATTCGAGAGACGGAGAAAAGAGAGAGAGAGAGAGAGAGAGAGAGAGAGAGAGAGAGAGAGAGAGGGAGAGGGAGAGAGAGAGAGAGAGAGAGAGAGAGAGAGAGAGAGAGAGAGAGAGAGAGAGAGAGAGAGAAAAGCGCGCGTTCGTATCTCTGTATATTTTTTCTTATGAGAATTCTGGTTGCTACCGGCTGGCCGAGACTACGCAACGAACCACTGTACAATTCAGCCACCAGCCGAGCGTAAGAATTTACGAGGGTTGCCTCCTCATCCAAACTGTAACCGTAGCAGCAGCCCACAGAGCCTCTTGTCGTTGTATATATTATCCATATGCTTTTATATTTACGAAGGAAAAGTGAAGACAAAAAAAAAAGATCGTTGAAAACGCTGACCGAAGTGGAAAAACCGGAAGTGAATAATTCGAGGAAAAAAATCAGAGCAAGAGAAGATTCGCGGAAAAATAGCTGGTTCAAATATTTTGAGCAAGTGCAGACAAAATTGATCGAAACGTCAACAAATTTTCAACATTTGTGTATATAGACATTGCATACTGACGATATTACGATTAGAAAATTAAAAAAAAGACGCAATATAGAAAAAAAACTTGTGGCTTACACAGCAGCGCAACCAGAATTTGTTTTGCGGGGGAGGGGCGGGGTGGGGGGCACGTTACCATGATGTATTTTCTAGAAAACATCAAAAGTTGTAGTGTTTCGTGAGGAGCTCTGTGAATTTAACGTTTATCTTTTTCACTTACAAACTGAGAATGAAGGAAAAACACGTGCAGGATGACACTGCGTCATCGCCAGTTGAAAACGTCGAAAATTGAGCGTAAGAAAGTCCGTTCAACCGACGATATGATAACAATTGGCAAAGACACAACTCTGTATAAAATTATCGACGTATGGAACTCGGTAACGTTGAGTCCCGCAGCCTCTCGAAAATGTACCGAATGTTGCAAAACTCGAACTTCTTCGACTGGCGGTAGTGGCGCCATCACGTGGAGAACAGCAGAACGCGATATACTCGAAAGTAGCGGAATTGGTGGTCGGCTCGTTCTCGAGCGTGCCTGCAACGCGAGACGAAATTTCCAAGTGGCGCTCTCGGACGGCCAACTCGAGAACTACGCCGCAAAAATAACTGCTGATGAAATTTTTTGAATATTTCGACGAACAAATATTCACGATAGAATATTTTTCGACGAAATCGTTGATGTTACGTTTTTTTCGCTCTGACAAAGATTATTCGTGATTAATAATTAAATTATCAGAGCCCAAATTTTTTTTTCGATACCAGTTTCGATCTAGTTTCTTTTGTTACGAGAAGAATATCGAACGATTTCCAAACGTTGAAACGACGTGTTTAAAAGTTCAATTATATTCGTAATTAGGTTTGAAAATATTCATTTCAGCGCGATAGTAGTACGAAAATATTTAATGACTCGAAATATTGAAAGATTTTTCGATGATTCTGAAATTAATGGGATCTAAATGCTGCGAAAAAATTTGGATATGGAAAGAGTCGCGATACGGCGAGGAATGTTTGTCATTCGCTTTTGGATTTTCTTTTCTTTTTTCTTTAAGGTAATCATCGGCACGTACCCATATTTCGCGTCTCAAATCCTCCCATTCGTCGGCCAGTTCCTGTTTTATCAAAAAATTACGAATAAGTGTGCCTTTTAACATCGTTATTTTCGACATTTTTCGGGAGTTTATTCCGGAACGACGACGACCCTCCTATCGTTCCGAAATCAGAAAAACTACTGACTCTCGTTGTCTCTATGATTATTGTTGTTGCCGATCATTACGCCGCGGCGTCTGTGCGCCAAACTATGCGCAGTAGAGAATAAGTTAAACAACACACATTTTAACTATTCATCGAAATGTTCAATTTATTCTTGATTTATTGAAAGTAGTTAATTCGTTCGAATTACTCCAATCAATAACTAATTAAATAAATAATAAATAAAATCAAATAAATGATATATATATCGCATGAACGGAGTCAAAGGCATTAATTCATGGCGATTCAATTGAAAATAATAATAAAAAAAAAATACGTCGTTTATTCAATGATGCTTGAAAATTCAGAAATTGAGGAAAAAATGAGGCTTTTCATAAGTGGGGGTAAAATGGACTACAAAACAAAAGTAATCCTAAATTTCAAGAAATGTGGTGAAAAAAATCGAAATATTAAAAATAGATTTTAAATAAATCAATTTATAGTATTGAATGGTCTCTTGTAACGTCGAACGTCTAAATTAAATTGCAACAACATCGATTTCCACGAGACTCATTCGCTTGAGCCTTCTATCGGTTTTTCAACCCATTCAAATGAAATCCTTTCTTCCGGTTCCTCATTACTTATCGATAAGTCGAATGAATCGTTAATCGTTTCACTTATTAGCATTTCCAATTAATCAATGTAAAATCTGTCGACCTGCTGCTCCATTAATTGGTTCAGTATTTTTTTTACCATTCGGCGGCTGCTACACTGTAAGAAAAATTTATTTGATACAAGTAAATCGATTATTTGTATATACATACTAATATACGATTACTTGGATCAAATAATTTTTTTTTACAGTGTATCGTTACGCAATTTTTTTTTTTTCAAATTAATTGCGATTTCTAATTGTTTTTTTTTCATTCATTCCATTTAAATTGGAGAAAATACCGTGCAATCTTCATTTTCAGTCATTCGCCACAAATTTATTCCTTTTATACGTGTCGAGGGTGAAATAAACAGAAAAAAACATGAGATCAACAAACCTCAGGAGGAAACGAATCACTGCTGGGGTATACGGTTTCTCGACAAATATTGTTCCGAGAAAATTGAAACTGTTGGACGTTGTTTTTTTCTTTTCCACGTTTAATTTTTTTCTTTTCTTTTCGGTCGCTTTCGGACGAACGAAATGGGGGGAAAACGTCCTCTGACCATTTCCACTAGCGTGTACATTTCCCCACTTGTCAAAATCAACCTTTCCTTTCTCTACCACCACTTTTATTTCGAGCTTTCCTTTTATGACACCCTTTAACCTCAAACCAACTATCCCCTTGCCTGCTCCCCCCCGCCCTTCACCAATCCCACGATCTTTTTGGCCTGTTCCAATCTCGATAAATCGTAAAAAAATCGTGTTTGGAACTTGAGCTTCGTAGAACCTGAGAGTACAAACCACTAAAATTTGGATTAAACGGTTAAAGGGGCAATCGCGATGAAAAATAAATAGTCGATAATGAAAATGGCAAATTGTTCGTTTTGCAAAGTAGGAAGAAACGCAATTCCGTGGGATAATGTAGGTCTATATATTTTTAGCACGTATTTGGGCTGGCTGTACATGTCCGGGAAAGTTTATTCAGGAAGTAAAAGCGAAGAGAAGATGAGGTATTCGGAGGGTAAAGAGGCGTCTGTGCAGACTGGAGGATTTCTCGCAGGATTTTCGCTTTTCTCTCTTTCGTTCGTGATAAAATAAGAGATGGCGGAAATTTTAGAGCTCAAGAGTAAAGCTTTGGGGAGTAGACCGACGGTTCAGAGTAAAAAAAAAAGAAAAGCAAAGAAAAGAAACAAAAAAACTCTACCACAGTCTTGAAATCTTAATCCCACTTTTATATTTCTGCCCCTTTTTATTCATTCTTTTTGTCGCTGCAATTTCTTCCTCGCTCTCGACGATCTCGAGTTTTCAAAGCAAGACCACGAGCCCTCTAGTCCTTCATTCGCTTAATTTACCATCCGCTCGTCTTGTCCTATTTCAATTTTTATTCCGATACCTGCGATCTTTATTATTTCATTTCTGCAATAATTACATATGATTGTTTTAATCCCTCCCTACCCCTCCCACAAATACTGTGGAATAATGACTGTAACTTTTTTTGTAGCCAAAGAAAGATATAAATGTTTTTGCATTTTTTTTAGTTAAAGATACAAATGTCTTTGTGTTTTTCTTTAAGTTATTGAGGCTGAAACATTGATAAATGCTTCGAGCATGAGCGTGCCCTGCGGGATTGGAAAAAATCGGTAAACTTTTTCGGTTCTGAAAGCAATTCGTTCACCTATAATAAATTGCTTCTGTACATTCAAACTTATGAAGCGAAGATGCGAGAGAATTCAACGTCTTCGCTTTCGTCCTTTTCCTGTCTCGTTTAAACTTTAAAACGTTTTTGTCTTTACCAGGTGTTGCTATATATATATACCTACATACAGTAGCCATTATCGATGTTCATACAAACGTCTACAAGTCCACGAAATATTCGATAAAAAATTGACAGGGCGTAGTGATTTTTTTATTTCCATATTTTTTTCGTGAAAACGACTAGAATAATTTTTTTGGTGTAAAGGAACGTTACAACCAGAAAAAAACATTTAGTCGATTCAATTAGGATCTAGTTAAATCAAATACATTATTTTCCTCGTCTCACGACCAAATAGAGGTCTATTTAACTCTAAGAAATTATTTTTTTTTTACCACAATGTTTTTATATTCTTGATTAACGAAAAATTTAATATATCTATTGTAACGGCACAGCCTTATCCCTTGGCATGATTTCCGGTGTGGCAGAAATCTGCTAGAGGGCTACGATCGACGCACCTCTCGTATGCCTATAAGGTGCCCACTCTTTCCAATCTCCGTCTCCTTATTCCTACCAAAAATGAATCAATCATAAGCAATTTGGAGCATCTCCAACTTACGGTCGGTGAGAAAACCCAAATCCTCGGTTTGCGGGGTGTACCAGGACTTGCACCTATCGTGCAGTAAAAGTACGGTGACGCAATAATCTCTGGCTTTCTCACCTAATTGTGTCACGATAGGTGCTCTTACACAGTCGCTCGTTTTTCATTAAATCGTCTAATCGAGAGTATTCGTCTTGAATCTCGAATCGAGTTAAACTCCTCAGATACAAGACGGGGAAATCTAATAAAGGTGATTTCCACTCCAGGTAAGACCCGCCGGTCAGTGCACGAACCTGCCTAAAAAATCCTAAGTTTCGATATTTGGATTTTTGAACAACTGTTCAAATATCGAAATGTTTCAGTATTAAAATCGGAGATATTTTTATCTTAAAAATTCAACGAATATGAAGTTGAAATAAAAATAATATTTATATTATTATTTATATTTATAATATTTATAATATTAATTATACCATATTAAATTATCATATTATTTAATAATATTTTCATGAGTCTGCGACCCTGGGTAGGTACAAAAATGCACGTAAGTCTTCCTAGACATAGTCACTCAGAATAATAATACTGCTTTGATTCAGGCAATTTATGCACATATAGAGCGCAATTCGTATGTGAGAAATGCTTCGATGCTCTGCGTCACGTGGTGGCCAGAGTAAGAAGCTTTAAGGCCTTACATACGTCCAGAATTTTCAAAAAATCGATTTTTTTTTTACAGATTATTATTCTCTATAGTTTTAGGCGTATTTCTGTGCAAGTCGATTGTACAAATTCCCCATAGATCGAAAGTTATTATAGAAAACGTGACTGCCCAACGAGAGTCTGATGCGCGCAGGTAGATGTCTCGAGTGAAACGCACTTGAAACTTTAAATGCATTTTTCTCAAAACTACTTTTTCTGGCACGGTCTGCACGATAACTCATACAGTTTTTAATATTTTTTGATGCTTTTTTTTTTAATATTCGAAATTGTTTTCTCTATAGTCTGTCGAGTCGGATTTTTGATGTTGTGATTAAAAAATTTTATAAACATAATTAAAGTGTGACATTTATGACACAAAATGCACACTTTTTTTTAAACTGCCGTAAATTGCCAAAATTTTTCGAATTTGAAAAATCCGGCTCGACAGACTATAACTACAACTTTATTTTACAAGAATTTTTTTACGTTTTGCAGATCCATCAGCATTTCAAGAAGAAATGATGCAGACCGTGGAGCAACTTTTTTTCATAGTGCTTCGGGAAACGTGATTTTTTATGTTGTAATTTTTGAAAAAAAAAATGAAATAATTTTTTTTATAAAGTTTAAATACTAATAAACAATGTGTAAAAATTATTTTTATTAATTTCTATTGCTATCTCTTCTATAAACAGTTTTTCTTTTAGCGCGTTTTAGGCGCTGCTGGACGAATGTAAGGCATTAACGTGAGTACTCGAATAAACGGACCCGAATAGCATTATCTGCTTGATACTGTATTGCATGCTATTCAAATGAGCACTGAAACTTCACAATGTTTTTATACCAAGTTTAATGCACTAATTATACATAGTGAAGTTGAATTTGTAAGATGACATGTCTAATTAACCTAGAAAAATATTAATAACCATACATTTGCGAAACCATTAACTGATAGTGGCAAATTTCCATTATGAAATATTTTCATTGGGACTTTTCAAAGAATAATCTGTATTTTTTAACCGATTTTAATGCACCACGTCTTATTTTGTTCCTCAAGAGATTCTCTACGAATTCACCGTGTAGATTTTTTTGAAGTTTGTTCGTTTGGAAATTATAGCAATTTGTTTATGAAAGATTTTTTTCGCTAAATAAGCAATTGGCTGCAACAGTGGAATGATTAAGCTTAGAAGAAATCTACGTGGTGAATTTGTAAAAGATCTCTTGAGGAATAAAATAAGACGTGGTGCATTGAGAGCGGTTAAAAATTACGGATTATTCTTTGACGAATTGCGATGAAAATGTGTCATCGTGGAAATTTGCATTCATCAGTTGATGGTTTCGCAAATCTATCGTTTTTAATATTTTTCTACGTTAATAAGACATGTTGTGATATAAATCCACTAACACTACGTTCAATTAGTGCATTAAGCTTGGCATCAAACAATTGTGAAAATTTAGCACTCATTTGACTAGCATGCAGTATAGTATATACCTTAAATACAGCTTTCTAGCTGAAGCGAATAGAAGCGAAGAATTTTGTTGATTCAAATGAAAAAAATTCGAATAAACGATCTTAGTAGATCTAAATAGAACTTTTTTCTAGGTGTGGGTTTTTTTGAATAAATACTATTCTATGCAATTTGTTAATAAATAATAATACTGCAATTGAATTACTAAGCCATCCAGAAGTGAATTTCGAATTCGATTTTTTTTCTCTCTCTTTCTCTTTTGTTCGATAGGACATTGAAAGATTTCCTTTGGTCGTTCCAGTTTCTTTATTTGGCATAAAGTACTTTCACGGCTTAAACGAGATTCGAACAAGTGACGTTTCTTATTTTGGTTTACGTTGCACGTGTCTGCATTGTCAATTGAGCACGGTGTTCCGTGCATTAGTCAATATTTACCAAATTTGTCGTCGTGAGAAACGACCAATGACCTTGAAATTATTCTATGACTTATAAATTTCAATGTCCCTTGATACGTGCTCCGTTTTTACAAAAAACATTTAGCCTTGACACTAATGATTAATTTTTTTCAATGTAATACAATTTTATTGTAGCCCCGTTTTTCTGCAGCTCACTTTGACGGAAAATTGTGTAAATTGACAGTAAATTCGATTCGATCGAGACTCACCAGTTTGCCGATTGTAAAGTCGGGTCCTTGGACCGCGAGAATATACCATAAATCGGCAATCATCTGTTCCTATACATACATACATACATATATATATATATATATGTATGTATGTATGTATGTATGTATGCAGATCCCTGTATTATGCTCCGAAACTCGAGTCGGGCCGGACGCTATTCGAGAATTTAATTTCCGAGTCAATCCCCCACAACCCCGACTCCTTGCTAACCCCAGGACAGTGCTTCATTTCTCTCGTATTCTCCTAGTCTCGAGACTTCGAAGCGAGAAAGATTCCAACTTCTTAAATTAAATTTCTGAATTACAGCCAATCATCGGGATGGCAGGCCAATTCGTGAGAATCACTTCTCCAATCTTTTTCCAGTTTTTTTGTGAGTCGTTTTTTTTTTAAATCGTCGGAAATTGAATCTTTTATCGAAATTTTTTTGAATTTTACAGTTTTTGATGATATTTTTTATCCAACGATAAATATATTTATTAGTTTCGATCAATGGTTTCAGCAGGCCTTTGGTGAGTGACGAATTTAGCACAGACTTATTAAATTTGAACGAGAATGGATTTGAAAGAAAAGATCGAATGGTGTAATTTTCTTTTTCCGAAACGAAATCTCGATCTTGGCACTCCGAGCCTCGATAAAATGAAAATAATAAATAGGTTCAATACTCGTCTAAAAATTGCTTGTTCGGGATTAGGCCGTGATCAGGTTGCAAAATGGGCAGCGCTAGTATGGGATCCCTCATCCGGTCGTAATCAGGCCTTTCATAGTAACTGACAAATCAGGCTCGCCTGAAACGGTCCTAATTAGGTGTGATTTGGTCAGGCCCTACTGACACATGCCTTAATCAGGCCTATACTCTAATAATGCCCAACTGAGGTTTGTCCATCGCGCCTTAGTACAGCTTACTGTAATAGCGTCTCCCTAAGATTTACCCTATAACGCCCCGGTAAGGCCTGTCTTATGACTTCCGTACCATTCTTACAACATCGAAACGTGTGTCTCTAACCTCAAAAGTTCTGAATTCGCGCGTGAATACTGCTCTCTCGGTTTTATCGAATATTTATTTATTTAGTTTATTACAGTATGTATATCTGCGGTGTCAACAATTGGACATTTAATTTATTTAAACTTAAAGATTTACCCTATAACGCCCCGGTAAGGCCTGTCTTATGACTTCCGTACCATTGTTACAACATCGAAACGCGTGTCTCTAACCTCAAAAGTTCTGAATTCGCGCGTGAATACTGCTCTCTCGGTTTTATCGAATGTTTATTTATTTAGTTTATTACAGTATATATATCTGCGGTATCAACAATTGGAGATTTAATTTATTTAAACTATTCGAGTAAGTATATAGCGTTGAATTGCGTGTACCTGTTATAATTATGAATCGTTCCTGAAGAAAAAATCTAACCTAAACAAATCACCACGTGATTATAGTACGTGAGTGCGTGTAATGTGTACTAACGAGGGGACATCGCGGGAGGTGCATCGAGTTACGGGCTTCCACTTCGCGTGCTTATAGTGTGGGTGGGTACCAACCAAACCCCAAAATTGTAGGTGCTAACTCGGCTTCGTTTTCGAGAAATCGCCGGTCAAAGTTGGGAGCCCTCTTATGTACCATAAAGTTTATACCCTATCACAACCAGGAAAGTAGCTCAATGGCGTGCGAGCTAAACTCCCGCCCTGACGGCTCCGGGTTCAAATCCCGTCCAAGATACTTTTTTTTATTTATTTATTTTTTTTCATTTTTTTATTCAAATTATTATTGAAATTTATAATTCATGAATAAAAAATTACAAAAATTTGAACAAATAATTTACGCGTTTTTATTGATCAAAACTCACAAATTCAATGTCAAATGTTTTTCTTCTAATCTCTTGCAATTTTTAAAATTTTTTAAAATAAATTAGCTGTAATTTAAACGTTGGCATACAATAATCCGCCTACTCACCTGGAAATTAAAAATCTCATGAAATATTTTCGTGGAAATAGTCAGAAACACTTCGAGAAAATTTTTGACCGGGTCATAAGAATTTTATACCTGTCGGACGGTTGGAGTGTTGACGCGCCAAAACCTGTAGACGGCCTGCAAACATTGGCGTTTTTCTACACATTCTAGTCCATTTTTTATAATGATTATCACCCATCAGAGTGTACTCGAGAATATTGAAAAGACATTGATTGAAGAAATTTTTAATTAATAAAACAGATTTTTAATTCCTATATTCCTTGGTAATTTTTTAAAATATTCCCTGCCTCATCGAAAGAGATATCGAAAAATAAAAAAAAAATATCAAATGATGAAAAAAAATTTTTGATTCAATTACGGCTAATTTATTTAAAAAATTTTTCAAAATTGCAAGAGATTAGAAAGAAAAAAATTTGACATTGAATTTGCGAGTTTTGATCAATAAAAGCGCGTAAATTATTTTTTCAAATTTTTTGTAATTTTTTATTCATGAATTATAAAGTTCAATAATAATTTGAAAAAATAAATAAAAAAAAGTATCTTGGACGGGATTTGAACCCTGAGCCGTCGGGAGTCTAGCTCGTTCGCCACTGGATTACTCGCCTGGTTGTGATAGGATGTAAATTTTATGGTACGTAAGTGGGCTCCCAACTTTGATCGGCGATTTCTTGAAAACAAAGCCGAGTTGGCACCTACAATTTTGGGGTTTGGTTGGTACCCACCCACACTATAAGCACGCGAAGTGGGAGCCCGTAACTCGATGCACCTCCCGCGATGTTCCCTCGTAAGTGATGTGTTCAATATACTCGTACGAAAACAAAATATCAAAAAATTAAATTAAATAAATCTTTCACAGCGATAAGAACATAGTAAAAACGTATTAATATATAATGTGAAAAGTAATGATGAAAGTCCTAACTTATAAAAATACATACATAAACGTGTATGTATGCATTAAGAGGAAGCATTATAATGGCACAGTCAGGCAGCTCAATCAAGTCCGTATTTAACAGTCCGATCAGGACCTGGTCACGCAGCCTGATTAGGGCCCAATTAGTCAGCCTGCTTCAGGGCATTATGTGCTACACGGTTACATTTCGTGTCAGGGCGCTATCAGGTCACCTTATAAGCGCCTTTGTACGGCAATGAGGCAGCCTGATAACGACCTGAAAAGGTCCCTACTATAATATCTAGGCGAGTAACGTCAACGATTTGAAGTAAATAATTCGATTCAAAATAAGTATTTTCCATTATTTACACTCGTTATCCTTGTCGCTTACTACACGTGTATATTTATACAGTATTATCATACGCCGTATATGTATATGTGTGTGGGTTTTCTGGAGGTTTGAAGATTGAGAGGGTTCACAGGTCTGAGAGAGACGTGACTGGACGATAAATTCTCGAGAAGGGGTTGAGAGTCAACGGAGGCTCGAGGAAAATGGATAAGATTAATCGCCGGAAGATGAAAACAGGGTGAGCCATGGACATTCGTCGAATTTTCGACCTCGTCATTAACAATAATTTATCCAGCCCGAGACAAAGGGAATATAAACCAGAGTGGGATAAAATAAATTTTTCTAAATTCGCAGAACAATGAATATTTGTGGTATTTTATTTATCTCGTTAAGATTTAATCAGTCAATCGATTATTTCGAGTCTATTTCGATAATTAAAACATTAATTAACTGCACGATCGAATACCAAGAAATAATGAATTCATTCAAATCTGGGAAGATAAATTTTGCAAATCGACAAGTTTATTATTAAATTCAAACGAGTAAATGAAACGTTAACGAGAGTATGAGGAGATATTCCGTACAGGAGGAGGAAGTTCGTGAAATATTTGGTATTATGTAGGTTCGATAAATCGAAGTGTGCATTGGAGTGAATTTTGGCGGTGATGGCGACTCGAAACGGGAGGGGAGGGGGGGGGGGGAGGGGGCATCGATCGCAAAATGAGCAGGAAATTCCAGCATAACGGTTCGATGGCTCGACGATGTGTATTAATTGAAATTTTCGTAATGGATTATCTCGTTTTGGGCTTGGCTTTCACCTCGACGAATAATCATATATATCTATGAAAAAGGATCACGGTTAATCCACCAATTATTTCTTATTCAACGAGTCTCAACAAAGTTCGACCATTCAATTTTCCATGGGCAAACTTTTTCCTGAGATGGTCGTTAATCCTTCAAACTACGCCCAATTTAATACTAAATCTCTGCGATTTTTCTTGTGAAAAATAACATATATTTTATTAATTCATATAATTAGTGAAGTACTTCATTAAATCGTTAATGTTTTTGGACAGTAAAGAAATTTATTGATTTTAGTATCCTGAAAAATACGAAACGAGACTCAATTTAATGGGTGGAAATGTTGGCAATAGGATTAATTACCATTCTTTCATGGCGAAGTAACGAGGTATAAGAAAAGTAGTGCACAAGTCACTCAAAATGAAAGCTCGAATGTATAGAGGAATTTGTGGCAAGTGGAAAAAAAAAATGGAAAAATTGACTTAACGAAGTCGTGTCTTTGATTCCAGTTACGATAATCGCCTTTCTTATCCTCCGGGGATAAAGATATCCCTTCGCCTCTTAGATCGAAGTGTTCGTGACATTATTCGAGTGCTATGGCAAAACACGAAATAGAAATAGGCGAGACAAGAGAAAAGAGAATAAAAATGGAAAATCGGAGGTATTAAAGAAAGAGGAAAATTTATAAGAAATGGAATAGGAAGGAAAGGGAAAATCGAATTAGGCTTTTCCAGTAAACCGGAAATTCTCCTCTCTACCTTTATCTTTTTTCACTTCGTTCTTTCTCTTACCTCTCGACCATCCACTTTCATTCCGGACTGGAAGAAACAGGCAGGAGAAAAAGGGAAAAAAACTTGAAATGTAATCCAGACTCCCGAGGATCTGGTCTTCAGTGCTTCGATTTTTCTCAAGTTCTTACTATGGATAAAGGGGACGTACGAGGAATCGGCAAAATAAATAAAAAAGAATCTGTCGATTGCCCTCGTTGGATGCTGGACCAATCAATGTTTTTTTCCTTAGCGCTTTGCTAAATTGTTCACAGCTAGAATATTTTCGGGTTCGGTGAAAAATTCGTCACATTTTTCTATGATTAATTTTGATATAGTCAGAAAGAATTTGAAGCTTTAAAAAATAAACAACGAATCTAATACTGTAAAGTTTTATTATTATCTCAAAAAGGTCAATTTTGAAGAAACTTCCATTGGAATAATTTCATATATTTGCAACAGATGATTTTTTTGAAAAGGAGCTAAATTTCAAAATGAAGAGTGAAATTGTACATTCGAAAGTAATTATTTTGAGAAAAGAGGATTTAGACTCGTCTATATCTCAGTGATAAAAAATGGATGATGCCAGACCCCGGAAAAACCGCGAGGCTGCGTAATTAGAACGAATAAATGCATGAATGATGAGACCTGAGCGGAAAACTCGGAGCTTATGGAAACTCTCCGGGCCTAAAATGGAACTAAATCCTAGATTTTCTTTTCTCTGCTCCTTCGAAAGGTTTTCTTGGTACTAAATATTTCAGACTAGTAGAAGTACCACGATCGAACTGAGAAAACGTGTCCTTTGAAATATTTCGTTGTAGATAATTAAAAAGAATTCATAGAGGTTTTTATAATAAAATGATCACTCGAAAATTTCGATTAATATTAATAAGTTTATTAATTAAAAAAAAAAACGCACATAAACAAACATGCATATTCGTAATTACTTGCAATTGCCTCGCAATTGGAGATTTCGTACATATTTTATGAAAATTTATTGTTCAACAACGTGTGTAATAACTCGATTAATTAATATCCCATTAATCCCTCGTAATTAGTCAAATTGATTAGCTCTTGATAATTTGAACTCCAATAATAAATGTTTGTCCGTACTTTCGTGTGAATAATTTTCATATATAATTTCGTGTGAGGTTTTGCGTGAGTTCGTGTCATTAAACAAACCTTCAAAAATGACTATTGAAATTTCTACAAAATTTTGAATAATCATAAAAAAAAATACTGATGAATATTTTTGACGAGTTTCTATATATTGTGCTCTATCAGAGACTACCCAAGCGGAGTAATAAAGAAGGATTTCTTTGACGTATCAAACGTGCAAACTCCATATTTATCTTCTTTTTTTTATTTTATTTAATTTTTTTTTTCATTGTGACACCCCGGATATAGCGAGGATAAAACGAATGGAAACGAGTACGTGATTTGCACATATAAATCAGCGCGAATATTTTTACGTCGAGTCGAGAATGTTGAGGGATGGAGATGTACGTGTCGATTCTTTTCCACAGGGAATTCCAAATGAAATTAAAACGAGCCTAACGAAAAAAAAAACCAATTTATTTTAGGAAACTATTTTAACACGCAATAAAAAAGCAATTTGAATGTAAAAAATAATATAAAATGAATGGAAAGAATGAATTCTTTTGTATATTAAAAAAAATGAAGTTTTTTCGATACTTTCGTATCTAAATATTTGTAATATGTTAGAACATTCTTTTACCTTTTGTTCGTAGTTTTTCATAATTTAATTTATCTATTCATTCGATCTTTCATGAGAATTTTATTTTCCATGGAAAATTCAGTTTCCCTTGAAAATTGGAGCATTTTGAACGAAAAAGCGGACCTGTTAGATTATGCTACCCACAATTGGTCATTCTCTCTATCTTTCTCTTGCTCCTGCCACGCTATGATTTCGATTCAATCATGCACCTCCACCGTTTATAATCCGATTTCCGATTTACATTCCTCTGTGCTCCGCCCTGTTTCCCCCTCAATTCTCTCTCTGGCCATCCCAACCCTCAAATCCTTTTTCATACACACACTCATACACGTATGAAGCAAAATAGGAAGAGAACTCGCGTTAAATCTCCAGCACGTTCTTCCGCTCGATCAATGACGTCAATTAGCGAGCACTCGCAAATTTACTGTATTGACTGGGATCCGAGAAAATTTTACCATTATTCATTTTCAACCAATTTCATATGCTGTTATCGATTTTTTAAATTTACAATTTATTGGAAAATCAGTTCAATTGAATATAAGTATAAAGATCGATAAAATCTAATCAATCGGTGAATCAATTTTAGAAATTCAGCCAATTCCTAATTTTCCATGAAGGGTAAAAAACCTTTTTGGACAGAATCCATCCATCCACATCCATCCACATTATCCATCCATCTACATTGATATCCATTGACATTAATAGAAAAATAAACGTTGGTTGAACGATGTCCGGACGGATTTATCATCTATTCTCTTATTCTTGTATATTTTTCCTCGTATTTCTGGTTTCACTACATAATTCCTGTATTGAACAAAATAAGTATAGACAGAGTGAACATATTTGTGTATACACGGAAAAAAATTATCTGTTTAATGGTCGATATTTAAAAATTATTGAAACTAAAACAAAATGTACAGTTGAAAACTGTAAATTACTCGTTTTACAGTGTGTTCCATTACAAAATCATGGATTTAATATGTTTTTTATTCTCTGATCAATTATAATTACAAAATCATGGATTTAATGGAACACACTGTAAAACGAGTAATTTACCATTTTCAACTGTAAATTTTGTTTTAGTTTCAGTAATTTTTAAATATCGACCATTAATTTTTACAGATAATCTTTTTCCGTGTATACACAAATTTAATTATTAATTATTATTATATATATACATATAAATTAATAAATATATATATAATATTTAAATTAATAATTATTAATGCTGATATAAACTGTAAAAAACTCAATGTCCACAGCAAAAAAATGACATAGCAGAAATTACAAATACAAACGAGGAATCTCTCTGTGTATGAAATGTAAAATTTACAGTGCCCCCAGTCAAATATTCAGTACGTACAGGAAAATAAACTATAAACCAATATAAATTACTGATATTGAAAATTGTAAAAAATGTTAAACGGCATTCATGCAAAATTGTAATTAAAAAATATAAAAATTGTGTATTTCCTATTGAGAAAATTACCGTCGACATAAATTAGAAATTGCAGTGTGCCCAGTAAAAGTTCGAAAACGTACTGCAAAAGTTGCTATGTTACTTTCAATTTTTACAGTGTACACTGTAATCTCTCCAGACACGTAAATTAGAAATTGCAGTGTGCCAAATAAAAATTCGAAAACGTACCGCAAAAATTGCTATGTTACTTTCTATTTTCACAGTGTACACTGTAATTTCTCCATTAAAAGTAATCTCATTCTCCATTAAAGTTTCTTCATTAAAAGTAATCTCATAGATTACTTTAAAAGTAATCTCATAGATTACTTTTAAAAGTAAAAGAAAAAGTAGTCTCATAGATTATTCATTGACGTTAACGATTATATTTCGGATTGGATATGAACGTAATACTTTTTTCATCAATAATTACCAAGTAGATAGTGGTGTAATAGGTAGCGTCCATGCGCATTAGGTCGTAGATTGGTAGGTAGGTCAGATCGAATCCCAGGTAGGTAGGAAAATTTTTCGGCAGAAATTAATGTGGGAAGTGATGGATGTAAGAAAATATGATTGAAAATGCATTTAGAGTTAAAGAATTTTTTAAAATTTTATTTGTTTTAAACAATTTTATGGTTATGTTTAGATAATTCTGATGAGGATAAGTTCAGTTTATTATTTCGTGTACTTTTTACAGTTTCACAATGTAAAAACGGGGTGAATGTAGCGTGTACTTTTTACTGTTAGACATTGTAAAAATTCGTTTGATGAACATGCAATACGTCATTTTTTACAGTATTAGTATTTTCCACCATAGGAACGTGCAGATTTTGTTTAAAGTTTTATGAAAAATTGATGTTTACGCGTCCGGAAGGCGCTACTGTGGAAAACTGTAGTTTCATGGAAATCCCAGTAAAAACTAGAGTTCATTTTTTTCCTTGTATATGTGTTTGTGTGAAAGGTTTTCTGTCGCACAGCATCCGCTCTGCGGTCCACTCATCTCTTGCATTTATAGGGATAACGACTAAATAAAAAGGAACGAGAGAAAGAGAGGATGGGGGAAAAAAAATGTGAAAGAGATGCATGAAGGGTGTGTAACATGAAAACGCTCGCTGCTCCGCGATCGTTGAATAGTGGCACTGTATCACGTTCACTGTCTCGACTTTTCTCTCTCTTTTTTCTTTTTTTGTATTTTCAATGTTCTTTTTTCTGTTCGCCATCTTTATCTCTCTAAATTCTCTCTCCGTATTTTTTTTCCCTCCCTCGATCTTTACCGCGCGTACACATTTTTTTTCTGATAAACACAGTGTGTGAAAAAAATGGAGTTTGTTTTTAGCACGAACAAACGTAGGAGGGAGATAGAAGTAAAGTATAAAGAGGCGTAAAGGCTTGGAAAAAATGAAGATGTGGCTGTAAAAGGTTTTTTCATTTTTTTCTCTCTTTGAAACGTTTTAGACCAAATCGACCGAGCCTTCTCGTCATTTATAGTTTTGTGTTTGTTCTCCTCAGTACAGAGGTAAAAAAAACAGTAGTCGAAGTGTTTTTTGTTAAAGATTTTCATTTTTTGTTTGTAATATATCAGAAATCATTTGTTGAAACGACTTATCATTGAAATATTAAGATACAGCTGTAACGTACCTTAGTGTACCTGTGTAGTGTCATTCAGTTTTATATCGAGACGAACTTAATTACAGAAGGTTGTAATGAATTGAGTTCGTGAATTGCGGGACACTGAAATCCATTAATTTTAATTTCAGAGTCCTTAATAGTGCCACTCTGTCGAAGAAAATCCCTCAAAATCCCTTCCACCCATATATACGTTCAATATGCACGTAGATATATATATTTTTTTAGGGTATAATTTTGTGTCAAAGCGTCAGTCCGACCGAGCTCGAATTCCCTTTAATCCGTTCTGTCAGAATGAAATGAACATGCGAGAGATTTTTCTGTCCCTGCTGTCCGAGCTCTCTGGACAAAGGTTTTGTCTCCCTCGTCTCTCCTATCCATTGAAACGAAGGACAGGCCTTTGGACAAAACGATTACGAGCAGAGACGTCCGCGTGTCTGACAAGCATTGACTTTTACTACTTGGTTACAAATTAAACGAAAAATTCACTGGAATATCGTTCTAATTTCCATTGTTTTTTTTTCTGAATGTTTGCTGTGAAGCTTTAGAAAACACTGCTTAATAAATGAAATTAATTAGAGAATTTATTTGAAATAAATTCGTAAATAACGAAATGGCATTTATCAAGTATGCCCTGCGGTTTGAAGGAAAACATGTAGCTGCTTTTTCGATATTTCCAGTATTCTTGGCCTGGGGATAGAGCAGGCTGGGCTATTCCAGAGGGTCCTGAATTCCCTCGACGTAGGTTGAGATTCGTTTGCTCAATCATGTTCGACAGGACCAAAGGTTGTAAGGGTCACGAGAGCAAGGGATGGAGGAAGTTGGCTCGAAGCTCCAAGGACCATTAATCGAAGCAAGAGGACGTTAATTCGATGAGCATCGATGCAAGGCATGCATCAGGCTCTTGTAGCCACACCTGTTTCATCCTCGTTATACACGAACTCAAACTATAATTATCATGTTAAATATTTCAGTAACTTGAAGCTCATACTGCCAACCAATAAAATATACACGTCTCCTATATGTACTTACTAAAACATGTTACATCTGTAACGATAAATCTGGAGGTTTGGTTTTTCAAAATAAAAGTCTAATATGAAGTGTAAATTGTTATTGTTTATTATGAAAAATATTTAATATATAAGTCCTTAGGTACAGTGAAAAACTTTCTCGTCAGTGTTGAATTATTTAGGAATCTACGATGCAAACTTTGAGAATTTCTTGGGATGAGAGACTTCGTGAAAATTTCCTACGGGAGTCATAAAAATGATCCAGCTTCTAGACAGCCCGGGAACGCTTCAATGTCTCTCTCTCTCTCCCTCCCTCTCTCTCCCTTTCGTTGATGTTTTAGTCAGCGAAGGAAGGAGGGTAATATCGACTGGCGGAAAACAGTTGACTGTCCGGACGATTTATGAACGTCAGAGCCACTAAATCAAACGTCGGAATCGTTATTGTCGCTACTTCGCGTGCCATCAGGCGATCGCTATCCTGTCTTCGCGATTTTCCGTTCCAAAATTGGAAAAAAATATTATCTGCTTTGAGAAAATATTTATTTAAACCTCAATCTAGGAGAATTATAATAAAAAATGTTTTTCAATTTTTTTATTAAGATTTTTCATATTTTTATCCCTATTGATCATCACTCAAAGATGCGAACGCATATGTGCAATAAATTCTTCATTAGTCCAGAGGTTTTTTCTTTTAATTACTTTGATTTCGTGATAAGTCTCTCATTTGTGTTACAGTGCACGAAGTGCATTGTTAACGTTACCGCGTTTTTTTCCTTCTTTTTTCTCTCTTTCTCTTGCTCTCTCACATGCAACGTTATAATTCACGTGTACATGCACTCCGGATCGATGAAACTCTGCACCACGTCTACTTCACAACGAGACGAGACTCGACTAGCAACAACAAATTATGAGATTAATTAAGCGAATCAGTGAATCGTGCTTCGTATCATATCGAATCCCGGTCCCACCTCTTGTCGTGGCGATGATACCTGACGTCTCGGTGTCAATCCAATTACAGTCTACAATAAAGAAGGCTGTATCCTTTTCATCGTACACGAAATAACGAGATAGGCTGAAAAGGGTCGAAAAAAATGAGGGTATACCGACAATAATGGGCGGATAAAGGGCAAACATTTTTTCTGAATTGTAGCAGGATTCGTGATACAAGAATGTAAGAGAGAAATAACACCTTCAGCCGAGCGATGAATTTCTCGTGATTTTGATCGAGTAAGCTGCATTATCCTCACTTGGCTTGTAGGAGTTTCGAATAGAAATTTGTCAAGATTCTAACGACATTTCGAGCTCCATCAAGACAGTTCATCGAAGAAACTACGATGAAAGAGCCCGAGAGAAGGAAAGGCAAGGAAGAGGCTGCCTGTATAGGGATGAAAGCTCATTGCATGGTAACTTGAGTGGATCGAGAAAGCGCTCCCAAATATCTATGATACAAATAATGGTATACGGATATCGGCTTTGTCTTCATCAACTAATTGGATAGATCCCATCCACACCAACACGTTGACACGTACAATTTACACGAGTCAATCTGCCTCTAGCGACCTCTACTACACGATTTAGACTCTTCAGAAAGAGAAATAAATTTTTTTGATTTCTCCAACTATAATCTTGTTTTCTGTTGGAATGAATAAAAAAAGAACAATACAAACGCTAACGTTAGCTGCGTGAAAAAATGTCTAGTCGAAATTAAAGAAAAAGCATATCTCTATACAAATATAAAAACGTCGAGTTTTTTTTTCTTTTTTTTGATGTCGAAAAACATCGTTAAATTTTTACAGATATGACGAATTGTTGAAACGTAAAAAAGCTGTTGTCAATTCGATTTTTTTTGTTCAAGATGCATGAGGCACATTTGCACGGTCATAAAACTCGTACGGCAGAGAGATGATCGATGTCGACGAAATTTGAACCCTACCAACGAATATATATTGTCGCATTTCCGAGTTTGACGTTCAACGAATATTTACTGGCCAGGCTCTCGAGGTCTGGGGCTTCGTCAATTTTTCAATATTGATGGAACGCAAACATTCGATATCCTCTCTTTTATTCATTTCATATTGAAACTCCAATAATTTCTGGCTACGTATTATTTACCGAAAGATGAAAAATTGTATGTTTACTCGAAAATAAAGTTGAAAAGAAATCATGACGATGAAAAAGACAAATAAAAAATGTAAAAAACATCTCTTTTTGTCTTCGGAAGAAAAGAGGTTTGCTGCTGCGTGGACGTTTTATACTCGTGGGAGGCGTTTGTTTCGTTTGAAAGTGTGAAGAAAGGGTTGGGTTGGGAGTACTGGAGTATACACGCCATAGTGAATCAGTGGGAGTTTTCGAGACTGAAGGCAGAGTTTGCATATCTCTAGTGGATTTAGAATTATCTATAGATATGAGATTGCCTTGAAGATATATGCTGGAAGAAAGGGAGGGCGGCAAAGGGAGTAAGATAAAGCGAGAATAATGCGTGCGCAATGGAAAGAGGCGTCTATCGGAAGTTGAGCTCTGAGTGGAAGTGGAGGAATCCGGATGAGCTAAACTTACCGAGAATTGGTGTCTTCTTTCCATTACTGCGAAGATGGGGAAAATATATTGCCATGAAGAAAGAAAGAGCAGAAATGCAAACAAACAAAAACATCTGTACTGTTCCGATGTAAATAATAAGAGAAGAGCTCAATTTTCAGAGTTATGGGAAATAAATTAAATCACAAGCACGGATTAAATTTCGTTAAAACACACTTTTGGCGCAATTATGAAAGATAGAAAAAATTCATTTAAGAAGTATATTCAATTATCAAAAAAGACTTTGTGAATTTTATGTTTTTTTTCGTCAAGGCCGAGAATGACGCCAGGAAGACCGACCATGTTTTCTCGGCGAAGGGTGGTCAAGGCAAGACCGTATATTTCTCTCGATATCTCAACCATATTTCTTAGGCTGCCTGGTTTCTCTTACTCGCGTGGGCAATTCGAGCTTACGTTCGTCTGGCTGGACACCAAAGAGAAAAAGCTTTATCGGCGTCGGTCGTTTCTTTCGTTGGCCCACGATAGAGGGGTCGGGGGTTTTTCTTTTTTTTACATCAGGTTTGCTTGGAAGTTGGTTTTCCTGAGAGTTTCGGTCTTGCTGAGGCAACACGTCTTCTCTTCTTTGGACCGTACCAGAAGGGCAATGGGAATAAGTATAAGGCAAAGCAAACCTCTTAGCTTTCCATTACTCGATGCTTTCCTCCAGAAGGCTTATCATATCTCTCTCTCTCTCTCTCTCTCTCTCTCTCTCTCTCTCTCTTGTTCTCTCTTTCTCTTCCCTTTTTCGCTTTCCGTTCTCTTTAATTCGTTCTCACTCTCTCCATAGTTCTTCTTCCTTCGTTCCCTCGCTTTCTCTCTCTCTCTTCCTCACTCTTCTTGACTCCATCTTTTACGCCGCTGCCCAACGTGCATTTCTGTCCTTTCTCCGATTTTCTGCCTTCCTTCCCTTTTATCACTCCTCTCTTCTCTTCCTTAAATTCACTCTCTTTTCCATTTCTTTCTCGTTGGCTTTATATCCACACTTTCCAGGACCGAGCTCATGACTCTCTTCTCATCCAGCTCCTTAATTCTCTCCTTACGAAACGCTCACTCCACTCGTGTTCAAATACTTGGTTCGCTTCGCCATTACGTTTTGAACCCCCTCAACCCTCCTGCGTTACCGTGTATAAAGCCACAGTGGCCGCTTGGTAACCGGCTTTCGACCGACCTACTTGTTATTCCGTTGACGTTGACGACTAGAGAGCTAAGAAATTTCCAGCCAGTAGAATCACCCCTCTGCCTCCGAGCTTTAGTGTTTTAAGGGTGTCCTGCTTGTACAGTCAAGTGCAAACTCAACGGATAAAAAAGTTTCACGAAAATTTCTTCATAATTCTCAGGTTCGAATTTTCCATAATTATTTTCCATTAATGACATTTCCTTTCAACTAAAATTCAACAAAACGCGGCAAATTTAAGTTTCTTATTTGTTTCAAATTCATTGCAACCTGGTTGTATAGAATGGCGATATAACTAAACTGTCTCATTCGTAAAATGAGTCATGGAATTATAGCGAAAAATAATAACTAATGGATGATAATAAGTAAGAAAAAAACTTTTAGTTATTACTGTACATAAACCATCACATCACTCTCTGTTTTGCTCTCATTTTTCAGCCATCCAGAATCACTGGAATCTTTTCCCCTCTCGTTTGTCGACCATTCTTTGTAGACGAAATTTAATATTGCATCACTCTTTTTCCCTCTTGATAAATATCCGCGTAAAAAGATCTCGGAAAAACGTCAATTGTTCCAATTAACGGTGATTGATAATCTTTTAATCAGCTCTTGATATTTTCGTCAACATTCATTCTGGATAAATAAATAAATGAGTAAATCATTTTTATAGTTAACCCTCCAAATTTCCGCGCGGAGGTCAGATTTTCGGGTTTTTTCTGAAAAAAACTTTTCAATCATTCACGCTCAGCCCTGCTCCTCCAGATATGCTTCTATTGTTCTTTGACGGTACGCGTTGTACAGTTTTTGCTCGAGAATTTAGACTTAAACCTCCCATGGGCTTCAGTTTCAAAACAAGAACGATGCATACTATGTGCAAATTCTCCTAAAAAACTAAACAGTGTAAAATACAAACGTTTTGTATATAAAAAACACTCTGTGAAAATAACAACTTATACTGTAAAAAAATTCTATATTAAAATTAATACACAAGTATAGGAAGTTTTTATGCGGATACCGTATATGAAATTTCAATTACGCTGAGGAAAATCAGGAGACGTGGTATTTTAAAGATACGAGTACTATTCAGTAATATTAATATACTCGTGTGTTTGAAAAATCATACACGTGTAAAGAAATGTTGACCTAGTGCATATTAAAAATATGAAACATTTGGTAATATTAATATCTGGGTGCATATTAAAGTCTGAATTCTTATTTCCATTTTAGCTTCGTATTTTTGAGAGACGGCTTTGTGGTAAGAAATTACATGTATCGTATTATTAACATTCATGTGTATCTTATTTTTTGTTCAACTGTCAAGAAAATTCAAAGTCATATTGTATATTTTCAATACACTGTTCATGATGTATGAATTCATATATATACATATGTATTAATTATCAATCAAAAATATGGTTTACTTCAATACATGTTCACAAAATTCTTAAATTTCATTTGAATATTCAATGTTGTGTATATTAAATTCCACACAGCAGTGACATGAAATTTATATACATGTTTTAATTTTGGTATACGAGTGCAATAATTTCTATTTCATATATCCAGTTTATAAATTTCATTTGCTGTTGTATGGTAAATCTATTGCAAATTTCATATATTTTTTAACAGTGTACATTTTTTATTTGGGCGATCGCTAAAGATAAGTCCTGCTCGTTTGCATTCAGCTAACTTAATTTATCTTATTACGTTCTAGATTATGATATTTTTCAATGTTAGAATAAACATTGAATGCAGTATATTTTTTATTTGCTCAATATAACCAAACCCTATATAAATATTGGTATAATAAACCCATGTGTACAAATATCATCAATTGCTGGCTGAAGGGCAAAAAAAGTGGAAATTAACGCAGAATAAACTTTTCTATACATTCTGTCTTTCAAATCATTAGGATAAAAAATGTACACATTTATTTACAGGTTTTCCATTAGTTCGAATATCGTAAGCACTCTTTGATCCTGATCCTTTCTCCTTCGCTTGTATATTTATTTACCTGACGAGAGCCGCGTTTAAATCCCACGAACGAACCAACCACGATTATCCAACACTCGACGTCGATTACTAATTTGCAATTAATTGCCACTCTGTCGTCTCCGCCGTTCATTCTCTATTGATTATTTGATCATTAGGGATAAAACATACGTGTGCATCCACTGATTCAATATTCTATTTTTCACATCATAGACGGCTTAATTTACATACTTAAATAAAGAAAAAATAATGTTTTGATGCTTTAAAAATGAAGATAAAGGAATGAGCATTAATTTATTTTGTTGAATCTCAACGACGCAGACACGTTCGAATAAATCACATCTCCTTTGATTAAATATATTAAACTTACGTTTCAAAGATTCCACTGGCTCTGCCAACTAAATACACGCATGCAGACATACGTGCATATCCGGTGGTGTAATCGAGACGGATCAAAGTGAAATTCTCGAGTGGCAGCTCGAGTGAAGCAAAATTAGCGATTTACCTAGAGACTCGCTCAAAGTCTAAGCAAACGGAAAACCCTTCCTTCAGGCATCGTAAATAAAGAGACAGAAGAGGTGAAGAGAAATAGCAGGAGAGAGAATAAGAGAAAGAGCGACAGTTCACAAGTTGGAAAAACTTGATTAAATGTTTTCATGCTCGCTTTACCTGCATACGTATATATGTGGACAGATCCATTACTTTTCGACCGCAGCCTGCGCGCTTGGTTCAGCGATTTGGCTGCCGATTTTTTCCAAGAAAGTAGGTTATAAAAGAAGACGATCCTCCAAATTTGAACTCAATATAAAGAAATTTGATGGCTGTAGAAATTTTTGAAATTAAAAAAAAAATGATTTTTTATCTGAAACTCTATGAAGCTTAAAAACTCGAATGGAGCGGCATTTCTCTTCTTTAATCTTGTATTTTCAAGAACAAAATAGTTTTTTACTCTAAACCAAAATCCGGTTTGATTAGCACCCTTTTCTTGAATTACTATCTTAACAAAGTTTCGCGTACTTTTGAAACGCTGCCGGGGCGAGAATTTTTCGAGTAAACGGTTATAAGATGGCTTAAATTTTTCGTCTAGGTATAATCTATCTACTACCTATACTAATTTTTATATATTACCACGTTTCTTTTTATATACGGCCTCTCAAATCTAACTGATTTCTGAAAACTCCCTGTTTTCAGATAGCTGTAACTTTTTTCTATTAGAACAAAATTGCTTGAAATTTTCAGAGAATATACTTTATTTTATCCCCAAACAACACTAAAAATTTCAAGAATGGGTTTGAGCTGGTTAGCGAGCTGTGAATTTTTTTGAATGCTCAAGTTTTTCTCATTTTTCTATATGTTTATGGCATTTGCCATATACATGAAAAAAAAATGAATTATCATTTTAAATAAAATTTAAATTATTCAAAAGAACATCATAAATTATCACTTTTAAACATCAAAATTATTAATAATGCCATAAATATGTAAAAAATGCGAGAAATTTGAACATTTAAAAAATGTACAGCTCGCTAACCAGCTCAAACTCATTCTTGAAATTTTTGGTGTTATTTGGGGATAGAATAAAGTATATTCCCTGAAAATTTCAAGCAATTTCGTTCTAATAGAAAAAAGTTATAGCTATCTGAAAACAGCGATTTTTCAGAAATCAATCAGATTTGAGAGGCCGTGTATAAAAAGGAACGTGATAATATTTAAAAATTAGTGTAGCTAGTGATAGAATATACCTAGATAAAAAATTTGAGCTGTCTTAAAGACGTCTACTTGGAAAATTGTTGCCCCGGCAGCTTTTCAAATGTACGCGAAATTTTGTAAAAATAGTAATTCAAGAAAAGGGTGCTGATTTAAGCGGATTTTCGTTTGGAGTAAAAAACTATTTTTTTCTCGAAAACACAAGATTGAAGAAGAGAAATGCCGCTTCATACGAGTGTTTAAGCTTCATGGAGCTCGCATGAAAAAATCGTGAAAATGGCTAAAAAATTGATTTTTTTTTATTTCAAAAATTTCTACAGCCATCAAATTTCTTTATATTGAGTTCAAATTTGGAGGATCGTCTTTTTTTAGAACCTACTTTTTTGGAAAAAATCGGCAGCCAAATCACTGACCCAAACCCGCAGGCTGCGGTCGAAAAGTAGTGGATCTGCCCATATATATATATATGTACTTTGAAAGTATATTTATTCCAACATTTTTATAACGTAAAGGCAACAAGTTTTTATTTCCGTTCAAAAAAATATTGAATCGTGCTGTGCTGTTTGGGTGAAATTGAAGCATTAAAATTTTAGCAAGAATACTTTTAAAATAAGACAAAATAATGGTCATATGATTAAAGCAATTTATTCTCAATTGGTTTCGTTTAATCTCACCTCTGTTTTTTTCTCTTTTGCTTTCGTCAACTCACGAATCTGCAAAATTATTCATGAAAATACTTGGTGGACTACGGATCTCGTTTCTATATATTCCTGTACCTTTTTCATCCGTCCTCGCTTATGCCTCCGCCTTTGCCTCGCGTCGGAAGTTCAACTATGAAGAACCTCTCTGGCTATTATTTTATAGCCTCGCGCTGCGAGGGACTCGAGCAAAGGAATTCTCGTGGATGCTGTGTGTGCGTGTGTGTGTATGTGTTCGTGTATACTGTATATGTGATAGTCGCATAAGGGAGTGAGATGGATGGGGATGAGAACTTGAGTGAGAAAATTGCGAAAGAGAGGTAGACGTTGAAGACGATTTTTGGGGGGGAGAGAAAGGGAGAAATAGACGACGACGACGACGACGACGATGACGACGACGACGGTAGAGATCTAAAGTCAGGAGAAATTCAAACTCCTCCACATTCGAATAGTTGAGGTTATGGTGATTGGTGGGTAATGAGGGTCACTCGTGTTTCTAACCTTCGGAAAATCCGTATATGACTTTTGAAAAATTCAACTTAATTTTTTTCAAGGATTCTATCATTTTCATAAATCTGGTTTAATTTTCAAGAATATCACGTGTTTCAATTCAAGTAGACTCATTTTCGAGAGAAATATAATAATTTTTACTCAATCGACCCCCATTGCCTCAGTAGACGTCACGAAGTAAATACGGGAGAAAGGTCGCAGAAACTTGCAGTACCTTTTCGTTGACACTGTATATAGATATATATTCACGTGTGGAGACAAATTACTATATATGTATATAGACGCATATACTATACATATCTATAGTAATGAAGTCACGTACAGAAAGTCCTGAGGGATTCTGCGAAACATACGTACAATTCTTGGCGTAGTACGAACCGAGCGTAAGGGCTATTTCGTAAAGGGAGGAGTGACGAGGGAAACTCCACAAGGAAAATGTCCTCGAGAATTCAGATGCCTGTGCGTGTGTGTGTGTGTGTGTGTGTGTGTGTGTGTGTGTGTGTGTGTGTGTGTGTGTGTGTGTGTGTGTGTGTGTGTGTGTGTGTGTGTGTGTGTGTGTGTGTGTGTTTATATGTATAAGGTCTATGAGGTGTCGTGGCAGTATCAAGAGAAACAGCAAGAACTCGGAGCGCTGAATAATCCTTTAAGGTGTGTATACGTCTCTCCGGATCTGGTATGTTAAAAGAAAGACAATCAAAAATACCCCAGTGTCTCGTAATATACTATATAACGTACCGAACACAGCCTGAGTCAGCATTTTTTATTGCCGAACCATTCTTAGCACCGACTTTATCTACTGTGACTGAAGAAAAAGTTTTCTTTTCTACGTCAACGCTTGAGAATAATTACACATTTTTCTCTAAACTCCTTAATTATACTACAACGATCCTCTAAACGGCGTGAAGGTTATGCAGGAAGAAAAGACTGTAGAGTAAGAAGTTTTGACTGCAGGGAAGAACGATTAGAGACTTCCTGGTTTGGGCACGTTCTCGATCCATGAAATTACCAAGTCCGCATCGCGTGGCTCGATCATGACGTCAGGAGATGTATATCATACTTGGAGCCAGCAATAAGTCGGGACTTCCGATTTTATACCCTAAAGAATATGTGGTGCACATAGACACACACGTACAAAATTTATAATATCTTGAAAGACCTTGTCTTGACGCCTATATATATCTATTATTCGAAGGTAGAAAGGAGAATGTAGCGCGATAAATATACAGGGATTTTTACGCTAAACGAATTAGACATTATTCAATTAATGAATGAAAAGAAATAATTTATTTGCTTTATTCAAAACTTAATTAGTTAATTAATTACAAAAATTATGTGATATTCAGGGACTGTGTCTTTACTTAATTTCTATAGGAAAAAATTTAAAAAATATTGATCAATATCCAAGAATAAAGATAAGTCATTTAATTATTTTGATCGTACACAAATTAAGTCATTATTTTGTACGTTTTTCATCCTGCAGCAAGTAATTATATAATAGCTTTGCAAAAATGTTTTTTGCAGTCTCTTTTTCGCACCCTATGAATTTTACGTTTCGATTTCTATCCCGTACTGCCTGTTACATATGCGATCTTGTTTTTTCTACATACTGAATTAGTAACGCACACTATTTAGCAAAGTGAGTGCCAGCTGTGTAGGAAGCAGAAAACCGTGAGAGAAACACGCGATAAGTTCGCGTGTTCGTCGATGTAAAAAGCTCTTAGTCAAATATGTGTTGGTTATACTTCTTTATATTTACATATGCACTATACATATATATGTGTGTAAATATATGTTCTATAATACTTTGCTCACTATCTCTTGAGGGAAATTTCAAACAGGAAAGCTCGTTCGTATTCTCGCTTATTACGAAGAGAGACAGAAAGACTAAAAATAATTTGACCAGACAAGTTTAAGACATCCTTCTGTACTTTCGTTCAGAGTATATTCTCGTCCAAATTCTTTTCAATTTTTACTTGAAATTTATCAGAAATATATTCAATTAGATATTTCGCTTTTTTTTTTTAATCGTAATGGTGTTGATAATAATTATTGTTCTCTTTTATTCCTGTTAATTAAGTAAAATTGAAATCAACAGTAAATCAATGTTGAAAACAGAGCAGTATATTAATATAATCATTTTAAATGATATATAAAAAAATAATTTCATGATAGGATTTGAAAAAAACGTTTTGACATACCCTTTGTGCTGCGAATGGAATTCCGTACGATCGTTGAAACTCCACGTTTCGCAAAAATCTGAAACCAAATGAAAGCAATGAAAAATATTCCTAATGGATAAAAAACTATGAACTAGCTTATAATTATGGTCTGCAATTTGTAGCGATGAGAAATGTATATGTAAAAAAGTAATCCAACTCCGTAGTAAAGCTCGGAGGGCACCACGAGGCTCCGATTAATGGTGGATCTGTGCCAAAGCTCGGTCTGGAAAATAGTTGAACGAATTTACTCGCGTACAGACAACTTTGACAAAAAGCTGCTCCAAAATCGCTACTCTAAGGAAATATTAAAATAACGATTAAAAAAGTCGACAAAGAAAGTTTCTAAAATTTCTTTGTTCATAAAATTGAATGAGATTGAAGAAAATGTTGTCGCATCTTGGATGGAATATCAAATTCACAAAAAATTACATTCTCAACATTTCAAACCCTTTTATAAGCTTGCATCGTGAAAAGAGATAAAAGGTTGATAAAAAGTTTAAGGGTAATTTCGTTCTCGAACAAAATTGGGAATAAAAGGTGGAAAAAGAACGTTATCATCCCCGTCAGTATTCTCGTTTTCGTTGATCCCGGAGCCATAAAAATTCGTTCCAGTGGGTGTCTTCGTTATTCCTTGAAGTTCGAAAGAAATGTAAGGCAAAAAAATGATTGTGGTTGAAAAAAAATAGAGGATAGGAAGGAAGGGATGTAGCGCGACTTATTGGTCTTGCACGTTCGGCTTCTCTGGTATTTTTTTATTAGAAGAAGATCCGGGACGAAGAGTGAAAAGATTCTGGCTGACGGCGAGCCTGGAGAGCGAGAGATTCCGGTATGTGGTGGCATCATTGATTTTTCTTATCCAAGACTGTGTCAATCCAGCAGTCATAAAAAATATACGGTTAGCCATAGTAACATTAAGAACAAAAATATAAGCTAGAAAGACGTTTAAATTGGTAAATATGGCTTTTAAATTTGACAAGTCTTCGACTCAATAAAGATTGGGCAACTATTTCAATTAAAGTAAATTAAGTGAAATCGAGTTAAGTTTAATTGAATTTTTTAAAAATACACTCTCTCGTGGCATTAAAGAATGAAACCGAAATAAGTCAGCCATTTCCTTCTCACATTTTCTTCGCAATCCAGCATTTTAAATCTTTTTATTTTACACGGGATGAAAGAAAAGAGAAAATAGATGGTTTTCTTCTACAGAAACGCCGTTAAAAAAGTCGCGGTACTGAGTGAATTTTCACTCAATTTCCTCGAGAGGGGAACAACCGAGTTCGTGGATTTTTTAACGACCTTGCTCGACATCTGTACGACAGAGAAATTTTTTCCCCTCTTTCAATTATCGGCTTTTGTCTTTTTTAATCAAGCCGGGTGGGTTTTTCTTCTCCTCGCCTTCTCTATCTATCTCGTAACGCCAATAGTGTTCGAATCGAGATCTTTCAGGGTAATTAGACAACCCGTATTTTGTATCCGAAACACGTTTTTTTTAATGTCATGAAAAAGAAACACGCTATGGGTGCTGTTTTCTATTTACAAGATTCAATTAATCATTAATTAGAACTCCTTAGTAAAAATTTTGTAATTATATAATTAATATGACGTTTATAAGTGAACAAAAAAATTTCGCAAACGAATAAAATATCTTCAATTTGAATTCTTTGAGTAAATATGTTGTTGATTGAAAAGCTATGTTTTCTTATAAAATGTTTAACTCTGAACAAGTGACAAGCATTTTCTCGTAGCTTATTTCACGGATCGGCGCTCTTATCATTTTTTTTCGCTCTAGACTTCGAACACTCGAGTTCTCTTCTCTTTCTCGTTTTTCCTCTTTCCTTTCCTTTCCTCAAAACCGGGTACGACGAGAGCCTCTTCACTAGTTCACTAGTGATCGAGGTGAAAAAGGGTGAAAAGTGGAAAACGAGTCTTCATCCGGTCTCTTTTACGTTTCGGATCGCCGACACCAAAGCACCTTGCCGAAAATAAGTCTGGCGTGATGAAGAGCTGTTTTCCTCAAAAGGGTCTGCGACGTCCCCTTTTACACGCATCATTCTGTCTGGCTGTAAACATAGTATATCGATGATTTTCAAATTGAATGAATGGCCTCGAAGAGAAAAAAAGCATCAAACTTGAATTTCTTCTCAAGCAAAAAATGTTAATTTTTAATACTTCTTCAATAATGTTTTATATACAAATGGATATTTACAATTCGATTTTTCAACAATTGATTAGTGATGACGAGTCTGTTACGTAGCTATGAACTTTTTGCTCGACGACTTTATGATAAAATAAAAATAAATCGAAAAATTAAAATGAAAATTCAAAAAATAGATTGCAATTAAAAGGGTAGCGATTGCGGCAGTTTTTGTCAAACGAGTGTAAGGAGGTAGGGCAATCTTTAGAGGGTTGAAAACGATCTGTCTGTAGTTCTACACTACTTTATAGTCCATACACTTCCTGGACGGGTCTGGGACGCTTTTTGTCTGACTCGAAGTGACACGACCACTTCCGCAACCTGCTCGTACGAAAGCTTCGAGAGCTTTGCTCCCCATTCCATGAAAAACCTCTTGGGTCTTCATCGAAATGCAAAACAGTCTACAAGACCTTTGTCATCAATGCGTGCCTATCTGTACAAACACAAATTTCTCTATCACACTTTTTCGATCTTAATTCGTACTTTGTCACTTGCAGAGCTTTCCTTCCTCATTTACGAACTATATATCATGTTTTTCGGGTGCGCTTTATTGAATTTAAAAATTTGTAATACTTCAAATTTGAAGTTTTTCATATTCCATATCCTTGGATTGTTATGATAATAATAGTTATTTTTTATCATTATTTATTTCTATTATTATCATAAGGTGATGGACAAGAAAAAAAAAGGCGTGGGCCTTCTGTTTTCATCCAGCTGGGAGGAGAGGGTGGAGGTTTTCTGGAGAAGAAAGGGACCAGCTAGTGCTTGGTGATCATGACCGTATAATAAAGCGTCTCTCGTTCTCTCTTCCTCAATGCGAACAGCGGGGTTCATGCTGATGTAAATTTCACTCGATATTCCGAGCTTTTGAGGAGCCTCGGAAAATATGGTCTGTTTTCCGATCGTGCGATCGTTCCTTTTCACGATTGAGGAAGAGGATGTCATTCCGTGTTCTCGATGGGACTATTATGTCTTACTATTTCGGTTCGCATATCCTGGAGCGAGAAAATATATCTGAGAGTTGCCTCCGTTAGAATTACGTAACAGTTCGAAAATTAAAAAAAGATTTTTTTAAGAGTAGTTGAATCGAAATAATATTCAGTTTCCGATAAAATGATGGTGAATAAGATTTTGCGTATTGAGACTGTTATAAGTGACCTCGTACGAAGACCATATTTGTGAATAAGTTATAATTGGAGTGGTCCATTTGGTAAGAGCGCACATATACAAAGCAAGTTCGCTTATACATATATACATTAATAATCGCTCACTCACGTTTCCGGGCCATTCGTAGATATATATATATATATAGACGTTAGGATATTGTAGCATAGTTACCCTGGAGTGTACGGTTACTTGCTTTTCCAACCCAACGGGGACTCCAAAGGGGGTTGGTTGGCCGATGTGCCATTTTCTCATTGCACAGGAGAGAGTTGCACGTTGGCTGTGCGAAGGCAGAAGTGAGGATGTAGATGGGGTTGGTATAGGGAGGTTGGTTTCGGCGCCCCGAGCACGCAGGGAGAATCCCGTAGGGGCGGAGTAAGAGCGGCGACCGAAGAGAGGGATGATGGCGTGTCGGGCTATCGATCCTATCCACTCTGGGACGTTACCCCATCGTGGCCCAGCTTTTCCGCTACCCCATATATCGGAGAAGCAACTTTTCTTTCCTGAAACTATCTAAAAATATTATTTCCACCCTTTTCTCATTCCTTCTTCGAACCAGCTCCTCATTTTCAACGAGCTTTCATATTTAATTTCCCGCTATTCTTGATCTCAGTTGGTAATAATTTATAGTTCATAACAATTTTCTTAATGAAATTCTCTACCCTAGCATCAGGAGCACCATCATGAAAGAGTTCCGAAAATCTCGGCTTAAGAGATTTCCCTTAAGCAGGGATTTTCCCTTCTATTTAGAAGGGAAACGTTCATCTATGTAACCACGTTATGTCCTCGGATTAGTCCATGAACGACAAGTTTTCGACGTCTCATCTAATTCCAATGATACCCTAATTTGATTAGACTCCAATCAGAGATTAGGGTGCTCCCTGACGGCTTCAACCCTGGCCTCATTGCGCTTCCTTAGTTTTGGTAGCTCCTCTGTTCCGCGGCCCCTTTTTTGTTATGTGGGTTATCAGGACTGCGAGTGACAAAGTTGTCGTAGTCCAGGGTTTACTAAGCGTGGCCTTGGGTGCCAGGATCCTATTTCACTCATGGTTCGTAAGTTATACATGCTCGTTAAGGCATTTTTTCTTTGTTCCACAGTAGGGAAAAGATTTCATATGAATGCTAACGAATCTGTACTAAATTTTCTTTTTAGGAAGTTCGACAAACCGAACAAAAAATCTCTTTGAGGAATCATTGATTCGGAGATCATCTCATTGTATTCAATATCTTTTAAACAGTTTGGAAATTGTTATTCAAACTACTATTTCATTTTGGTGGTACGGTATAACTTCTAATTTGGTACGATGCCCAGTCATTGTCTAGCTGTTTCAAACGTAACTGTTGTCACGATCAGTTGGCCGGCAAACTCTTGCCGATTCCAATTTACTATTGCACTGGCAATTTATCTGGTTCACCTCGATCGATTCTCATCAACCGCTGGAACAAGTGGCTCCCTTGACAGAACCCACTGATTTCGAGGAGTTTCAGTCGAGGCATAGAGAAATGTGGTTTAACTTGGTTTGAACATGGATCGACGTGGAAGCTTCTCATCCCTTGATGATGATCATGAGCCAAGGGAATACGTGCCAGTTTCTGGATTACGATAAACATCTTGAGTGTCAAGAAAAACAAGTTGCGAGAGATTAAGGATGTTGGAAAGGACAGAAAAAAATGTTGCTGATAAAAATATGCCTCGTCATGGAAGGATCAAATGGAGAAGTTCCATCAGGATCTTCATCATGGGATCAATGTTATTGTGGCCTCTCACCACACACACGGACCTGTTTCAGGCTGTACATGTGAATTCTGTGCTACAGCAGTTACAAGAAACCTTCGGATTGTTCGTGATAACGAGCAATATCGCATTAACGAGAGAGCTGGGATGACGAAAGGGGATGAGGATTCATGTCGTGATATTATGATCCAAGAGTGATCGCCGAGAACACCCCGGCATCTAGAGGACAGCCACGCCGAGTCAGTACACGTATCACTATCCAGTAATAGTGCTGAAAGCTCCACTCTTGCATCCGAGACAAATTAATCAATACAGGATCTCCATAAAGCCACCCATTTGAATGTGTAAAATAAGCAGAAGGTATAGTATTTCTGGTAGAGGTATTATTAATTTTTCTTCTCTCAAGCACAAATGGTGACATTTAATAATAAATAAATACTCGCAAACAAATGTATAAAAACACACAATTAAAAGTGAAACTAATTTTTTTGACGATTATAAAATCATTTATCGTTTAACTATTGAAGTTCGATCCAATTTTTTTATATATTCATAGCGCATTCATCCAATGTATTAAAGTCTTTCAACAGGGTTCAAAAGTATAATCTCAAATCTTGTATTTTCACGTGAAGTTTTTACGAATTCTATCACACGTGCATATGCTCGACCTACACGGGCTTGACTGTGTTGCTATAAATCACAAAGTTCAACATTTTATGTAAAAGTACAAGGTTGAAGCTTTCTTTTGAGACCCGATAAAACGTTCGGACACATTGGGTTTATGCGCTATAAATTCTCGAGAATGGCAAAAAAAACACGTTTTTTTGACACTCTGACCTCAATTTTTTCAAGAACCAGACGTGATGAAGAAGTTTGGCGACAGAATCCATTTTCAGCGGGAAAAAAATTGTCGAAAACGCCTTCTAACATTCCCAGTGTTATTGATACAAATTTTTGTATTAATATTGAAATTAAATGAAGTACTCAACTTTAATAAATTAATTTATTACTCATTCTATTGACCCGTCAGTGGTCGTGCTACTTCCAGTTTAAACGTTGGTCGCGCGATGAGATTTTCTTACATGAATAGTTTCAAGGGGTTAACTTGATAAATAGGGACTTGAAAATAATTTCGCCACAGTAATTGTGACTTTTATACATTTGTATTTCTCAAAAACCATAAATACAAGGATAATTGATACTATAAAACAATAAATAATGAAAAAAATAAACAAATAATAATTGAAAAAAAATTAACTCTTTTATCATACAGAAGAATACATTTGAAGAAGATAGAAAAAATTTCAAATACTTATACCATTTGAAATTTTGGAGTAATTATCGTTTTAATAAAAATGTGAGAAAAAGTCTCATAGTGCGACCGCTAACGGGTTAAGATAGAAAATAACCACTGTGTCTTTATTATTTATGAATTAGTCAAAGTGTAAATGTGTATTATTGATGTCTTACTTGCATTGAATGAAATTGTTACAAAGTTCAGATTTGGTAAAAATGACGCAGGCGACCCGAGGGCACAATTATAGTATATATTTATATATGTTTGTATTGGATTTTAAACTTAATTCTCCCTGTTTTATATGAGATAGGGTAACTAGTATTATTTTCATAGAAGTATAATACTAAATCTATACTGTGTTGAAGTATTGGACATAACCTGCAATATTCAGTATTCGAGAGTGAACTCACTTGTACACACTAATTTTTTTTATAATATCGAAAATGTCAGGTTTTGAACCAACGAAACAGCATATGCGGGAAGCTTTGCTTTTTTGTTGTTTCAATTTAAGAAAAAGTGCTGCTGAAAGTCATCGCTTGCTTCAAGAAGCTTATGGTGAACATGCTCTATCTGAAACAACTTGCAGATATTGGTTTAAACGATTCAAAAGTGTCGATTTTGACCTTAAAGACAACGAACATTCAGGACAGCCGAAAAAATTTGAAGATGAAGAATTGGAGGACTTACTGAATAAAGATCGATATCAGACCCTTAAAGAATTGTCTGATACATGAAACGTTACTGAAATGGCTGTTAGCAAACGTTTACATAATCTTGGACTGGTTCAAAAAGCGGATAATTGATTACCACATCGATTAAATGAGAGACAACTCGAAAAGCGAAAAACGATTTGTGATTTGCTGCTTGAACGATGCGAAAGGAAGACATTTTTACATCGAATCGTGACTGGCGATGAGAAATAGGTTTACTATGAAAATCCCAAACGAAAAAAGTATGGGTATTGCCAGGTGAACCAAGTTCATCAACACCAAAATGCAACATTCATGCTCAAAAGGTGATGCTGTGTATTTGGTGGGATCAACAAGGTATGATGTACCATGAGTTGCTGAAACCGTGTGAAACGATCGCAGCTTTTCGCTATAAACAACCATTAATGAAACTAAACCAGAAATTGAGAAAAAAGCGGTCTGAGTACGCCAAACGTCGTAACAAACTAATTTTGCTCCAAGACAATGTTCGGCCACATGTAAGAGAAAACGTAAAAAAGTATATAGGGTGGAGGTTAATATGTAGAATAACCAAACTATAGAACGGTTAATATTTCGAAATTTTAGTATTCACAACATTCGATTAACGAAAAATAAGAAATTCGAAGTTTATATTTTCGATAGTATGTTAAGTTGAATGCGTATTTGATGTAATATTTTTTCTTTGATCGCGCATTTATTTGAAAATATATATTCAGACTGTCTATACTTCAAATGCAGATAATATAGATTGCCCTAATGTGAGAAGTTTATATTTTCTAAATTCGAAATGGAGAGCAATTCTTTTATTAAGAGACCAAAATATATAGTATGAATAATTCGAAAGTGAATTTTTCGAATGATAAAAAATTAGAAGTACAAAATAGCGAACATTGTGAAGCACGAATAATGACAAGCAATACTTTACAGCCCAGAGGCTCCTGTTATTTCGACCATTCGACTTTCTGGTGTTTCGCTATTTTGACCACATTAATATTTTGTCTTTCGTTAAAATATATTTGAATTTGTGAATATTCATAATATTACCGATTTCAGTACTTGACGACTCGAATGCGTAATAGTCGAACTTTTTTAAAATCGCTATTCCAGCCTTCGTCATTTGGGCTACTATTATATTTTGTTTTTGACGTAAATGTACTTCGAACTCTTTAATTTCTCATTTTTTTATTTCCAGCATAAAGGCTATAGTAGAATTAATCTGTCTACATACTACCATTCTTTAATCAAAAAATTCGCAGTTTTAGCTGTTCGAAGTTTTAATCATTCGAAAATCTTACTCCCACCCAGTATATAAAGGACATGAACTGGGAAGTCTTACCTCACCTGTCGTATTCACCGGACATAGCACCGTCTGATTATAATTTGTTTCGAACGATTCATAATGATCTGTCATCACAGCATTACAAGTCTTTTGAAGATATCAAAAAATGGATCGATGAATGGATCGCCTCAAAAAGCAACGATTTCTATTAGCGTGGAATCCATTTGTTGCATGAAAGATGGGAAAAGGTCGTAGCTTCTGAAGGACAATACTTCGAATAAAATAGAATGTACCGTAAACTGTAAATAATTTTTTTTTTAATTGAAAAACAGCAGGAATTAAGTTTAAAACCCAATATATGTAACCAGAGTGTTCTCGTTAAGAGCTTTGCAGGCGGGGGTTGATCTGAAGATAGTGACGAGGAAAGGAAGAAGAGAGATAGAGAGAGGGGGGGGGGGAGAGAGAGAGAGATAAAAGTGAAATATACAGGTAAGACAGGGAGCAAGATAGTAAAGCTTAGTCTCGTTTCACGTCTCTCCAGTTATCCTTATCCTCGATCTCTCCTTCGTCCCTTGACGTGATACCGAGGGTTGAAGGAGATAAAATAGGTACAAGATGGAAGAACAAAAGTAGAGCGAAGTGGTATAGTAGCGTCAAGGTATTTTTTTTTTCCAGAAACAATTGAGCCACCAATTTTTTGGTACATTAAATTATTGTTCGTAATGGTATTGCTAATTTTCCACTACAAAATGATTTGTATAATTAAAATCGTTTTTCCCCTCTAGGTGCAAACTTAACAATCAATAAATCAAAACTTTAAAAACTTCACCACATATGAATGTGAAATTTAATTATATTTTTCGTAGTCTCCGTTTATCCGATGGGAAAAATAAACATTTTGCGAGTATAAAATATGATAAAAGGTGGGATCGTAATAGCGTCGACAATTAGATTATTCAAATAAAGGAAGGATAAACGAGACAGTGAGAACGAAGTAGGGTGAAATGGACACTGCAAACAAATATATTCCTGGGATAGTATTCCATGAAGTATAATGTTTCCGCGAGGATCAACATTAGGTGGGGGTTGCATAATAAATAGGAATTGATGTCACGAGGACGATATAGATGTGAAAACACGCGCGAAATGGACGACAGGAGTGCGTGCGTACGACAGCGTCATCTCCCGATTCAAATCATTATCTGGCTTTACCAATCGGAGGATAATGGACGCGAACTCGTAATGCTATAAACAGAAAGCATTTATATATCTCGGAATACGGATGAAGAAATATTACGCGTGAAAAATGCACCACCATTCTTATTTTTATTTTCCTATTAGGCTTACCAAGCCGATTTCACGATTTTAATGGCGCCTTTTTTTCAATTTATCATACCGGAAATGATTCATAACGTGAGCTATAGCTATTCTGAGCGAGTATCGACTTTCTTCTCATTTCTGTTTTCAAGCGTGTACTTTTCGATAATTTATGAGTTCAGTGACGTGATTTGCGAGTGGCAGAGAATAGCGAAGAAATTTTTGAGACTCTCGGTACCGACAATAAAGTTTTGGTTACCGTCGTCAGAGATGCCAACGTCAATGTTCGTCGTTCGCCGAGGCGCCTGACTTTTCTTAACGAGGCCAATCGAGAAGTTCGTTCAAGGGTCAAACTCGCCCGTTGCGACGGGACCAGCGACGACCGAGTGCTCTTCTTCAGCAAGATCCAATAATAATTTTCATTTATTTTTTATGCACTACGAAGATATTGTTTCATGCGTCGATTCTGTGAGATCATTTTTTATTCCATGCCCAATCTCCGCTATACATTTTTTGAGCTACAATACGAAAGAAACTTATTATCATTTCGATTAAACAAAATGTTAAGAAATATTTGTTGAATTGAAATTTTAGTTCATTATTTCAAAGAGGAATTCATCAAAATTGTCCTTTAAAACTCGGTACAGATATTGTCAAGCGTTAGAGTCAAGAAGCTTTTATAATACCCTTCACAGAGCCAGGGTAAAAGCTGAATTCAAAATTAATTTCAATGTCTCTCTCGAATATTTTTGGATGATTGCAGTTTCATATAGTCTGCGCACCGAAAAAATACATTTTTTTCTCTGTGTATCGGAGTTTCGATGGTGCAAATGTGAGTTTCGTGTAAAAAAAAATTCAGCAGATAAAGTAATTTATCTGCACCAGCATATATTCGCTATCTCTGTTTCATATCGTGAATAGAATAGGAGCTCGTTAGTTCGACCAAAAAAACCAACATATCGGTTGACATATCGGCAGCTGTTCCTGCAAATTTTTTTTTATCTTTACAAAAAAATATCGTATCACAAATTTAAGATAAATATTAAAATATCGAAATCATGAAAAAACGTTTTTCTGAAATCATCCAATTAGTTGAAGCGTCGGCTTTTCGGTTCCAACAAAATCGTGTTATTTTTTGTAAGGTGCAACAGAGTAGGGAAGAGAATTTGATGATATCGATTCGTTGATATATTTTGTTCGAAGGCCAGGGAATTGTGGAACACCCATTACTACCATGGTGTGCCACTGGTACTGGCTCGCTCTCGTTGTTCGTTTGCTGCTTTATGGAAATTCTCAATGCACCTTATTTCTCAGTTTATGTATCGGGAATTCCAGGCCAGATATACAAATGGATGAGCTTCATTTATTTAGTCTTTTGTTTTTTTTTTTTTTTCACAAAAAACTCAAATGTTTCCAAAGTTTCGCACCATTTCGTTTCATATCGTAAATTTCGCCGATGATATTCAGAATCAATTATTTGGAATAAAATCTGATACGAACCACGTAAATTTAATTTTTCCGATCTCCTTTTGTAGAAAAACATTTTTTTAGTTAAATTTAACGTCGATCGATCGGAAGATGAAATAAAATATAGATGAAATCATTTCATATTTTTTGACGATATGAAACACTGTGAATAAATTAATGAAAGCTGAGCCTCCGCAGAGGGCAAAAGGGTCCTACCCCATTTGACCCGGAATACCTCATACAGCGTGTATATGTGTATATCAGTGTATTGTATTCTAGAGTTTCAATGCCTTCGTTTCAGCAGTGCAATCCAGTGCAACTGTTGGCTCTCTGGAATCGAACGTTTCAACTCGTAAATCATCAAATTCATACAAAAGCTCACGAACCTCCGTATCCCTAGTCCTTTTCGTATATCGCCGTGATCAAATGACGCTTTTTTGCTTCGGCCATTAAAAAAAATAAAAATAAAACGGTCACCATTTTTTTCAACCCTCACTCTGAGAGGCAAGATTTTTTCGGAATGGAAAAGTTCTATTGGACGACCGGAATTTCCCTTTCGCTTTTCACAAAATTAAAATATTGCTATAGAATTTTATCACACGATTTTTACTCTTTGATTATTATTCTATTTTGCAAAAATTTTCAAACAGAAAATATTTATGGTTATATATTATAAACCTTTCCTTAGAATATCGTATTTAATGGATTATATTTTTCTGTCCAATCCTTTCACTTTTTCCCTATTATTTCAAATCCAATTCCCAGACAAATAATCGCCTGTGCGATACAGGCGGTTAAATGTGTTTCCAGTTACTTTGGCACCGTCAAAGCTCAGAAAAACTGCCTGTTCTGCGCGGCGATCGATCCGCAAGCTGATGCGTGGCTAAGCGGTTACCCATCCAAGTATTGTCCTAGCCCGAGCTGCCTGGAAAACCACCAAAGCCACACAACGACCGGGTATAGCTGACGATTTAGTCTTTTGTATTTTTATTTTTTTTTAAATGTTTTAAAGTGTAATACAGTTCAGATAAAAATTGTTTTTAGCGGCCTCGTATTTCTCAACACTGCATGTCATTTCCAGTATTTTTGTTTGAATGTGATAGATTTAAATGGCGATTTCTCGTGATAGATTTTGAAAGGTATTGAGATCGAATTTAGCTTCAAATAATAGAGTGATTTTTGTAAATAAATGCAAAATTTTCACTTTCAAATATAGTCCACTTATGATACATTGGTACACTCGAAACGCATTATTTAAAGTTTGCTTTACTCGTGGAACCTCGATGAGCTCCAGTTTATTCAATCGCGCAGCCTCTAGCGATTGCCTCTCATTTTTCAGACATTTTTTCGTCGTTTGATTTATTTATTTTGTTTTCATCACAGATGCGAGAGTACGTTTTTTTTCGATCAATCACGTAAAGTACACATGAAAAGGCAAGAAAACGATTCGAACGCTAGGAGAAAATAAAATTGAATTTGTAAATTCAAATTCGACAATATTTTTTTCCTCTTTCTATATTTTCTTGCATTTTTTTTTCTTTCATAGCAACCAAAGATTCAATCCATTTGGTTGTGAAATCTGGAAAGCTGCGAAAGAGATAGGGAATCATTCGCAGGAATGAGAGAATACGAATGAGTGAATACGTGGAGAACAAAGCGGATGGACATCGCTCTATTTGATCGGTTTTGTTCGATGCACTCGATGCTCATATTAGCCTCGAAGGATCGATACGAGCGAAACCTCTCTCGTTTCGTCCCTCAAATCCTTTTTTTTTGTTTTATTTTTTTCTCTGTCTATGCGAGAATAAAAATTCCCAAAAGAGAGTATATGGACGAAGGGAAATTGAGTACGTCGAGAAAAAACCAAATAGAAAAAATGAACGGCTCGTTTATATACACTATATATGGCATATCATTGGGATATGAATAGAAAAAAATACGGAAACGACCAAATGTTTCCCAATTTTTTGTCAACAACAGCAGTTTGCTCCTATAGGGTCCGGGGAACATTATATTCCCTTTTTGTAACCAGCAAGCTTGCATATAGCTTGGTCCGTTAACCGAAGCTTCAATAAAAAAAAAATCCAAATAAAAAACCTCGAAGTATTGAAATTTTTTTATAATTATTTTATAGATTTCCTCTTTTAACGGGTTATTCGCAGTTGCAAGGCCAAAAAAAGTCGTTTTTTTACGAATTCTTTCTGAAAAGGGATTTTATTTGACAAATATAAGAAGTATTAATAAATGTAGTGGTAGCTTTTAACTTTATATCGACATTTTTTATTTTCAAAAATATTGATCTACACTGCTCCTGTAGACGATCTCCTGGAGGTCCTCCAAAAAAAGGTGTCTGGCGGTGAGCACGATATCTCCGGTTTGGATTATCTAAAATAAAAAAAACCAAAAAGATTCTATTAGTGGATAGATAAATCTAGGTATTGATCGAAGGAATAGTTGAAATTTTGATTTTTGACAAAATGGCGGCTCCAAAAAGGCTCCAAAAAAAAAAAAAAATCCAATTTTCGACCAAAATTTTTCGTTGAATTGTTTAAAAAAAATAGAAATAATTATCGAAAATCTTATTCCTTCGATCAATACTAATCAATAATTTATCTATCCACTAATAGAATCTTTTTGGTTTTTTTATTTTAGATAATCCAAACTGGAGATATCGTGCTCACCGCCAGACACCTTTTTTTGGAGGACCTCCAGGAGATCGTCTACAGGAGCAGTATAAATCAATATTTTTAAAAATAAAAAATGCCGATATAAAGTTAAAAGCTACCACTACATTTATTAATACTTTCCCTTTTCAGAAAAAATTCGTAAAAAATGCCTTTTTTTGCCCTTGCAACTGCGTATAACCCGGGCCGTTAATGAAACCTTCGAAGTTGACTTGAATAATGCAATTGGTTTTATCGCGACTAAACACTTTTTTAATTTTTAAATTAGTATTGACAATCGTTGACTTAAGAACACAAAATCAGTCACGGTCCATATGACCTTTCCAAACAGATGTTAAAAAACATGAAAAATAATAGCGCGGTGAGCAAGGTGGTATTTTAAAGCTGAAATAATTATGGAGCTAACGAGCCTAAAGTGGAATAGCAACTTCATTTAAGAAGCAAAATTACAGTGCTGTAAAACTTTTTTCGACACGAAAAAACGTGGTAAATGTTCTGACCATTCGTTCAAGAACCTATAAGAATTTTAATGACGTCATCAACCGCAGCTATATTTTTAGTACAAAAAACTTTCCAACTGAGGAAATATTTTTTTTCTATTATGAAATAAATTATGGTTGTAAAAAAAAATGGTTCGTCAACTGAAAAAATGAAACATTTTTTTTATATTTCACATCCTGCGACGTAGCTCATAGTAAAGTTCTCATTGGCGCGATCGATCTTTCGCATTTACTTCTGCAGTCACATTTTCATTATTCTTATTGCTCCGCTGTCGTTAATTTTTTTTTTAGCTCCGTTTTAATCGTTTTATTGGATTTTTTATGCTGTCTCCTCATTTTATAGTCTCGACGATATTCCTATTATTCTTCACAATGAGCATTGGCATATTTTTATATATATATCCCGATCATTTTATGTATATCATACATTCATTACTATTCTCTGTTATTACTAATTAATTAAAACGACACATGCTATTTCCTACTTTTCTACATTCTTTATTATGATTCTGTTGGAAGATAATTAAAATTTTTAATCGTTGATGTATTCGGGTGAATCAATATTTTGTCTGTATTCTGACAAACATTGGGTACAAGTGTTTATTCTCTGGATTTCATTTTTTTTTTAATCCAGGTCGTTTGAATATTGCGACATTTTGATGATAAAGTGATAATACGAGTGAAAAATGTTATAATTACTTAAAATAAGAATTTTAATATTGATCAAGTTGATAAAAAAAATACTAGACATGTGCTTTTTAATATTGATGTATAGGAGCAATATCCTAATGGATTTGTAAGTGTCAGCTCACTTGCTCAATATTCTCTTCTTACGGAGTGTGTCTCACACCCTCGAGTGCACTGTTTCAAGCGACTGCGAGCAGCTCGATCAGTTATTAAACTCGGCTGGCTGCCGTAGTGCTTGGACAAGTTTTGTCTATTAAGGTCTCGACGATCGAGTGCACTCATCGTGATTAATCGTTGTCCTTCCACATCGATTATTTCTTTTTTTCTTCTTCTTCATATCGACGAAAACTTTATCGACGTTTTCCAAGTTCTATTTTTCTCTTTGAAAAAGATCGTTCGATCGTTCATAATATTTGACTAATGATTTTTCAATGTTTTAATTTATGGGACGTTCTAAGTCGAAAATCAATTTCAGTATGATTGAATTGACGAATAACAGCCGCAAAAAATAGTTAAAAGACAATTATTTTCTGTTTTCCTCAATGTTTATTTACTTTTTACGAATAGTTTGGATGACTAAACCTCGAATTACCCATGCACTAATACACCTTGCCTTTATGCATTTCCTCGAGCTGGCTATATTACATATTTACACGTTTAACACCCGTACGAGCGCACGAACCCGGCTCTGTACAGAGCGTGCGGTTCATACTCCCCCCCCCCCCCCCCCCCCCCTCGGGGTTTGGGGTGAGTTCGAAGCTGTAGCTGAAACTGCTACCAAACGATATGAGAAACCGCAACAGTCTCGACATTCGCGTGCAGATCTACTTCGCAGTCTCTTTTCTATGTGTACATACATATACATAAATACGGAGCTCGAATAAAAAAGGGCGTAAGTACAACACTTTTTTATGCCATTGATATTTTTTTAACTTGTGAAAAAAGCTTCAAAACATTTGGACATTGACATAGTTCACAAGTTCAAACAGAGCTTCCGCCGTTTCGGCTGTAATTTATGCAAAAAGAAATTAAATCTTTTGTCGAAATTTCACGTTTTCGTTCCGGACACCCTGTACGTGTGAATTTAACGTATGCGAAGTACGTGTGTTCGTATTTATGGTAAGAGTTTTTGTTCCTATCGATTGTACAAATTGCCACCCTTCATGCTCCCTAGACACTATTTCTAATTCTTTTTTTTTAATTCAATATTTCTCCCTGGAAGAAATCGAACAGAGTTCAGCTCTATATCTATGGTGCTTCGGAGCAATTAATTGTTCTTACAACGACGAACATCGCGTGTTACGATGCACTTTCATTTGGAAATACTTGCCTGGACTCAAGCACCAAGGGTGTGTTGTGCATCGTAATTAATTGCATCGACCAAGGTAAAATTTATAAAATTATTTCATTTCGCTATATAAGTTTTGGAGAAAAAACACTTCAAAAACCGACTAATCTTATTGGATATAGGGTCAATAGAACAAAAAACGAAAGGCGAGATTGTTTCTCTCAGAATTACTAAAATAAGCTGTAATTTTTGGATTGATAGCTTTAAGGATTGCAGTTTGCCATGCGTAATTTCTGTTTTTCCGGAAATCGTCATTGTCACCGATCGAACCAATTTCACGTTAGACCATTTTTATGAATAGTTTCTCACGTGTGTTTCGAAACTTTGTATATACGCGAGCCATGTAAACTTTTGTGTTGGCTTCTTCATTATTACTATTTTTTATTCAAACGAAAAAATGGTTCGAGCTACAAACTACAGTGAATAAAACAAAAAAAAACAACTTTATTCTTTTTTTGATTTTTTCCAATAGTTGTCGCTGGCTGCTGGATCGAAATAATTGTACCAGGGACTTCACATAGAGGTGAGGATCTCGCAGCCCTTTTATTTTCATTCGTCGTGGTTCACTGAGCGAGTTTTTTTCTGTAAGGTATCAAAAAAAAAAAAAACAGATCTCTTTTACATTTTTCTCACTCGCGCTCGATTTTTCGCCTCGGGGAGTGTTTTGCCTCTTTTATTTCCTATTTCTCCTTTCGCCTAGAGAACTCTTTTATTTTTACCATTTTATTTCCTGCATCGCTGCCTCTTAATTCGATTTTTTTCGCTTCGCTCTGCCCTTGGATCGTTGTCGCCCTATTTTGAATCAAATTTATCGCTGATTTTTCATCCCTTCCAGAAATGAACTCGATACCGAATATAGAAACGTAAATATTTAGTCAGGTGGATATTGAATGCAAATTAAAAAGGACAATTTATTTTTTGCGTATTGCTAATTTATTCAACATTTCTTATAGTGTTGTTTTTTACTACGACGACAAAATTGATATCCCTTTTTTTCAGACAATATGATGGAGAGGGGTGTTAAAAAGAAATATTTTGTTGCAGGCTCACTTACGATGATCGTGTGCCTCAAAGAAAGAGAGAGAGAGAGAGAGAGAGAGAGAGAGAGAGAGAGAGAGAGAGAGAGAGAGGAGAAAAAGAAGTCGGAGAGTTCATGAAAAATGCATGAATAAGGTGAACGTTACAAAGGCAAATGTTTCGTTTGATAGTGCGAATATAAAGAAGCCTCATTATAGGGAAATTTTTTTGTCTTTTTTCTCAAGCAAACGACTTCTCAGACGATGTCTCTGATCTCTCGTAGGGTTTGGCGTCTTTTGCTGAGACTTACTAAGATCAGGCTTGTAGTATCGTTCGGACCAATTTTTTTTCTGCTTGGTACGAGCTTCTAGAGCAAAATTTGAGAGAGAAAATTTGTCTCTTTATTCACTATTCATGGTGATAGAAAAAAAATAGAAACGACCAGAACAAATGATTGACCAGAGAGGATGATGTCGATGAAGATTAAAAGGGATTCAATGTCGATATTTTTATCTATTCACCAAACATAACAATAGTTTTAATCAAAATATTTAATTCATTTACGTTGAATATCTTTGGGCCAATTTCTATGAATCGTATTGTTTATTTTTACAAAATTTATGTCCATTGGAGTATTTTTTTTGCATCCATTTTAATTTTCTAATATTAATCAATAACATTTATATTAAATTATTGATTTGATTAAGTTTACGTATAAAATAATCACCAGCACTAATAATGGTCGAGAAAAAAATGTCGTGATTCCTCATCTCGTTCGCATTCGAGTCTCTCGGACCACGAGAGACTGGCAAGAGTTTTTCCACGTGCTGTACGGGACTCAGGCCTCGCAAAATCCGGTCTAACGTGATCTGAAACGGGTATGAGTCTCGAGGCGTGTGCATGCGTATGCTTTGCTGAAGCTATATTGACGGACGACCAAAAAGCGTAAAAAGTCATTTTTTCATATCGAGATTTTATCTCTGCTTTATCAATAATAAATAGTAACAATAATCAAATAAATTGTACTAAAGAAAGTCGAAATTTTCGATAAATTATTGAAAAACTATATGAATAAAATTAAATTAGAATAAAACGATTTTGAAAAATTATCTGGTATCTTATCTTCAACGATAAAAACGCAATAGTTTCAATGAATTCGACTTATACGTAATGACGTATCGAATTACATACTTGGTTGATATTGTGCCTCGCTATTATCATGATTATTAATAAGAGTCGAGTTACTCGATTGCAGAGTCTAAAATATATAAATACATTTAGTGATTAGAGTCACATGCATCTAAGGATTTTATTGAGAAGATAATTTGAGAAATGAATGACGTCTTCCGATCGTTCTGTTACAAGAATTAATTAGTTCTATGTAAACAATGAAAACAAATGTGAATTCATTGTATGCTGGAATAGTGTAAAATCCAGTAACCTTTTGAAAATCGAATAGAAAAATTGTGACTTCGACATCATTGGGTTATGTAAACACAAGTATTATAAACTTCTTGATGGGCAAATGTTTGCGCGATCTAACGAACGGTGAAAGTCTTGGTAAAACTGCAAATATTGCAACTCGATGATGTGTGAGAAAGGGAAAAAAACACAAACATATTAAATTAGCACATTTGACTCGTCACCATTTTTCCTTCCTCACAAAGATTTCTTTGTGCAAACATTTATTTTTGTCCTTCAAAATGTTGCGTCTCTGATAGAGGAAGCTTTGTAAATACGAAAAAAAAAAAAATAAATACAGAACAATTTCAGAACAAGGAATTATTCCAATGGCTGTAAAAAGTTTGACCCGTATAACCACACTAGTGCGAATTTGCACCATCGAAATCGTATTTTTTGAAAATTTTTGTTTTGATTGTGATGTATTTACACTATATGAATATTATTTTTCGCATTCGAGACTATTATCATTGAATTTCTGGGGGTTTTTATTCCAAGAAACTCGAGTTATTAAATGATTTGTGATTATTTATGCAAGAATTTGACGATCCAAAATCCCAAATCGGACTAGTGTAGTTGGTACGTATCCCCGATAGAAGTGTGGTTACTACGGGTTAAAGATATTAAGAATGTTCGGAAATGTAAAAAATTAGAATTTATGATAATTAATAAGTCAACAAAATTTCGTCTTACCCACGAAAAATCCTGTTTGGTAGAATCGCGACTGCTGTATAGTAGGAAGGAGGATGGAAAAACCCCTTTTCGGAGAGATAGCAAAAAAAAATAATTCACTTCTCAAAACTGACACTCTTGATTTGTTTTTTTTAAGATTTATTTTTGGAAAAAATCACTCACAGCTAACTCATGCACGATTAAGACGACGAAAAAAGAAGAGAACGAAACAGAGACTAGCGCTGATAAATTGTATATTTGAGAACGTAACACAATGTCGAGTGGAAAATAATCACAGTTGTATCGTTGCATTCCTTGGAAGCTGAATACACGTGTGAAATGGCACAGTAGTTGAGGATCGTATATGAACAGACGAGAAGATTTTTTTAACACACTTTCGCGCCTTTTTCCTATGCGATATTAAGCTACGAATGATAAATAATTAGCGGTACGATTATCATTAAAATCACAATTGAGACACTCGTCACTATAAACTTCAATACGTTGGTAATTCTAATCAAATTTTGATTGATTTTCGTGTTTTTTTTGGACGAAAAAAAATAAATAATTGATCAATGGCAATATTTGAGATTAAAGCTCTGAGTTTAAGTAACGCGTTCGGTTGACAAACGTGAACTGAATAGTAGAAGCGCGGAGCTGTGTGGCGAGAAACCGAAGTAACCGAAGTAGTAACGGCAAGAGAGCTCGGCAGTGGTGGCAAGTTGCGCGCGACTCGCTTCAACTTGCTCTTTACTTGCATCTTGCATCTCCGTTTATCATCTTTCAAGACGATGCATGGGTATTCTTTCTCTTCCTTCCTCGTGTTCTTCCTTTCTAACTTTTCCCTTTTCTCCTTTTTCCTTTATCTCTATCATCTTCTCTTCGTTTCAATTCATTTTTTTTATCCCTCTTTATTTTTGCTGCTGTTCGCCTCTTCCTTCGATTCTGAGTTTCTGTCTCGTCTTCTCTCAATCCATCTTTTCTCTCTCCTCCGCTCCTTTCCCTTCTTCATTCATTATACGATGATCTTCTCCTCAAATTGTCTTATTCGCTCTTTCATCTTGCAAAAAAGAACTTTGAGGAGAAGATGGAGAAAAATCGAAATATGTATTCGTCAATATTTTCCCATTTGACAATAACAATGATATAAACTTCCTTGTTTAACAATATGTTGGCTCTCACACTCTTAGCTCTTAATGTGGCTTCGGTCCCGCGCAAAAAAATAGTCTTGCCGGGATCTCGCATACTCCCGTATGCAAGACTTTTCTCATTGGTTTTGATAGTCTCGCCGAGACTCTTTCTAAGACTTTTCGAAATTCTTTTCGAGAGTCTCACCCACAGACTATTTCCAATATTTTTAAAAACTTTTTTTGGGAATCTCGCCGAGACTGTTCCTAAGATTTTTTGTAACTTTTTTTTCTCTTTACATTTATTGATGGTGATAACGAATGACATTGGATGTAAAATTTTTTTTAAAATCATTTCAAAGCTTTAGGCAAGACAAAGTGCAATGATTGCAACGTCTTTGGTCTTTGGGACCAGTCTATAGCCTGTGATTTGATAATATCGAGTTGAAATCCCGACGAGACTATATAGAAATCGGGCGGACTATCCGTGGACGAGAAAGATGGCCACCTGTCGAGTAAAATTGGAAGCTCTACAAACTTTTGTTTTTTCAACCGGTCGGTGGCATCGAGCTGTTGTCGTTCGCGTCCTCGTATAGCCTACCCGATTCTTATATAGTCCAGTCGGAGTTTTATCTCGATATAAAAAATCGCGTCACTGATCGCGTTGTTTGATCTTATTCCGATCAATACCAACATTTTGTCTTGCTTGAAAGAATCAGATGTTTTTTTTATCTCTTAATCTTTAAACTGTGTATAGACTATGCAATATATCGCAACAATTCCCAAAAAATCGCGCCGTGAATCTCGGATAGATTTTTCTATTCAAGATTCATGACTAGATAGAAAGTTTCGGAAAGGGGCTCGGCGAGACCATCGAAAGGAATTTAGGAGAGTCTCGGAAAGAGTCCCGGCGGGATTGTCGAAAAAGAATTTGAAAAAGTCTTGGAAAGAGTCTCGGCGAGACTCATCAATAATTCATAAAAGTCTTGGAAAGAGTGTCGGCGAGATTCGTTAATAATTCATGAGTCTTGGAAAGAGTCTCGGCGTGACTCTCAAATATATTTTCGGATGGACTTGGAAAGAGTCTTGGCGAGGCTCTCGAAAAAAGTTTCCGATAATCTCGGAAAGAGTTTTGGCGAGACTCTCGAAAACAATTTCGAAAAGTCTTGGAAAGAGGCTCGGCGAGACTCTCGAAACCAATCAGAAAAGTCTTGTATACGGGACTATGCGAGATCCCGGCAAGACATCCCGGCCGGACTCCAGGTGAGCGTCTCGGCAAGACTATTTTTTTGCGCGGGGTGCTTACATCACATTTTATACACTCGTCTTATGTTGCATCCGGATACTAGGAAGTCTATTATTTCGTCAGAGCTTTCATCACGAGACACAATCTTCTCCCTCGTCTCAAGCTTGTTCGTATCTCTCTTTTTCTTTTTCTCCCTCCATTCCTCTTCTCTCTCTCTCTCTCTCTCTCTCTCTCTCTCTCTCTCTCTCCCTCTCTCTTGTACTCCTCTTGACATTACAGAGATTCTCGATACGCACGTCACGTGGAGCGAAAAGGGTTGGGGTTGAAGTAGAGGGGAACTTTCAGAGGTAATAGTGCGAGGGGGGTAGTTTTTGCGCACGGGGGATGATAAAACTCTGGTGGCTAACTGCTGCACGAACATGCACTTTGCCCAACTCCTCTTCGACAGACGACGATGCTTTATTTTTTCTCTTTTTATTTTTACTTTTTTTCTATCTTTTACCACACCTATCGCTCTTCGTCGTCACACCGCAGTCTTGTGGACAGAAAGTTGAAAAATGTTGAGGGTGCATCCAACGCTTGAGATCTCGTGGCCCCATCGCGTGTACATGGAGAAAGAAAAATCAATTTTTTATTTCGTTTTGTTCGTACAAAGAAGTTTGATGAATTTGTTACGAATAATGAGCATATTTCGACTATTTTTAAATACATAAACTACTCGCGTTTTTCTTCCTCAAACTTTTTACAAATCCGTTGAATCTTCAGGTTGATTTGATCTTTCAAAGGTTTTCGCCATTTGAGTATGGTAAATTATTTCAAATCGTTATATGCCCCTTTAGCTCCGTTTTTAATACTCCATTTCCAGTATTGCGAGTACTCTGTGGCTTCCTGACTAAATACGAGTGCTGTACAGAACTCTCGACGTTTTGTTCACATAGCGCGAACTTTGAGGATTCTACGTGATTTTCTCTCTAGCCAGCTAACAGTGAAACTCAGACAGTGCAAACGTCAAGTATTACACAACCTGAACCTCCTTTCAACCCCAACCGAATATCATCGCTCGTGTGTAACTTTATAACCATGGAACTTTATCATCTCTCTTATACGTATATGTTTACGCAATACTTGACCATAAATTTCACGAGAAAAAGTGAGGAAATACGGAGGATTCGTAACTCATACCCATTATTCGTTTTGAAGCGTAAAAGAACATAGTACAAGGGTCTTTACTCTTACGCAAAATTCACAATGAAATTTCATTTAAAGTTAATTCGAATTTCTCCCCGAGAAATTTGATTGTGGTTCAAACTGAATTTACTCTAATGAGATAACTGAATAATAATTTTACAAACATTACATTTCATTATTAAATAATTTTGTATCACTTAGGAATGTTCATTTTCCATAAGGATAGTGAGGTTTCATTATAATTGATAATCCTTGGTCCAAACCGATCCGCTAAACCGTATACGATATATATATATATCTCTTATATTTGAGGAGGGCTGGTGGATGTTCTTCATGCAACGGTGGTTTGACCGAGCGACCTAATTACGAGATGCACTCACGTAATTACGCGAGTGAGAGAACAGGATGCAGAGTCGCCTTTAGATCTTCCACTGCCCCCCCCCCCCCCGCCCTTTTCGACCATCCCCTTTACTCGCATCCTTTTCTCATCCCGTAATATTACCAATGGTTACCACAGTTATACTGCCTATAGTAGACGGAAAAAAATAATCTGTAAAAATTAATGGTCGATATTTAAAAATTACTGAAACTAAAACAAAACGTACAGTTGAAAACTGTAAATTACTCGTTTTACAGTGTGTTCCATTACAAAATAATGGATTTAATGTGTTCTTTACTCTCTGCTCAGTTATATTAATGCTGATCTTAACTGTAAAAAACTCAATGTCCACAGCAAAAAAATTACATAGCAATAATTACAAATAAAAACGAGGAATCCCACTGTGTATGAAATGTAAAATTTACAATGCCCCCAGTAAAATATTTAGTACGTATATGAAAATAAACTGTAAACCAATACGATTTACTGATATTGAAAATTGCAAAGAATGTTAAACGGCATTCATGAAAAATTGTAATTAGAAAATATCAAAATTGTGTATTTCCTATTGAGAAAATTACCGTCGACATAAATTAGAAATTGCAGTGTGCCCAGTAAAAGTTCGAAAACGTACTGCAAAAGTTGCTATGTTACTTTCAATTTTTACAGTGTACACTGTAATCTCTCCAGACACGTGAGCCAAGAAATTTCAAGGTGAAACACTTATTGAAGACTGTTGCTGTATTTGATTATTATAGCTCAAACAATGGGGGGAGGGGACGAATTTTCAACTACACGGAAGCGTTACGGACATGATACATTGTAATATATGAAAATTGGATATTTTTTATATTTAAAATTTTTCTTGCTTTCAAAAAAGACTTCTCTCATAGATTATTCATTGACGTTACCGATTATATTTCGGATTCGATATGTACGTATCACTTTTTTTACTAGTAATTACCAAGTAGATAGTGGTGTAATAGGTAGCGTTCGTGCGCGTTAGATCATAGATAGGTAGGTAGGTAGGTAGGTCAGATCAAATCCCAGTGTAGGTAGAAAAATTTTTCGGCAGAATTTATGTGGAAAGTGTGATGGATGTAAGAAAATATGATTGAAAATACATTTATAATTAAAGAATTGTTTAAAATTTTATGTTTTAAACAATTTTATGGTTATATTTAGGTAATTCTGATGAGGTTTAGTTTATTATTTCGTGTACTTTTTACTGTTCGACACTGTAAAAATTTATTTGATGAACATGTAACATATTATTTACAGTATTAGTATTTTTCACCACAGGAACTTGCAGATTTTGTTTAAAGTTTCATGAAAAATTGATGTTTACGCGTCCGGAAGGCGCTACTAATGTGGAAAACTATAAAGTTTCATGGAAATCCCAGTAAAAACTACAGTTCATTTTTTTCCGTGTATACTTCCTGAATCCTTCATCGAATCACTCTCATACGTCAAGTTTTCAATTTTCACATGTATGGGAGATTTCGCCAAAATTTGATTAGCAAAAATTCGTCACTTCGAATGTGGTCCATGATTTCTTTTAACGTTTAACCAACTGAGGAAAAAATACTGAACTTCCTTGACATTTAGAATCTTGACATTTTTTTCTTTAATCATTTGTATTTCTCCAATTAGAAATTCAAAAGAAACAATTATTTGTTTAACCATAAAAAATGATAAATTAGGATTTTTTTCATCATCCCCTTGTTAGATTTGTTTTGTTATCAGTTGCTTTTTATCTTCCATTAGTCAGTTCATAAAATCGCATCAATTTTTCTTGCATTCTATGTGTTTATGTATTCGAGTATTCAACAATCCGGACGAGTTTAATGGGCGAGAATGGAATCGTGAGCGAGGATTCGGTCTCTCGCGCTGTAAACGTGATATCGTGACCCGCGAATTCCCGGATCGTCGCTTCGGAAAGGGGGGATCTGGAAGAGAAAATTACGTGTACGAAACGCGACACGAAACACGGAATTTATTCCAATCGTAATGTTCCGGGGTGCTTGTCCAATGGATCGCGTTCTTCTGGCACACGAATATTTATTCTTTTTTTAATACGCTTTCTCGTCTGCAGACTTTTTATTGCCTGTACTCTGCCAATTCCTAGGCGGGTTTCCGTTTTTATTTCTATGGGTACGGATTTTTCGATTTATTTGTTTTTTTTTCGTTTCCAGTTCATGGGAAAAATAATTGGACAATAAATATTTTTTTCATATTTAGTTGTTTTAATTTTTATTTTTTGTTCTCGTCATCGTTATGTTTGCATTCTCTGTCTCGCCTTTTCTGCCTGTAGAGTACTGGTCAATTTTCCGTCAAACTTCGAGCCCAAACTTTCCGTTGCCCTTTCCCTTCATTTAACTTGTTGCACGCTTCCTTTCGACCCCTTTCGTCGAGGGTTTCGTGTGGCTCTAATGCAAACAAATGACTGTGGCCAACTTCCTTGGCTTTATCCCCATTCTCTCTGCCTAATATCTGGCTCGATGCCAGCTACGCGTGGCAAGATATGGTCAAGATGGCATTTTAATACCAAAACTGCGGCATGATCTGTCATACGTACGAGGATTGAGATATGCGGACAATGAAAAAAATTTGATAATTCAGCGTTAATTAGAAAAAATGCAGATCGTTATCACGAAAAAAAAAAAAAAAACAGCTCCACGATCATTGGCTTTGCTAGGCATGTTTGCTTGTTTAAATTCAATCTTGTGTCGGGCACAATTTTTTTTTCAAATCCTCTGAATACATATCCAGGGATGTTGGTATGAAAAATCGTCGTCAGGAAAAATCTGACGTATGTTTCAGTGCGGATCGATGCAAATGTCAATCCCATTGAGGCATACAACATACGAGGAATGCAAACACACATTGGGAAACATAGATTGAACTATTGACGGAAGAGAAATTGAATAGGACGTGGCTGAATTCGGTGGAGACATGTGTTTGAGGGTGTGTCAACGATCCCTATTATCGGTCGACCTTATTTACGCATCGAGCCCCTAAAGGGCTCGGAGTGTAACGCGCACCCGTTCAGCCGATAAACACGATCGTCAAAAAGGGAATGAAATTCCCCATTCATCTGGGATGCAAATTCCGCGATACCGAATGAGACAAATAATATGCATATTTATGAGATATTTTACGTGAAATATTCACAATGAAATTGTGATCCCTCTTTAAAATGGATGCGAATAGTTTATTTATATTTTCTACAGAACAAAAAAGTACATCCGAGCGTTAACGTTCTTCGATTGGGCCATTTTTTTCTTATTCTTTCAACCAATTCCATTTTTTCTGCAATCTGAATCTGGTGAGGTAAAACTCTCTAGACAAAGAAGCTACAAGTACAACAACAAAAATGTCTATAATATTAAATTTAATTTTCTTTATGTTGCATTTTTTCACAAACTAGAGGCGGATTTACTAAATTTTAGAGTGCTCGTTCAGAGTAAGCTGATTTTTTTTCTTATGTTCATTTTGCGAGCAAAATAATTACTAAAATATTTGAATTAAGTCCTACAAGCTTTGCAATTTTATTTTCGTAAATAAACAACTGATAGAAATGTTGATTTTTATTAGTATTTTTTATATTTATTAGTGAAATGAAGGAAATGAAAGATGTAGATTTATTATCACAGTAATTAATTACTATGATTAAACCATTTTTTTACATACAAAATTAATTTAATTAGCGTCTAACGAACAAAGTAAAAAAGGCTTTGCCGTAACGAGAGAAGGTCGAGGATGAGCTTGACGATTTTTTTTGTATATCGACTTTCCGCGGTTTCACCACAGGACAAAATAAACGAGAACACGTTGGCATCCTCTGTGATGAGATCTCCAGTCTCATCGTCGTCATCCTCGTTGCCGGAATCGTCGTATCTTTTTTCGTAGAGTTGCTGTTTTTTTGCGACAAGAGCTTTTCCTCATTTCATTCTGATACACCCAAAGACGGGAAGAGATGATGCTTGGTGCCTTTTTACCGCGAAAGCACGCGAAAACTGAAAGGAAAAAGAAAAAGAAAAAATTTGCAAGTCTGTGCGTATACATGCGTTAAACCCTGCGAGTGAATGAGGTTGAAAAACCTCGTTAAATCTCAAAAGTGGCTTTTCTTTTCGTGCTCCTTCGAGTTGTTTGTTCTTTTTCCTTTTTTCCTTCATTATTTTCCTATCCAATCATCATTCATTTTCATTAGAAAAATTTTGCTAGGAACATTCGGAAAGTAATGTTGTAAATTCGTGATCAAATAGCGATTTTTTAAATGTGCAAACAAAAGGAAATGTTCATGTATGCACTTTGGATATCATTGAACTGTGCGCCAAATACTGTAGATTAGAGAATTTTTCCTCTATTTTATAAATTTTCGTTTTATTTTGAAAATGGATGAACAAAGCTCATGAAAAATGTACAACTGCTAACTGAGAAGAATCAATTTGATTCTAAGATCGATTCTCGTATCTTCGACGTAACCAAGAGGGATAAAAAAGAAATCGAAATTGGAGGTAAAGAAGCTCGCTAGATAAGAGCGCCAATGGTCCATGAGCGTAGCGAACTATATTTATTGATCGTTCGAAGCTTTCCTCGGTGGTCGCGGCTCGGGGTAGTCCAAGATGGCGACGTGGCTGGTTAACGCGTATACTCTTTGCCTTTTCGTTTCTCAAATCTGTTATGTCTACGGTTCGTCGGTTTCCAAAACGTTTACTTTTCCGGAATATCCGTACAAGGAGACGAGCAAAAATGTGAGTAGAAAAATTCAATTTTGCAATTGAAACTATTGCTATGGAATGAAATTATTTGTTTTGTTTTGTTTTTTTTTATTATTTTCTTTTTTTATCGCTTCCATGCTGTGTCTGTGACAAGATAGTAATTTTCAGGGCGCATGACACGAAAGCCTCGAACGAAAAGTCTCTTTTTGTTTGGAAAAATCGTTTCGAAAAATAGTTTTTAAATTCACAATGGAAGTTAACTGTTGATAATTCGATTGAAAAATCACTTTATGGAGAAAAATTGACTTATTTGGCAGGAACTGTTGTTCAGGGAGTACGAGCAAGCCTGCGAGGAAAGTGGGGCATGCAAAATGTTGTCGCAAAATCAGAGAGCCAGCTCCGTTGCTAAGACACGTTGTATAAGGGAGTGCGTGTCTCCCTCGTGTTATAAACAAATTTATTTATTCGATCAGGTAAAAAAACCTTGTGAATAAATGATTCGAAAGTTCCAAATTCTAATCTAACAAATAATCGGCTCAACTTTTATTTTCAGTTGGAAGAGGGTGAGATTGACGTGAGACTAAATTCTTTTAAGGGTTGTTTTATGCAACGAAACGGTAGGCCAAGAAAGTAACGAGAAAATGATGATTCTCAATTACAAGAGCTACTATAGTTGGAACAATAAATTTTTATCTCTGCGAAATAACACAAGCCGCGCCTGTTCGACGAAAAATAAGACAAAACAGGAAAATATTGTTATTGCATAAAAGACGATCGAATCATTGAACAATGAATGATAAAAATAAAAAAAAAAAACAATTCTTCGAGGCCAAGCTACGAATTATATTGTGATATTTATATCAATACGCACAATTGCACGACACATCTGATATAATAATTATAATGTTATATATTATATCGAACAAATGATTATCAAATTTCAGCACTTTCAATCCGCCGTGATACAGAACATTTTCTCTATTGCTATAGACTATCATTGCCAATATCTATATTGTTAACATATTTCTTCGACTTGTACTTCTTCTTCTAGTACAAATGCAAATAAATCAATGACTTATTCTCGATATTTCTATATAGAGAGCACCATTTTTATTTCCTTGTGCATTATTTATTATTTTATTATTCATTTTTGGTGGCCGATTATCGAACAATTCGTTGGGCACGGGTAAGTATCTTGACGACAACTTTAACCCTTTGAGTCATGGTGGGACAAACGTTGACCCAACTTTTTTTTTTGCAGTTTTTTGATTATTTAACTAATTTTACTGCAACAAATACCAGGTGTTCATGAGTGTACAAAAAATATGTACATTCATTATTTGTTAATTGCATAAATATCATGTATAAAGAAATAATCGAAATTCGTACCTTTTTACGAAAAATTGCATTTTCTATTAATCTACTATGAAAATCGCGATGGCAATTTTTTCACAACCTTAATACACTCCAAAGAATTGTTCAGAATTTTTTCAAAATTTTCTATTCTATGGTTTTTGTTAAAAAAAATAAAGATTCAATCGTTTCTGTACGAGATCCAAACTAACAATAGTATTGAATGAAAACGTTCGCATATTTTCGAATTTCTAGTTCAAATTCGTAATCAGGAACCCTAAATATTTATGTAAGCAAACTTTCAAGTAAATCGTGCCTAAGGATAAATGTACGCCTCAAAGAGTTAAGGCGCGATCGCCCTACACACATTCCGCTCCGGCAATGTCAAACAAATTTTTCTATTAACTATTATATAATATCGTTATAATTTGAATTATTTATCGAAAGTTATATCGACAATTGAAATAAATTAGTAAATAAGAAAATTTTGAATGAACTCCTGATAAAATCGCCACGTAAAAACTTCACAGGTTGCATTTTAGATCGAGATGAGGTTCTATTGAAATAGTGTGAAATGGCGACGAACGATTGGAAATTCGTTTTCTGTCGATTTAACATGCTTGAAAATTTGTCTCGAAGACAGTACTATTAAAATTATTAACATCTCACCGATTTATTTATCTTGACTCTATAAAAGTCCGACAAAAGTCTGATTATAAGCAGAAGCGTGTGAGTCAATCTAAAACAAATGTCTACTCCTTGACACGTTACGACAAGTGGCAATAACAATCCCATTTTATAGCAATCTATTATATATCTGTATCAAGAGATGCGATAGCAGCTTGACGCCAAGTATTAAAAAGAAAATGAATTGACAGAAAAATTCAAACATTTCTCGAGCGCTGCCGCACTCTTATATTCGTGAATACGAGATTTTTTTGATATCTAGAGACGCGGCAGCGTCTTGATGCCAAGTCTATATACAGCAAGTATACATACAGCAATGAATCATTTATCTTCACTTGTAAAATTGTATTTATTGCGTATCCTCTTTTGATTTATTTTATACAGTTCATTTATTTTTATGACATAATGCGTCTTATAATCCATAGTATTTTATTTTGGTGTACAGTCGAAAGTATCTCGAATACCAATTGATGTTGGAAGATGATTTATATCGATGTTGACACATTGTCCCCCTCGGCAGGCCTATATACATTTTTTTAATTCAATATTATTATGTATACATACAGAGTGTTTGATAAGTTACGGGACAGCTGATTTTCCCCGAAAATACGTGTCCAACAAAAAAATGTTTGCTATAAAAGGTTTATGGTTTCAACAAATCTATTCAATGGCGGAAAACTGAGCTTCTCTTCGCGATTTTTGGGGGAAGGGAAACTTTTGAACCAAATATTTTTCTCGAGTCATGCACAGTCAATTATAGGCGTTTGAAGTTACTGGCAGTAATAGCAAGTTGTTGTGCCGCATGGCGACTAGAAGTCCACTCTCATTTTCTACAAGCGATTCTATAATGTCGATCTTAATTTGCTGAATTCTTTGTCGAAAACATTTTACAGCAGGCCTAAACATAAACACTGAGAAAAAAAAATTTGTTCATCGAACATTTTATCGTTCCACCATTCGTCCACCATTTTATCGTTCAATTAAATGAGATTTTGTTCGATGAGCAAATTTTTTTTCTCAGTGTAGAAATCCCGTTATCAGCAGGTCGAAAAGTTGCATTTAATGATCGTTTCGTCAAGTAAAATATTCGCTCCCATACAGTCAGCTCTCCTATATTAAGTAGATGAAAAAAAACTCTAACCGATCCGAAACCCGTACTAATTAATAAAAACCAAAATTCCCGTCATTCATCCAATATTTTTTCCGAAAAGTCAGTGGATAGATTCGTAATTAACTTAGATAACAATCTTCTTTTCATAGCCTCTCTACGAATCAGCTACACACATGTAAGAGAGCAGATGTCGACACGTTCGGAGGCTTACACAACTCGTGATAAATGCTTGTTTCTAATAAAATGTATTTTTTTCTACATTTGAAAACCTGTCGTGAAGTTTCGAAGTCAGTCTCCTCTCTTCCAAGGGAGGCCAACATTTTTCTTAATTAATTTTATTAATTCTCTAGGGAAGCTCCATCTTTCTCATTCAATTGTTAAAAAAGGTTTGTGCAACCTTTTCATTTTGAACCACTAACGCTCGGAAGCCAGGAAACGAAAAAAATGGACTCTTTTTTGGGTACCCTTATTTTGGGACATAGTTTTTTTATGTGAATGTGGAAAATACTCACAAAATTCCACATAAAGTACCATCCTGAGGACGTCCGAACCTAACAAGTTGATAGCCTTTACGATTGGCTCTGGGGTTTAGCGCATTTCAAGCTCATACACGGTGGAGTCGCGCTATAAAATGGCGATTTACGACTCGATTCGGTGGATATCTGAAAATTGATAAATTTCAAAATTCTCATTTGACTCATTGCAACCATAAACTAACGTGCCCCAATTATCAACAACTTACCACGCATTCACCAACACTACCTCGTACCAAATTAGCACACTGTTGTGCTAATTTAGATCGATGAGTTCGTATCGAAGCAGTCAAATACTAATTATTGAAGCTTCGAACTTCACGTATTTATACTCAAAACGTTCCATTCATGGACATCCTTAGTTGTCCTATTGTTCATTCATTTATCGAAATGGAATGCTGGGGGTTTCGCTTTAGAAAAGTGATTCAATCAGAAACGGAAAACATTATATAAATATACGGAACAATCGAGTCATTTATTGAAGAAAAGACGTTTTTTTATAAATTTACGTGATATCGTACGCAGCAAAACAATCGCTCGAGCATTGTCGCTATTTTTTCAGATGTACCCTCATGGTTCTTTATGTTCTTTTCTTCTATTAATTTCACTCTACAATTGAGTTTTTATTTTTTTTTAAATAACAAAATTCAGACAATAGTTCTTGATTTAATATGATTGATCCTCGCTTCATTGACAACCGCCAATAACAAAATTAAGATCGGATTATTACAACTGAGTAATTGGATTAATTGCAATATTACAATTAAGAATATTGTAAAGGTGACCGCTAGCAAAGATTCGTAAGTGTTCACAGGCGTTCATATCATCTAAAAGAAAAATGGCGAAAGCAAAGTAGAGGAAGGATGAGTTTCTAAGTCTCCGAATATTTTGAAGGAAGTTTGAAATGAAAAAAATGTTTAATGTGGTTTAAGGTGATCTATCAGTCATACGGTCAGCAAAAATCCTGCTGCACGTTTTTTTCGGAGAGGCTTGATATTTCAAGAAAGAAAAAAGTTAGACGTTGTTCTGCTTTTATTAGAGAACAAGGTGTAACTTTCGCTTTTCACGAAATGTTAAGCGTCTCCGAGAAAAACGTGTATCTACTTCTTAGTTATCTCTTTCGCACTCACGCAACTGATAGAACGCCTTAGCTTCTCCTGAAAAAAAAATAAAACAGCCAGCCACAGTGGAAAGATAATAGATGTCGATGCTAACCCAACTTCCTGATTGGTAAGTTTACAAGTATTCGAATGTACAAATTAACACTATACAAGTAGTTTTTTTCTTTACTATCGTTAACAATAATCGATGTCCACGTAATAATTAGTGGTGTTATCAATGAATTAGCCAAATCTCATATAATCTTTATGCCATTTATTTGCACACTCGGGTTCTAATTTTGACACACTATTGTGTCTTCCAAAGCATCAGACAGTTTAGAATACATTTCACATTCCCGTTTTTCATGAGGGCCGAAAATCTTTCGATCGTAACGGGCCGGTTTCTGAAATTGAAAATTTACAAAATTTCATTACCATGATGTTCTTTAATTATTTCCCACGCCGCTCGGCTGAGAATTGGCAAAATCTCATGAACATTAAGCCATTCAAATATATTCGTAAACAATTTGAATATTACGTAAATATACTTACGCGGCTTCGTCCTTTTTCAGTACTGACCCTGGCAGGATTTACTTGAGGCTTCCTTATGTCACGTATCTAGAAAGTGGCAGAATCTCATAAAAATTATGCCAAAATTAATCAAATTTGTCAAACATTCCCCAATACGCAAATATATTTACAGAATTATTGTCTTCGGTGTGAGAAGACGAAACAGTATATCCATCAGGATAGCCCTGATTACTTCCCTGAAAAATGACAAAATTTTATGATAATCATGCATTTTAATTGAATTCATATAATAATATTAATAACTCGAATAAATATACAATATTTTTTTGGTTTCCGTTAGCATCCGTGTCAGTACTCGCAAGAGGTCGCCAACGATCGAGTTTCTGAAAATTCGCATCATGTCGAGTAAATTAAATTATGCCAATTAATCAAATTTGTGAAAAATTCCCCAATACGCAAATATATTTACAGAATTATCGTCTCCGGTATGAGAAGACGAGACAATATATCCATCAGGATAGCCCTGATTACTTCCCTGAAAAATGACAAAATTTTATGATAATCATGCATTTCAATTGAATTCATATAATAATATTAATAACTCGAATAAATATACAACATTTTTTTTGTTTCTGTCAGCATCCATCTCAGTACTCGCAAGAGGTCGCCAACGATCGAGTTTCTGAAAATTTGCATCATGTCGAGTAAATTATGCCGTTTAAATAGACTCGTAAAAAAATGTCAATTATGGGATCATACTTACGTCACTTGTTCTCACCAAACCATCGCCCATATCAACACACTTTACCGCTCTGGTTCGCAGCTAAAAAGACGTTCGATTACGATTCAAACGAATTTTCATAATTATTATTTATTAATATTTATTTGTCTTACTCTCCAAGTTCCATTTACGCTGTTCATTACCAATGGCACCAAACACAAAACGACGAAAAATGCGTCGGAAATCATTTTTTAGACAAATGGATTGTGATGAATTTTGAAAATTGAGATTAATTATTTAGACGTATTTGCATACTGTTCGTACTCATACAAAGTGTGTAACGTATATTCTTGACCGATCGAATTGAGAGGTCCTATCGAAATAGCGTGAAACACAGACCATCAGCGCTTCGCTATCTTCAGTTTTATAATTGAAAACTATTTCTACATACTCACGTAGTATCTTTATTGCTTCGTCACCGAATTATTATTCCCAAATCGATTAATGTATGGTTCTAACGAAATCTAGGTGATTGAATAAACGGCACTCTGTTTCGGAAATATTTATTGTCTTACGTGTATTAATACAACTCCTAAAACCATCTATCGCAAAATGTTTAGATGTGCCACTGGGAGAAAATACCATGGTATTTTCCCACAAACTAACATAACTATAATGTATTGACAGGAATATCATATTATAGTTAACTTAACGGGTAAAACTACTGTAGAATTGTCGAAAAATCGATTTTTTTTTTATTGGCTTAAAATATACTTTGAACCCTCTTGAATATGAGGCAAAAAGGTTTATACCTGAAAAAAAAAAATTTTTCATTGAAATTTCGGGCTCTTCCCTGAGCGCGTCGGTCAGTTCAGTACCACGTTTCAAAACTTTAAACGCATTTTTCTCGAAACATGATTTTTCAAAACGGCACGCAGCATAACTCCAACAATTTTCATTCTTTTCATTTGAATTTTTCACAATATCTTAAAAATAACATTTCGAAGTGAAATACATACGGAATTTTCGGTAAGTTCATTTAAACATTTTTTATCAACAAATAATTACCTCTTTTTTCTGTCGAAAATTGAACCTCTTCATTGAAACACTCGCCAATAATCCAAAAAAGAAATATTTTCAAAATCCCCTACGTACTTCACTAGCTGTGAGTGTCTAGATGAAGTGTTTTTTTTTTTTTTACTCCAGATTAACAATTGCACCAGTTACACTCCGTGCCGCAGAGCGCCTCGAATTCAACAAGCCTCACGGGAATGGCTCTGGTGTCGCCATTTTTAAATATTTTTCAATCATAATTTTTTGTTGTACAGTTAAATATATGCTTAATAACCCCCCTGAATATTATTATTCTATTACCTTTTCTTCCACCCGAAAAAAAATGGTCGAAAAAGGCATTTTTTGAGGCCGTTACAGTGGTTTTAGCGCTTAATAGAAGTGTGAGAGAGTCTCATAGCACGACTGCTGACGGGTTAAAATAATAGGTTTTCAGATTTTTACATTCCTAGGAGTACGATATTTGTATAACCCCTTCAAAATTCGTAGTCGATGAACGAAGAATTTTTCTTTTTGTGCATATTTTATTGAATCAATAACATTTTACTTTAATCTTCAAACATTGATGTGCAATTTCCGAAAAAAATCTGTTTCTAATAGACAATCATTTGGTTAAAAATATATTATTGGAAGTGATATTTAAAATAAAAGTGAAAACGATGTAGTTTTGAAATTTAACAAACATTAGATTACCAATAGTGCAAAAAATGTAATTTTTCACAAAATATCTCAGGGAGTATGAGTACATATGTGAGTAACAATTTTGATTACACTTACGTTGAGTTTTTCACGTTGATTTTCAATTCTCCCGTGTGAACGAGATTCCACTGCAATGGTTCGAAGTATTTTGTTTCGTAGCTTCGAAATCGAGGTATTTATATTCGAAAATCTTCCTCAATACTGACAAATCTTGATTGTCAGTGTTAATATAAACCATCGTCTGGTCTGGTAGAGAAATGGGCAAACACATTAAATTTGATAGCTCGATTAGATTAGAAGTGAATATCATAAAAATTAAAATCGATATTGCAATGATACAATGAAACCGAAAAAACTGCTTCATTATAAGAATTATTTGAGTTCGAAAGAAGAAAAAAAAATACAATTATCAAAAGAGAGCAAACATTTTTTTAAGGTTACAAACTTTTTTTTTATTTCAAACGTGTTATATAAATTATCATACAAATACAATAATCATAATAATAATAATATATTATAAATGTTAAACAATCCTGAGCAATTACTCTACATAATAGATAATGAATTATAAATCACTAGAACGAATTCGCGATTACATATATATATATATGTAGAATAAACCGTTAATTATATAACTATATAAACAATCCATTTTCTATAGGAGGGAGGGGGGGGATTAAACAATCGGGGTTAATGAAAATTTGTCATCTTTCTCTTTCTCTGTCTCTCTCTTAAACTCAAAATTCATAATCTATACATTATAAACATTTAAATAATTTTGTAACTTTCTACATATATTAAAAAAAAAACAATATTTTTTACACGATTTCGAAATAGGGGATACGAAAGTAAAAATTTGATCGAATTATTCAAGTATACGTGTGCTCGTTTTTTTTTTTTTTTCAACGCACCTGTGCATACAACCCGTCAGAAGGCGCGCTATGAGAGTTTTTCTCACACTTATATTAAAACGATGATTGCTCGAAAATTTTAAATGGCATAAGCATTTGAAATTTTGTCTATCTTCACCAAATTTATTCTTCTGTATGATAGAAGAGTGAAAAAAAATTTTTGAATTTTTTAAATTATTATATTTTGGTTTTTAGTGTCAATTATCGTTGTATTTATGGTTTTTTTAAAAATAAAAATATTTAATAGCCACAATCACTGTAGCGAAATTGCTTTCAAGTTCTTATTTATCAAATTAAATACTTGAAGCTATACATGTGAGAAAATCTCTCATCGCGCGCCCAATGTTTAAAGTGTACGTAGCGCGCTTGCTGACGGGATAAGCCAATTTTCAAGACAAGGAAGTTTCTTCTTTTTTTTTGAAAATTTCAACTCTTTCGATGAGACTCGGGGGGAAAAAGAATAATCATTCTATGAAATTATTACGATCCAATGCGTTCGTTTCTAGCACACTTCGAAAATTCAAATTTTCGTATTGACATACATTTTGCGAAGGATTAACAAATTTTATTTTTTGAATCTCAAACTTTTCTCCCGTCAGGCAGTTTTCGGAAGAATTTTTCAGTCTCCAAAAGGGGGATTTTACAGCGATCCTCAGTACGTGTGTTCTTTTTTTCATTCAAATCTGATACGAAAAAAAAAGAAAAAAAAATATATTGTTCCACGATAAAACAGGATTGCATTGGTAATTCTTTGTATATTGTCACTTTTGGACGATCAACAAAATGTTGCGTGTATTTTCTTTCGTCAATACCGATCGAGACGACATGTTGGTCACAGCTCGAATCTCTTTTTTCTCTCAGCGACCATGCCCACTGCGGGGAGTGGGGGGTAGAGAGAATTTTGGTATCCTGGTGTTGGAGTCGAAGGCAGGCTTCTACAACTTCTGCCCGACCACCTCACAGATGGAGACCTCATCAGCTCTAAATTAACAACAAAACGAAAAACAAAACCAATTTATTCGAATTCTTTTCTTGCAACAATGATAAAATTGATTTAATAATGATAATGCAAAGACAAACCTGCAACGGAGAGAGCTGAGGGTTCCTGGGTGAGGCCGGATGTGTTACGAGAGTTGGTATTGATGGTGTGTGCCTTCTGCCGCTGCTGCTTTTCACTTTGCTCGTTCTCCTGCCACTGGATCCCAGATTTCCTGACTCGCATCGGTGTTGAGCAACCTTTTCATTGTACACGTTTTATTTCTCTTCATTTTAAATACAATCTTCCAATTTCTTAGTGATTTTTTGTTACTCTTTTCTTATTCGCAAAAGAGTGAAAGAGACTTATATATACATAAGAAAAATACAAAGACGATTGTAGATACAAAAGTGCCCACAGACTAGAATAACAAGTATGCAAAAACCAGAAGTGCAACATTCCATTAACACACACAAACAAAAACAGTACATTTTGTAAAAATTCGATCAATTACTTTTTTGATTCTCATTGTAGAAATTGTATGGCGATTATATTAAAAAAAACAGTACATTTTGTAAAAATTTGATTAATTACTTTTTTCATTCTCATTGTAGAAATTGTATGGCGATTATATTAAAAAAAAAAAAAAAAAAACTACATTTTGTAAAAATTCAATCCATTAGTTTTTTTCATACTCATTGTAAAAATTGTACGGTGATTATATTTTTTATAAATCTATCAAAACACCTTATAGTTCTCAACTATCGTATGTACGTTCAGAATTTTCAGAGATTTGTTCATCTCTTATTATTTTTTCTTGGAGGACAGTAAAGCGGTTATAGACATGTGAGAATTTTTTAGTCGCCTGGTTACTGGTTAGGCCCCTTACTGGTTAGTGACACATATGCACACGTTTTTTTTGTTAGCTAGGCCATTTAAAGCGTGTTAGAAATTTAGATGGAAATAAAAAAAGCAAGAAAAATCAAATTTATTTCGATCATGAGTTTGTGTTGAAACTTCGAAACAAATTGTTTTTTTTTCTTTTTTTTAATCCGTAGAAGTTGAATTATCCCGGTACAGAAGACGAGAAAATCACAATCGAAGGGATTGTTCGAAGAAACAATCGAGACGAGAAAAAGACCGGGGAAAGCCCAGAGAGAAAGATTTTGTTTTGTTTTTAAAGGTTTTCACGTCATCATTAGATAGTGACGAGTTTTTTGTTTATAGTGTCTCTTATTTGTCCTCTGTACCTTGATACTGATGAGGAAGACCTGTCCTCGGTCTCAGACTGTCCCACAATGGCGATTTCATACCATTTTTATTGTCATTATCCTCGTTCTTAACATTTAATTGTCTTGAATTCGTAAAAGGCAATGAGATTGATCTCAGACGTTCGAGTTTGTAGGAAAAGTTGTTTTTTCGTGAGGTTTTTTCCTCGGACATGGTTTTTCGTAGATTGGGAGACGTGGGAGACGTTTTCGAACAATCGACAGACACATTCGTATCTTGTAACGATGCCTTGGTCGTTTCGTTGTTGGATCTCGATGAATTTGGGTCCAACAATGGTGCAGTATAGTAGCTCAGCGATGACTGATTTTTCGTCATATCACACCAAGCTTTTTCACGTACTTTGTCCCCATGCTGGTTAGTCAAATAATATACGTAATATTATTACGATTTGTGTAATATTATTATGTATATTAAAACGTTTTATTTTCTTTCTGTATTATTATTGCATCGTTACAAAAAATTGCCAATCTGTAATCACCTTGACCATTCTTTTTTTAATCCTTTTTAAAAATTTGATATTTTATTTCGAAATCCGTTGATTCAGCCATAATTAAAGATGGGCAATTTTTATTGTATACAATCGCATGTTATGGCCAAGATCTTGTTGGGCTATTTAATATAAATGAGAAAAAAAACGCATATCCAAAACAATACCGATATGTACAATTGAGAATGTGGTGAAAAGGGCACCAAGGAGCAACAAAACAAATCACCTACCCGCACTCGAAACTAACTAAATTTTCAAGTAGAGAACGTGCAAAAACCCACACACCATAATATGCAATTGCAACTCAGCTAAGAGTTTGACCAAAACGAAAGAAAACACACATTTTCAAGAATATTTGGTCCAACTCGGTGCCAAAAAAACACCGAATAGAGTTAGATTTTGTTATACACAAGTAGGCAAGGTAAGACATTGAAAAAATACCTTTAGCTGTTGCTGAAGACGATGTATTTCTTCCCGTTGTTCGGCAATCTCGTTGTCTCTTCCTCTCAAAAGTTGTATAGTATCGTTGATTCCTGTATCGTTAGTTTCAAGAACGAGATGAGCACGAAGCTGTTTATTTCGAGCGTCCAACTGTATTATGTGTTGTTGAGCTTGTGTCATTTGTTTCGTCAAAGAGCCAACTTTTTCCTCAAGCGCCGCCGATTCGACACACTTTGACGAATACTTGGACGATAACGAGAGTATCTCCTGCTTTATCTCCTCCATCTCTTCCCTGCGGAATAATAGACAACTGCGCCTTAAAACAAAAAAAAACAAAGACCACGCACAAAAGCGTGATAGAATCGAGCTTTCTTTTACACTAAAAAGTTGGTCTTTACAAGAAAAAGAGAGAGAGAGGGGGAGGGGAGAGAGAGAGCAAAAAAGTAATGGAATAAAGTGCAAAACGTCAACGTACTCGTGTTCCTTGTGCAATGCTCCAATATCCTCGCGAGCTTGCATCTGCTTGATGAATTCAGCCTTGAATTTGGCAATTTCTTTTTGGACCTCGTGTTCGTGAGCTTTTCTCATGGCATCGAGGGCAGCCAGAGTGGCTTGTGTCTCTTCCGAAAGTGCTTGCTCCTTCTCAACGCGTAAATTCTCCAATTCCTGTCGATGTTTCTCTTCCATTTCGGCGATAATACGTCGATGAGAATTTTCCATAGCAAGAAGGCCTTTCTCGCACAAGCCTCGCAATTGTTTGATTTCTTCTTTGTAACGTTTACGGGTTTCGGCGTCGGTATCGAGCTCGGCGCTGATTGAGCGTTGATAAGCAGCCCGAAGTTCGTTAACGTGTGCCGAATGCTCCGAATCCATGGCGTTCAAGCGATGCTCTAATTTTCTAGCTCGGTCTCTCAAGCTCGCAGCTTCTTTCTCGTATTGGCTGGTCAACGATTCGCGTTCATTCTTCATTTCCGCTTTAACCTCTAGAATCTCTTTCTCCTGGTTTCTTCGGGTTTTTTCCAATTCCTCCGAGTGTTGAATGCTCATTCGTTTGATGGTTTCTTGCATAACGGAGCAATGTTTGCATTGCATATTTTTCGCTGAATCAACGAGACGTTTTAGGCGCTCGCGAATGTCAGCACATTTTTTAGAAACGTCTGACCAATCGGAGAGAGTCGACAAACCAGAGGGAAGAGAGGAAACAATATCTTGAAGCTTGTCGTCCCTTTGATGCAAGCATTTTCCTAAATTAACGACATCTTCTTCAAGACAATGCAAAGATTGTGCGACAGTTCGGAGCTCATCCTTGTTAGGTTGCTTTCCTGTGATTATCTCGTCGCAATCGTTAGAGAAACGTCGATAGAGATATGCGAATTCAGCATCCAAGAGCGGATCACTCGGAGCACTGCCATTTTCATTGTTAAGATCTGCCAAAACATCTTCGTATTTTATAAGACTAGACACGAAGCTTTTTTCCCCGTCACAATTGACCTTTACTCGTTTTTTCTCTTTATCCTCAGCCCCCGTGGCGTCCTCGCCATCGAGCAATGCTATTCTCGCATCAATAAGAGCTTTTTGAGCTACGACATCGGCGTAATCGTTCAACAGCTGTCTCGAGTCGTATTGCATCGTCGTAACACTATTTTTCATGGATTTCATGCGATTCAAAGATTCTTCGTAGGCCAAAGTTAATTCGCGTATTGTAAATTCCATCTGACGATGTAATCTCGTGTGTGTCTCATCGATCCGGGTCTCGAGACTCGTATTCTCATGACAATTGAGACAAGTGTCCGTTATCATGGTGATGTTTTGCTCGTACATTTGACCGCATTGGGTCAAAACGTGGGATACTTCGGCCTGCACGAGCTCCTTGTTTACCGTCTCTTGGGCCATGGCCCAAGCTTCCCGAATTCGTCGATCCTCGAGTAATTTGTTCGGTGGTAATTGCTTGCCGAAATCCTCTTGCTCGGAAAGACTCAAGGTCTCGGTCGCCAAAGCATCGGCCAACTCACGGAGCTTCGTTTCTTTGTAATGTTTCATTATTTCATTAACTTGACGCTGTTTCGAGATAAGGTAATCACGATACTCGTTTCTCCTTGTCGAACCATCTTTTTTATCCACCGTTCCATCATCCCTCGAGTTGCTAGCGCCAGCGTTACTATCGCACAAAGCTCCACCTACCAAGACTAACTTATTGGCTAATATTTTCGTTAGATATTGTATGTAACTCGTGTTTTGGTACTTTTTCGGCTTAGTTCCGTAAACCTTAGACTTTAAGTTTGAAATAAGATGACTAGTTTCGAGCATTTCGCCGAGTAATATATTTTTCTCGTATCCGCGTGACAAGGAGGCTTTCATTCGTCGCAAAACAACGGTTTCGTAAGCGAGTCTCTCAGCGACAAGTTCGAGTTTCGTTCTCTCGTCGAGTTGATTGTTAGCCGCTAGCCTCTGTCGTTTTTTAGCAATTTCAGTTATTTTTTCCGTTAACAGAGACTCCAATTTGGCAACTACGACTCGTACCGATTCAATCGTTTGACTCGAGGGTTGTTGATTCTTTTTACAATCGACGCACGTCTCGAGAATATCGTTGACGTCGCGTAAACATTTTTCTGCTTTTTCCTCCGCCTGCGTCGAGCCGAGACACTTTTCCAATCGTCTCTTCGATTTCGCTAATACGCGTTCGAGCTTTCGGAGTCTCGTCAGTATCTCTGTGGAAATTTGACAGTTCGAAGGACTCGATGGCTCGCTACACTCACTCGAATCCTTTTCGCCGTCGCTACCCAACGTTTCCGCGACTTGAGCGACTTTTGCCTCGAGGCTGCTCAGCCTTATCAACACTTTCATCGGCTCGGAGCTCGTCGCGCTGTCCAACGATTTTCGTCGCAATCGGCTGCCACGATCGAGACTACGATTCTCACGTTTACGCTCGCGTCTGGGCGACGCACTTGTTTCTTTGCTCGTCTGCAACAGAGATATGTGTCCCGACGTCGTTGCACATTTTCCACCACTACTCTCAATCGCGCATATCTTTGTCTCGAGCTCAGTCAATTTGTCCTCCAATTCTTGTGATATTTGGAACGATTCACGACCCTTCAACGACAACGATCTTCTCTTATCCCTCATTTCCGCTTTTGTCAACTTTTGCTTCAACGCTCTCACTTGCTTCTCGCTCGTCGCCAGTTTACTCGTAAGATCTTGTATACGCGCTGCCATCAATTCAACTTGCGCTCGATTTGACTCGCTCACGCGTGACTCGTCCTGCTTGTGAGCAAATATCTCCAACTCAAGAGCGTCTTGCGTAGCGTGAGCCTCTCGAAGCTCCTTCCTCATTGCTCGGATTTCCAGCACCGCCTTCTCGAACCGACCTCGCAACTCTTCGAACTCTTCCATCATACTGCAAGCATTTTCAAAGTTTATATCAGTACACATAATTTTACGGTACGTAAAAGTTGTAGTAAAAATATTTTGTTCGTTGACTCACCGCTCTTTGTCAAAGTCACTGATATCGAGCTCAAGATCGATGTTTGTGAGATCGCTCAGTGAATCAAAGCTTCGACCTCGTTCTCTCGAAGCAGATAAGCCACTTTTACCTTCGAGCTCTCTTACTCTACTATACAAACGTTCGTTTTCCTCAATTCCTAAAATGTCAAAAGAAGGAAGTGTAAACATTATTATATTTTGCTGAAAAAAAAGTAGAGAAAAAAGTGCGAGTATACCTTGAGCCAATTTTTGACCGAGCGCCTCGATCTCGGTCCGCATAATCTCGGCGTTACGTTGACTAGAAGAGACCTCGTTGTTGAAGAATTCGCATCGTTCTCTGGTCTCGCGCAGAATATTTTCGTTATCGCGTAATTTCGCTTCGAGGCTGTCTTTTTCGAGGGTCAAAATTTTCTTCATCCTCTCATAATCGTCCTGATCGTTTTTACGATCTCTCGCGTTGCTCTCATTGCGATGCTCTCGTAGTCTTAAAATTTCATTTTCCGTTTCCCTTGCCTCGTCACGTGCCATTTCCAGCTGCGATTTAAGGGCCTCGATCTCGTTCTCTTGGCGCTCGATAATGACTAGCAGAGCGTTCGGATGATGGGGATGATCGAGTTTCTCGCGCAGCATATTGTTCACTTGACTTTCGAGAAGCTCCACGATGAGAGGATGCTCGTTCTGGCTCGCCGGACAATCGTTGCTCTCGTTGCTCGACACGACGCCGTCGTTTACCGATCCTTCGTGCGGCTCCGCAAGCTCGCAACACGCCATCATCAGATCCTCCGATCTTACACTGTCAAGGGTGCTTCTTCGTGAATTTGGTGGGGAACTTCGACTCCTCTTGTAAACTCGAGATCTCGAACTCGATCTCGAGCGTGCCTTTACCCTCGACAATGCCGTACGGGTCAACGGCGGGGATGGCGGCAGTTCCGACCACTCGTGATTCGCTACGTTTTCGGTCCATTCCGTCGGACCTTTCAACGATAACGACCAATCGCCGTTACGATTTGAGAGAGGTGGCGGCGGCGGCGATACCGGAATCTCCGACCAATCACCCGACTCCCGACGACCACCTTCTGATGCTGTACGGTACTCCTCGTCGGATGAAAATAACACTGAGCGCGGAGTCAACGGCGTGGTTGGCGCCGCTGGATCTCGTTCTCGCTCGCATCTGTAATAATATTATTTTTTTCACTTCATTCTTTCTTTCTCTATGTTTATATTTTTTCTTTATCATTATTACGATTGTAAACTCAAACGTTTGCATCCAATCCCCCGATTTCTATTTCAACTAAAAATCCAAAATAATTTACAAGCGCTTTACTGGAGCTTGGAACCAAAATTATAAAGATTAATAATAATCTCTATATATATATATAAATCTGTTGACGAAAAAATGTTTGGCCGCCTCTCAGTCGAAAACCACTGAACCGATTTCGATGAATCTTTCACAGAAAGAAAGTTCATGATTCACACTAGGTTGTAGGCTGTATAACATTCCGATATATTGTTTTTTACGCAAATATGAAAAAGAAGTTCAAATTTTTTATTCAATGTTCAACTTTAAAAACTCATCAGTAATGAAAAAATATAGATAAACAAAAAATTGAATTACCAATTCAAAGATAATTAAAAAATGAAGAGAATGAGCGGTGGCTGGGGTTCCAATTTTGGACGGAAAAAAGTTACAGCTATTTTAGTGAAGTGATGAATAATTTGAAAATTGAGCATCTTTTTTTGGTGTATTTTATTTGGAGAAAAAAAAACGAAAAATTACGTTCAAAATATAAAAAGAATGGCAAGAAGATAGGCCGTGTAACATTTCAGTACATTGTTTCGGAATTGAATTTTTTTTCTCTCATATAATATGAAATTGAGGAAAATATGAACAGCCACAATAGATATGGACGGACGTTAGCGAAGCCGAGGGTACAGCTATGTGATTGATTTAAATTATTTATATGAAATATGAATTTTTTTAAAAATTTATCTTTTCCATACTTTCATCTTTTTAATGTACATTTTTTTTAATATAAAATTTCAAGGGATTTATTATTTTTCAAGTGGAACAGGGTGTGTGATTTTTGGTGGGTAAGAATCCCACACACTGACGTAGTGAGGACCCTATCCTGGGTCTCATGTAAGATTTTCCACAATCCCTTAAAAGAAAAAAAAATACATTTTCGTAAATGCACAGCCAGAGATGGGCCTGCTAGATGTACCGCGGGAGAAGCCCGCAGTCAAAGCTAGTTTTTATTATATTTTTATTTTTATTTATTTTAGATAATAATTTTTATTTAGAAAGTAACACAACGAAACCGTTTTTTCCAAGTTTTTCATTGAAACGTGTTCCATTTTTAAATTTTTATCCAGACCTGTTAGGACTAATTAAAAAATCTTGAGTTTGTGAGGTTCAATTCACGCTTTACCATAGTTTTTCATAATAAAAAAATGAAACTTACACGGTGGGTGACTGACGTTTCGGGTCGGCCTGATTATTTTGACACGTAACGTGTCCACCGTCAACGGGATTATCGGTGGGATCGGGAAGATTGGCGGCTCTTCTTATCGCTGACATCCAACTCGATCTTATACCAGCTGTTACCGCCGACAATAACGTCGTTCCTCGATCGTCCCAAGTCTAACAAAAATTAAAAAAATATCATAAATATAGAAAAAACTTTTATTCCGTTGTTTTTTGCAGAAATGAATGTACAAAATTTGAATGAAATAAATGATAAAAAAAAAAAAATCGACATATTGTTAATTACCACAGTTTGAAATCCGTAATTACGGGCAACTTGAACGGGAGTTACGGCCGTGACGGTATTCAAATCGATCACACCGTCCATTATTCCCTTGTCCTCGGTGCTCGGATCTCTGTAATACATGAGACCGCATCCGCGTAATACGAACCAATGCTTGTTCCATTCTTTGTTCAGGCCTTGCTTCATTAACCATCCTTTTTTTATATTCAAAAGATCCTCAGCCGGGAGATCGACCCTTAATTCGGAGGTAGGCGAGTACCTCGTGCCGGATATGTCGAGACCACAACCGTCGGGATCGCCTCGAACCTTTATTTTCACAAAATCCATTTAATATCGTGAGAATTTTATTTTGCAATACGATTTTACGAGCATAAATTACAACAAGTAAAATTTTTCAATATTTTTGTTATAAATATTGAAAAAAATAAGAGACAATGATTTATTTAAAATGTTTATTTTTAAAAAACTCACAAGTTTGTCTTGATGGGCAGCATTGGCAGCATCAACGACATCTCTCGTGGGTTCGGAAGTCCTCGATTTGTTTCTACGTATTCTTGGTTGTGTAAGAGATGCTGCGATATCTCGTAATTTGCCTTCCCTCTCGCGTTCGTGCTCCAGAAAAATTCTTCGACAGGCATCGTCATCTGAGAACACGCGTTAACAATCTCTTATAAAATAACGTAAAATTCAACAATTCCGTTACGATTCTCAATCGCTAAATAATCTTTTTTCATTATTTTTTATTACGTTTCTTGCGAGTAACGCCGAGAGCAATTTATCAATGACGGGGAGGCTCACTTAGCTCGATTTTTTGCGCCCACATGAATTTTTTTACGAGTATCAATTATTAACTCGTTGATTAGATGTCTCGAAAGAAATGGACTTCGCAAAACACGTACTGGTCATGAAAGAATTTGTAGTAAAAAAAAAAAAAAAAAAAAAAAACAGGCGAAATTGTCCATTTTCATAAATATTTTTTTGTTGCACTAGTCAGAATCTCGTTCAACGTGTACTTATCGATTGCAACGGAGACGCGATACATCTAGCGGAAAGCGTAATTATATCGTGATAAATTATAAGGTAAAGGAGATATTACTAGAAAAGCAAAGCTTCCTCCTTTACACCCTGATTATTCGACATTCCAAGGTGTGTTCGTACCTTGAGATATGTATCTCCGTTGCGGTTCTACGATATTATAACAGTACAGTAAGGAAATTGCCTTTGGCTGTCTCGAGCCCATTATATTTTTTTTTTTTTTCAAGCAAAATATTAATAAAGGAAATACAAATATTAACTAGCGCTTCATCGTTTGTGCATTTACGTGATGACGCGTTAATTTCCGGTTCGTCGATATCTGTCCATCTTTTTTCACCTAGATCTGTAAATTAAGCCTCAAGGAGGATGAAATTTAGACTCAATTGAGGTCAGAAAATTAACTGTAAAGCAGATTGGCAATCTGTTTCAAAAGCGGATAATACTCGATGTTTTAAATAGACAAATTTAACCCTAGAACCCCACAATCTATTTTTTCCTAAGTAAACCCCACACTCGGTTAAATAATTACCCCAATTTTCTCTTTAGAATAAAATGTTACACGTATGCGATAATAATAAGGCTTAATTATATACCATTCTCTTTGTTTTTTTATAACGAAGAGAATAGTTCATGATAAAGTGGCATTTTGTAAATATTTAATGGTGAAAACTCTATAAAACAGAAGGAATGGTTTTAAAAAATTGGTTCGGGAAGGAAATTTGACATTTTCGTGGGATAACTAATTACCCCGTTGTGTGGTTCTAGGGTCAAAAGAAAAGAACAATTAGATCATTATTTTCGTGTTGGAACAATTAATTACAAATTGGGTATTTTGGAAAGGGATGGAATAACATTTTTGAATAACAAAATAAGTTTTTATCAACTTTTTACGATAAAAAAAAAGAAAAAAAAACAGGTAATTGTTAGAGAGGAAAGTTAAGAGGGACCTCTCGATCCCATACCAATAGAGCACGGAGGCAAGCAGATTTTCCGTGGCGATTGCGTACACGCAATTACGCAACTTGGCATGAGAGGTAACGCAGAAATCGTAGTATTCGTAAGACGACGTGTGGGAAAGGAAGTCTCCGCGGGATGAAAACTTTCGACGAGAGATGAGCGTATAGTAAATTCGTACGAGAGCAAAGAGGAAACGAAGAAAACGCGTCATATCACGATCTTTGCTTTTTATTTTTTTTATTCTTTCTTATTCCCAAATGGAATTGAACACGGTGAATTATCGTCGATTCTCTTGAACGTTCCACCGTGACGAAGACAACGATCGAGGACCACGAGCGTGTCTGACCAATAGGGATCTTTACTACTTGCAACACGGACTCTTACACAATTTGTTGGCAAAGTTTTATTCGATAAAATATTTGAGCAAGATTATTTTCTAATTAGTTGTCGGATCGGTTATTTTGATTTTATGATATAAAAAATATAGCAATAGAAGGATGGTGGAATTAATATGGAGAGCTGAAGAAGGAAAATTGATAAATTTTGAGTGCAATTTCGTTCTTGGGTTTGGGGATATTCAAAAATTTGATGTAATAGCTTTGAAAGAATATAAAAATAAATGAAAGAAGTGAAAAATAATGGTGGTTAAGGCCTTACATACGTCCAGAATTTTCAAAAAATCGATTTTCTTTTTACAGATTATTATTCTCTATAGTTTTAGGCGTATTTCTGTGTAAGTCGATTGTACAAATTCCCCATAGATCGAAAGTTATTATAGAAAACGTGACTGCCCAACGAGAGTCTAATGCGTGCAGGTAGATATCTCGAGCGAAACGCACTTGAAACTTTAAATGCATTTTTCTCAAAACTACTTTTTCTGGCACGGTCTGCACGATAACTCATACAGTTTTTAATATTTTTTGATGCTTTTTTTTTTAAATATTCGAAATTGTTTTCTCTATAGTCTGTCGAGTCGGATTTTTGATGTTGTGATTGAAAAATTTTATAAACATAATTAAAGTGTGACATTTATGACACAAAATGCATACTTTTTTTTAAACTGCCGTAAATTGCCAAAATTTTTCGAATTTCAAAAATCCGGCTCGACAGACTATAACTACAACTTCATTTTACAAGAATTTTTTTACGTTTTGCAGATCCATCAGCATTTCAAGAAGAAATGATGCAGACCGTGGAGCAACTTTTTTTTCATAGTGCTTCGGGAAACGTGATGTTTTATGTTGTAATTTTTGAAAAAAAAATGAAATAAATTTTTTTATAAAGTTTAAATACTAATAAACAATGTGTAAAAATTATTTTTATTAATTTCTATTGCTATCTCTTCTAAAAACAGTTTTTCTTTTAGCGCGTTTTAGGCGCTGCTGGACGTATGTAAGGCGTTAAGACAAACCTAATTTTTCGTTGCTCTCGACGATACCGACGGATGAATTTCTGTCGTCTCGTTGAGGATTCTGAGTCGTCTGGTTTAATCTTCGTCGAGCTTTATCCTCGGCCCTCAATTTGTCACGAGTGGGTGGTGAAGCGCTACTGGCTGGTTGATCGCGATACGGGCGTCCATCGTTCGGTACCATTGGCGGTTTTTCCGAGCCAACGACCAATGCCGATGACGAATTTTCAGTTGCATTGTGATTAGCCGAATTATTGCAATTTTCAACGCTCGTTGAATTTGTTATATTTTGCGTGGTACCATTCAACGACAAGTGTCCATTCCCGTTCTCCAGTGGGACGTTTCTCAAAGGTGATATTTGTAAATCTCTCGGTGTTTTTGTACTTGCATTACCATTCTCATTGACGCAATTAACACCCGATCCGTTTCCGTTTGTAATTCCACTCGTGAGCGATCGATCGTTGTTCGTTATTTTCGACGTGCTCGTATTATTTTGCGTTGTTCCACTCGTATTTGTTGTTACACCGATGAAACTAGAATTACACAATTCTTGACTGTTCGCTTCCGGTTTCCAACTGCCCCTTGGCTCCGAACGACAACTGTTGAAACGTGGCCTCGGAGGATTTGGGGTATTGCCTGTTGAAAGATAATTTTATATTGTTTTGATATAACAACAAAATTGAAGTCGATTCAATTGTAGAGAAAATGTTCAATTAGTCGAGTGTCATGATTTTTTTTCTCTCTCTTTTTTTTTAATAGTTTAGTGAAAGTTCTCATTCTCCAACCCTCTGTTTGTGATCTCCGACTGTCTCTCCCGCTTGTGTTGATTTTATTTTCGCTTTCATTCTTTTCATTACATTATTATCCGTGGAGCCTGTCAGCGAGTGGCGTAACGAGGCTAATCGTCCAATTAGAGTCCGAGTCGGAGGTCTCGACTCGGAGAGGGAGATTAGGATAACGAGGCGATTATTATCTCGCCATTTCGCTTATACTAAAAGCTATAGTGTTCCAATGATAAATTTTGCCACACACGTGCAAGAACGAGAGAAAGAGAGAGAGGGGGGGGGGGGAGAGAGAGAGAGAGAGAGAGAGAGAGAGAGAGAGAGAGAGAGAGAGAGAGAGAGAGAGAGAGAGAGAGAGAGAGAGAGAGAGAGAGAGAGAGAGTAAATCGTATTAGACGCGTTCAAACTTCCAAAAAATTCAAATATCAAGGGGCATTCAGTAATTTCACGAAGAATTTATGCCTCCAACGATAAATCCTACTTTTCATATTTTTATTTTCTTCTGATAACGATAGGAGCATATGTATTATTATATTTTTCTAAACTCTTCAAAATAATTGGTAAGCAAATCAAATATATTTGAACTGAAAATAAAAGTTTTATACAAAAATGAAAGTACTTACTTCTAATAGTTGGTGTAACTTGAAGTATCGTTGTTTGACCACCTGGAAACGTAGCATTTCTTTTATGACGACCCTAAAACAAAATGAAGAAGAAAAAAGAAAATACTTTCGTGTACTGAAAACAACATCAATACTTTACAAATGAAAATTTTATTATTTAGGTTCTATTTCTACATTTACAAGGCTAAAATTAATGAAAAAAATATTTCGAAATATAATATCTAAAGAAAACGTGGCTTTGTGAAACTGTAAGCAGTAACGGAAAAGGGGACATAATATATTCGACACGGAGGAGAGATCTAAACAAAGTGAAATTATTTTTACAGTCTCTTTAGCATGCAGCTGCATCATCGACTCTATATGCCAATCTTGGCTCGTCTCTTGTGCCAATAGACCGTGGGCGACCGTAATAACATGCAAGAATATAATATATATGTATACATGTAAAAAGAGTACTGATAATTTAGCCTGAAGGGCCGGGCCCAGCTTCCTCGTGGTGTGTTTCGATGCGATCGAGAGATTCACGAGTACCAACTCAAGCAAGGACTTGCATAATTCATAGGCATTCGTATGCTCTCGAAGCACGCATCGATGAACAAGATTCCAGCGCGAACAACAATACGAGGTTGCTCTTATTATATATTACATCTCTACTACCACTATTTTACTGTCCCGCGTTGGCTAACATATTTTTCAACGTCGACAGACACAAATTATTATTATGCAACAATTCGGAAGTGAGTAAAGCAAAGGCGACGAAAAATTGATATTCTGCTTATTTATCAGTGTTCAAATTTCACGATACAAACAAAAAGTTGCTGCAATACATTTGCTATTTCATTCAATGCTATTTTATTTGTTTCTTCAGTCCACATATAATTTACTCATGTGAACGATCATTATTGATTTCATTCTTGTTAAATAACCCTCGAGCAATTCAATTGTTTAAATATTAGCAAATATTTTATTTTTCTTCAATTTTCTAATTCAACTCGTCTGTAGCTTGTAGGTGTCGCGATTAATCAGCGAGATAGCTGCAAAAGAGAACATTCGTGACAAGTCACCGCTTCAATCTAGAAATTCTTTACGGTTCATATTTTTTTTTGTTCTCTTATTCTCAATGAAAGACGCGCATAAATGTATGTATGTGTGCGTGTGTGTGCTTTTCTGTATTGATCTATCGTTTATCGGGACCATGACCCAGAATCATCGGAATTGATCGAGAATCTCTTTTCTATTCAATATATTTTTATTCATTACATATATAAATATATATATCATTTTTCCGAACAAATATTTCTTGTCAACGTGGGTTGACACAATGAGCCAGAACGAAGGTTTTTCAGTAGATAAAATAACCACAATAAAAATGATTTAAGAAAAATCAAAACAATAATAATAATCAAGTTGGAATGAAAAAGGAACGAGACGTACTAAAAAAGGCAAAATAAGAGATCTAGCGTTTCCTGCACGTTCACCCCGTATATCTTCTTGACTTTATATGAGTGTGAGTGTGTAAAAAAAAAGAAGTCTTGTGCATCGCCTTGGCCTCCTAACGCCTCGCGAATAAGTCACAGAGAAGCGAGAAGTGTTTGCGTATATATTGTAACGAGACAGCCTTATCCCCCTGGCACGATTTCTGGTGTGGCAGAAATCTGCTAGAGGGCTACGGTCGGAGCGTTCTCGCGTAAGCGACGCACCTCCCGTACGCCTATAAGACTCCCACCCTTTTCAATCTTTTTATTCCTACCAAAAAAATTGTTTTGAAAAACAAAAAAAATCCTGACTGCTATAATAGTAGAACTTCATGAAAATATATTCTTTAAAAAATATTTCAAAAAACAAAGTAATGTTTAGAAAATAAATTAAATAAAAACTCCCCACGAGAAGTAGTAGTAAGCTTTAAAAAGTGTGAAATAACAGTTGATCGAAAATAATACAAAAAAATAACCATTCGATTGGTAAGTGCTCAATTGGTAAATTGGTAAACCTCAAGATCCAATTTCAATGTTAATTGATGGTAGGATAAGTAACTTACATGTGAAAATTAAAAATCAAAAAATAATAATCACAAGTTAAATGAATGTATGAAAAATGTGGGTACTGAAAAAAATGTACAACCGACATAAAATTAAAAATGTTATAATTATAATCGAATTCAATTGTGGTCGGGGGACGTCTCGTTTCTCATTCAATGATTTAGAGAGGTTATTGTGCACGAACCTGCACAATAACCTCTCTTTCGAGAGAGAGAAGAGGATCTAAAAAATCCTGTATTTCGACATTTGGATGTTGAACCACTGTTCAAATATCGAAACGTTTCAATATATATATATATATAGTTATACATGCATTATTTCTATAGATGTATCTCTATAGGTAAAATAAAATTATGGAATACAAATAAATATAATTAATCTAATAAGGTTAAATTGATGTATTAAGAAATAGAAGAAAAATCGATTTATTTAATTACTGTTAAAACAACAAGATCGTTTTATCGAGAAAAATATAATTCTTTCATCCATTTGTTAATACCACAACATTTTGCATTTTCGGTAAAGTGCACCAAGGGAGGGAAGTCTCTGTTTAAAGGCACGAGTGATATATAAGATTGAGTTAACTTTCGACTTTCAGTATCTCCTATTTAAACATCAAACGTGAGACGAGCTCTCTTGCCTCGGACAAGGAGACAAGAATTTATAGCTCCTTACGAAGAAACCAAAACCAATATAACTACACATATATATTTCTCCTTTTTTTCAACTGCACCGAGGTTTAAAAAAAAATATATTACGTAATTTGCTAAGAAATAGAGTGCTCAAAGGAGATTTGTGAGTCTGGCTGGATTTCATGAAAAATTTCTGTATCTCTGGCTTGCTCGAGATACAGAAACTACTACGAGAGGAAAAAAAATATGATGAAAATGAAATATCAATTAATTTTTCATTAACGATCAATTTGACGGGTAATTTTTAAAATAAAATTCCTCTCTGCGTTTTTTCATCAGTATATTTTTATTTCTAACTTGTGAGAAAGATTAGAATAAGAAAAAATATTGCGGAGAAGAAAAAAGTAAGCCGAAGCCTCGAACATATCTCTGACATTATTAAGATAACTGTGAGAGAAACGTGATAAATACGTGACCGGAGAAAAAAATGCACCGTCGCAAAACTCGAAGGTGAGAAAAAATGAGAAAAAAAAAAGAAACAAAAATACCTACGTGGCAGAAACGTTGAAAAATTATGCGAAATTAATGTGTCACTGGGTATTTCACGGTTTGAATATAAATTACTAAAAAAATGATTCTTTGATGCGATCGTCGAGGTTATTCGAGGTAAAACATTTTTTTTTCTTCACTATTTCCTATCCACTATGTTTATTCGTTTTTCTGTTCTCTTTTTTTTCGTTTATTTACCTTATTTCTCGAGTAAACTTGAAGAACGTCAGCCCACCATCGCGTTTCCTCTCGGCACGTACCCTTGACGAAGGTCACTCCTTCGGGCGACGTAATAGCCAGACTGTATGGATGACCTGTCACATCCTCGGCGGCTGCGACCTCTAAAACTCGGGTCATGTCGATCCTCGACTGGGGTACCGTTTCTGGCTGTAACATATAAATGAGAATTAAAAATAAATTGTGTGTTTTTTGCAGTTCCATCTTTTTCCTTCTTTTCATTGTGTTTTTACAATAATGAGGCGATCCAATAATTGACATACAGTTTTAATAACTACATAATCAAACGAGATGTTTTCTGTAATTTTCTCCATTTGGCCAAAAAAGATGAATAACTTTAGCAATCAAATATTTTTTTAGGAACGAATATCGATCCCCTAGAGCCGAAAGAAATTGCCAATTATTTCTTCTCTATGGGGAAAACTCCAAAAATGGCTTTTTTTGCTATCACTTTTGAAAAAAATGGATATTTCAAAAATTCTTTAAAAGGCCTAATTTACTACGAAAATAATGCCGCAGAAAAGCACGTTATTTCAATCATTGAAGAAATCGACGCGCTGTGGAATAAATAAGATACTGCCGAGATGAAAAAAGATGGAAAAGAAAAACGAAGAAAAACAACTAAAAAATGATCTATGTCACTTGTCGAGTCCGGTGAAAGTGTCGCTATCTCTTGGAGAGAGAGAAAAAATAAATAAATTGTCTGGAAAACCGTAGCTTGGGATAGTAAAGAAGATAAAACGGCGTGTATACGACGACGGCGAAGACATTTTTCTCTTTGATATTGTCGACTTCATATGCATATATTTATTTATATATAAATATATTTTTCTAACTATATTCTACATACTCGTAGAAAATAGTGAGAAAAAAAGAAAAAAAAAAGAGGTTATAAGCAACATGGAGTACTGGTTGATGGCGAAAAGTGAAAATATCACCGAGTCCACATTTCGAGAGAGTTTTCTGTTCTCATCTCGTTTCCTCGCTCTGTTGATCTCGCTCGGGCGACTAATCGACCGGAATTATTCCCTTTTGTGCTCTTTCTCTCACAAATACAAATACATACAAGCGCAGAAACGTTTTTGCAGATACGAGAAGAGAAAGATTAAAAAAATCTTACCAGATCGTGTGTAAAGACTAAAGTAACGGAAAAAAAAGAAATCGAATAAAATGAAAATGAATGCGCTTCAAAAACACTCTATCGTTTTATTTTCACCGTGTGAGCTCGTGTATAGTATGTGAATTCTTGACTGTCGCAGCGATTTCTGTGGTTATAGGACATTGGTACGTGCCCGAGCCGAGGGGACATTTCTCGCTTTCCTTATTAGAACTAGTAGAAAGTCGACAACGAGTACTCGTTGCCGCGAGTACTAACATTTGAAAAAATATAATATAATCGAAAAAAAAACAACCAAAAAACATCGCGATACATATGAAATAAATAAACCTTCGATGAATATGAGATCTTTAAATTGAATTAATAGAAAATATCTAAACATACATATAGTTTTTTGTGGAAATTCTTTTGTGTAAACCACAGAAAACAGAACCGTTAGATTTTCTCTGTACAATGTTTCGATACAGAATAAGCGCCAGGAAATATTTAAACTTTTTTTTCTCTTTCTGCCCCTCTTTTTTTCGTAACGCTCTCGAAGAATCAAGTCGAGGCTTTCGTCATGGTTGGACAAAGACGACCGAGACGAAACGCAGTTGAGTGTCGTGTCTCCTAAGCGTAATGCAAAGAAAAACGTAATATATATAAATACACATAGACAACATAATACACACTAACATAAACATAAACATAATGCACACAGACAACAGTAGTACTCTAATAACTCGAGAAAGAACCACGAGACGACCTGCTTTCACAGTCTTTTCTCCACAGATTTCTCTCTCTCTCTCTCTCTCTCTCTCTCTCTCTCTCTCTCTCTCTCTCTTTTTCTCTTTCTTTCTCTGGATCTCTTTCGAGATTTTATGAATGCGAGAAATTGTCTTTCCAAGTTTCAGGCGGAGTTAATTAAAACACTGAAACATATTCTAGGACAAATTTACGATTTCTCGTCCCTCTTTATGATATCGTATGACTGTTAATTGATATTTTTTGTTTATTAACAGAAAAAAAAACTTTTTCTCTTGATATCCGCGTTGAAAAATGATTTACACTGTTTTTAGAGCAAATGAGGATGCTAAAAAATTAGGTGAGTTCGAAGTATTTGTGAAGATGCAAAAAAAATGAGCTCAACAATGATAATTGATGAATGAGAAGCCTCCGTTAATTAAGAATCGCTTGCAAAACTGATCTCCTGAGAATTACAATAATTTTACCAGGAAGCCACTTAGAAGAGTTCAATTGCCCTTGAATTTCGTCATTTTGACGAGGCGATAATTTCAACAATAAAATTTACCTCGAAGGGTTAAACGACAGGTGTTTCGTGAGGCCAAGAAAGAGTTTAATTCATAAAAATATATGTACATATATACATATTTACAAGAGGCGAGTAAAAGAGAGCACGAGAGATAGACTCGGTTCCTCGTGGCCTGGCTGTGGTTGGTGCACAACTCTGAAGAACATGAACGAGATGTAAAAAAGAGAGAGAGAGAGAGAGAGAGAGAGAGAGAGAGAGAGAGAGAGAGAGAGAGAGAGAAAGGGGGGGAGGGGGGGGAGAGAGAGAGAGAGAGAGAGAGAGAGAGAGGAAAAAGCAGAGATAAAGAGTTGGTGCAAGAGAGTTAAACCAGCGCGGACTCCACGAGATAACATCCGCGTAGGTTACATAAAACACGAGTTGTCGCACCTCCTTAAACCCACCAGTCTATATATTATGATTTATCTATTATTATTATTTGCAAATAAATACATTAATATATAACAGAATAATAACTTTTCTGCGTGCCATTGGAACAAAAAAATAACCAAATTAATATTTCTACACTGAGAAAAGAAACTTGTTGAATCAACAAAATTTTTGTTGAATCAACAAATCCTGCGGACACGGGGGATGAACAAAACATTCAGTTCATGATATAACATATTTCAGTTGTTTCAAATTACAAAAAAAAGTGAATCGAACTAAATATTTTGTTTCCCTGACTGAATATTTATTTAAATCAAATAATTATTTAATTAAGGAGGCTCCGTCACGAAAGGTTCATCAACAGAAAAAAATAATTTTTAAGTATATCGTAGATAAAGTACCCATATTCACATATACAAAGTTTGAGGTAAGATCAACGACTAAATAAGAGAGATAAAAATTGTTAAAGTTGGGATTTTTAACACAGGGCTTATGGAAAAGTCACCCTCAAAAGACTTGTATCAAGTGATATCTTCGCATTCACGTAACAGACATTGAACGAAAACTACAGTAACGTCGATCAGGTTATAAGGATTCCAAATACAATAATAAACTTTTGGGTCAACGACTTATGTAAAAAGATATTTAATGTTAAAATCTCGAAATACTTGAAGTTCTGACAGGTTAAGCAACCGTATAAAGATTTGGCAGCGTCGCATAAATCAGGTGTTCCTTATAACGCAGAAGCGCATGCGCGAGATTTAAATGATCAGCTACCTAACCTTACATTCGTTTGTGATTGACGTATAGGTAGAAAAGTTGGTTTCATCGTAATTAAATAAATAATTTAATCGATTAATTAAACCAGTTATCTATTTCTCAACAATAATGAAAAATTAGTTTTTATTACAAAGTAAACAGACATCTTAGAAATTTCATATCACATAGTTTACTAAAAATTATAAATATCACAATAAATTACTAAAGCAAAATATATGTATATAATAAAAATTTATAATAAATAATGAAAATTTTGTACACAACAACACGCGACGACCTGCGGTTAGCTGGGTGTCATGAGTACGACAAAGAAATCGGAGGAGTGAGATAGAGAATTGCGACGTTGCCGTACTTTTCTATGCAGTACCGTAATATAAAAATGTACTAATTTTACGATATTTATTTATCGATGTATAACTAATGATTTTTGTATAAAATTACCAATAATATGTTTATAACCAACTGTATCATGATAAATATGCGAATTACTAAAAAAAAAAAAAAACCCCCGCTTATGCGCCCATGCAAACCGGCCCTACATGACGGAGCTTCCTTAAGGGGATGGGTCAGTCACCTAACCTCACCTCGAATTTTCGAAGTTGAAATTCTTCGATACGGTTTGACCGATTATAAAAAAGCTGTCAGCCCACGCAGAACGACGGCAAAAATAGGCTTACAGGGCCTTTTTGTAATCGGTCAAACCGTGTCAAAGAATTTCACTTTCGAAATTTGCAGCTATCTCTCTCGCACTCATGGCGGCTCAGTCGGTATGACTCCTAGCCTTAAGGTGATCTATCAGTTGCATGAGTGGGGGGTCGATAATTGAAAAGTAGATACACGGTTTTCTCGGACACGTTTGATATTTCGAGAAAACGGAGAGTTACACGTTGTTCTCTTTCCATCAGAGAACAACGTGTAATTCTCTGTTTTCTCGAAATATTAAGCGTGTCCGAGAAAACCGTGTATCTAATTTTCAGTTATCGACTCCCCACTCATGTAACAGATAGATTACCTTAAGTCAAATAATTATTTAATTAAGTCAAATAATTATTTAATTAAATCAAATAATTATTTATTTGATTCAAATAAACAACGCATATTTATTTTAAACAATTTGATATTAAATTTTTTTTGTTTGATATCAAAATATGTAAATCGAACCTCTTACAATTCAAAAATGTGTATTCCACTAGTTTCTCATCAATCATGATGAGAAATCAGTTGAACATGAGAGTTATTAGACTCCGATGAATTTTTCACTGGAATGTAACCCGTGGAAGTTATAAACGTTTGCTACCTGATTCTGGATCACATTCGGTTGGAACGTCGTATCTTACTCGACTTCCGCAATTTATGTCCGTCCAGAGGCCACTGTGTATGTGAGAAGAGCCTTGGCGCTCTGCGCCACGCCGTGGCTAGACCGAGAAGTTACTCGAACGTTCGTTCATTCTTTCAACAACCCATTTAGGGCGGGTTGTTCCAACTTCTAGGTAGCTTATCTGGCGGTTAAACGCATTCACTTGCAGACCTTTAACTGTCAGACAGGCTTACCTAGAGGTTGGAACAACCCGTCCTTAGTTACGATAATGTCAAAACGTGTTTTCACACAACAAAACCTAGTTTGTTGTAATAGTTTAGTATCTTCAACCAATTATTGTGTCCATATGAGACCATATGATTCAGTTCACACAACTAAAAATTTAGTTGAACGAGAAGTACGAATGTTTTTTTTTTTAAGTTTCTTGATTCAATCATATATTTAGTCGACCAAATCCAGATTTAGTTGTTTCAAGAGCTTTAATTATTTAAGACAATGTCGTAACGTGTTGACGCAACTAAATCGATGCAACAAAATATTTTGATTGTTTCAACCACTTAATTTGTTGATTGAACTACATATGCGACTTACCATGACATTATGTTTGTTGAATCAACAAAATTGTACCGAAAAAAATGAAATTTGTTGATTCAACAAATTTCTTTTCTCAGTGATATAATGTTAATTTTACATAAAAAATGCTATATATTCATATATATTTCTAAAGTTAGTGTATACATCTGTATATACATAAATATATATTATAAGTTTCACGCTAGCCAACAAGAATATTCAACTGTTCTGATGTTGGATGCTCTGTCCAGTCGAGATGGATTTACGAACTGCCCATAGGTTTTATAGTACAGCCACACATGTTGTACGAAATGAGGAAGGGAATAAGCGTTTAAGCACAATACACATATATACATATACCCGCGTGCAATGATTTGCACGGTGCACGATAACTTATTTCCTCGGAGTATGCGGAAAAAGCATCACATTACATCTACGACGCGCGCGCGCGCGCGCGCGCGTGTGTGTATGTGTGTGTGCGCGCAGCCTGGAGCTTTGTGAAACTGCAATATATGCAAGTACGAACGCATTTTCTGCTCAGCCTTGCGGAAGTACGAGGGGCATAAAAAAATGTCGCTTTTTTCGTTACAGAAAAGATCGATACAAGTTTCACTATATTTCCCAACATTTTTAACAAATGAAAAAAAAAAAAAAAAACGATTTTAGACGTTGCAAGTGTTAATTTTAGAAGTCACCTTTTTCTGTTTATATCTAGAGCTAGAGTCGTGGTAGCGACTCGAGACAAGTACATTTAAAAGAGAGTTCGCTTTATAGACTCTTTACCCCAAGGACCGCGTTTCCAACTGTTTTCAAAAACTTTCAAAATTTGTTTCCGTAATATTTAATTCATTACAGCATTTCTGAGGATGTTGCGGGTTCACGTATTTTTTTTTCTTTCTTTCGATCGTGACTAATTGGAACTCTGTAGCTTAACGCGTATTGAAAATATTAATATTTTATTTTGTCGTTGCATCAAAAAATTGTGGCTTTTTTCGCACACGTTTTTGATGCTCATATTTATTTTTCGCAGCCACTGTCTAGTGATACTAGATACTAGTAATTCTGGTATAGAAAGCCGGTGATATTTGAAATCGTTCGTTAATGTGTCACTGACTATACCTATATATTTCTGAACAGTTTTGACTTTCCGTTTATGGTTATGGAGTGACTGCAGTGAGGTTATACAGATCGCGGATGTGACAGCTGACCAATATTTTTTTCGTCAGTTTTGATTTTGGTTAGAGTGACAGTCGTGACTTTTGGTCAGTACATTATTAAATAGTAATAGTGATAATGCGAGAACTTCAATTTTTCAAGTTTTAATTGGTTCAAGTTTTTTTGATTAATTCATACAATATGTTTAATTTAATTCAATTTGCTTAATTCACTCATGGTTACAAACTCGCCAAGTACTTTGGCCGAAAATTTTTTTTTCAATCTAATTTTTTTCTTGAAATTTTTTTTATATCCGACTTTTTTTTCATTCTTATTTTTTATTCTTGTTCTTTTTGTATAGAACAACTGAACTGTAACACATCCGTATTTTTAATTAATTGGAAGATTTTTTATTAGAAGTTAATAGGCTTTAATGTATTTTACTCTTAATGCTGTTATAGTTTTTATTTATTTTTATAAAGTTCAGACTTAATTTTTGGTCGGATTTGAAGTGGCATCTTTTGTGAGATTATAATTTGATTGGTAAATTTTTGTGAAGCTCTCTTATAACTTTTGGTAAGTTTCTAATTTATTGAGAAAATTTTTTCGGGGTTCTCCTATCATTTTTTGAGAGATTTGAGGTGAATGAGAGAATTTTTGCAAGGTTGGCTTATATATTACCCGAGGCTGGACTTCACACGAAACATCTTACTTTAATCTCTTTACGACTTCATCAACGTTGAGACTCAAGAATAATATAATCTGTTAAATTTTAACACATGCACACATATACCGATGTATTTAAAAATAAAAGAATGGCACACTTGTCGAAAACGTCCATCATAGTCTACGTTTTGTGTATTACAATTTTTTTTTTTTATTTATATTTTTCGACACTTTGTCACTGCCTACGTCTATAAACATATACTAAATCCACTTTGAGTCGATCATACTGTCAGTCAGCTTATATATGTGTTTGAAATATTCAGGAGAAACTGTGAAAGAATAATTGCGAGAAGGTATCAAAGAGAATGGACGGGTAAAAACGAAGGAGGAAGCGGAGAAGGAGCAGGGGTTGCCTGTCGATCAGGAGATCGACAATCGATTGATCTCTGAGCCATACACACGTGTCCTTCTCCAATGGCTTACCTACACGGCTCCTTTGCTTTTTATACGTACACAAATACACTTGCTTGCTTCGTAATATTCTGTATTATCTTTTATTCTGACGTAAGGTCATTTACACATGTAAAAATAAGAGACGTTCCAGATCAAATGCACCGCTCGTCCCTTCGCTCATTCGATAGTCGCTTAATTTCATCGCTGATCTTTTCTTTCATTTCTAAAAACAGAATGTTAATATTTCCAACTGGTATTTCTCAAGCGATTTTTAAAAGGTTTGATTTGTTTTTTAAACTAAACAATTAAGGTTTATTAACAAATTCATCGGTGCCTAACGGGCAAAGAATCTGGAAAAAATATTGGAGGTTCTTTCTATAGTGTGGATCGTGAAAAAAAAAAAAATTGCTACTTGAATTAAAACGCTTGAAGATTCAATATTCGTTCATCTTAGGGGCAACGTCCCATCACCGTGAATTACACAATACTAGCTGGTATTCCCATTTTATCTTCCGCACTTAAACGCCTCGTGTATGTTCTTAAGGAACAGGCAAATCACTTGTCCCTTCTTAGTCGCGGTTTCGAGGTTTCTTTCGTTCGCATACCTCGCGACACTCGCGCCGTCCGACGTTCCACGGGTGGCGAGCATCTTCGCATCTCCCGCGAGATACACCGAGAAAACCGTTTCAATGCGGCGTATGTATCTTCACCGGTGTACAAGCGCGACTCCGGCTCCTGAGATCTCTCGAGATCATGGAATTCGATTGCACAATTTTCGAGAGAGCAAGAGAGATAGAGAGAGAAAGAAAACTGAATTTATTACTCGTAAAAGAAAAAGGAAAAACTTCTTATCTTTTTCTATCAATTACACCAATGCTACAATTTTTTCTTTTATCAACTTCAATCAGTATATTATTTATTCAATTTATTTTATGACTAGCTGTGCCTGTGGGCCTCGCCCGCGGCACATCGAACAGGCGCGTCTAACTGTGCATTTATGAAAATGTATTTTTTTTCTTCTAAGCGATTGTGGAAAATCTTACATGAGACACAGGGTAGGATCCGCACTACGCCAGTATGTGGGATTCTTACCCACTAAAAACCACACATTCTGTTCCACTTGAAAAAAATAAATTCCTTGAAATTTTTATGTTAAAAAAAATTACATAAAAAAGATGAAAGTATAAGAAAAGATAAATTTTAAAAAAAATTTATGTTCATACAAATAGTTTAAATCAGTCATCGGCTTCGCTAACGCCCGTCCATATCTATTGTGGCTATTCATATTTTCATCAGTTTCATATTCTATGAGAGAAAAAAAAATCAATTCCGTATTACACGATGTATTGAAATGTTACACGGCCTATCTAGTTGCCATTCTTTTTCTATTTTGAACATAATTTCTCGTTTTTTTTTTTTAAATAAAATACTCCAAAAAAAGATGCTCAATTTTCAAATTTTTCATCACTTCGCTAAAATAGCTGTAACTTTTTTCTGTCCAAAATTCGAACTCCAGCTACCGCCTATTCTCTTCGATTTTGAATTATCTTTGAAATGGTAATTCGTTTTATGTTTATCTACATTTTTTAATTACTGATGAGTTTTTAAACTTCAACAATGAATAAAAAATTTGAACTTTTTTTTTCACATTTCCGTAAAAAAACAATATATCGGAATGTTATACAGCGTACAACCTAGTGCGAATTATGAGCTTTTTTCCTGTGAAAGATTCATCCAAATCGGTTCAGTGGTTCTCGACTGAGAAGCGGCCAAACATTTTTTCGTCAACAGATTTATATATATATATAGAGCATTTTTCTGTACCATAACGATTCAAAGTACTTATTATTTTGAAATCATTCCTCGTTATTATATATTTTATATAATTTTGTAATTCTTCATTTTTATTATTCATTTGTCCTGTCACATATTCACTTTATCACTTTAATATTTTTTCTTATTATACATTGGATATAGTATCTCGTGTGTTTAATGAACAGCTATGTTAGCTGGATTACTAATCTCGCGCTCTTTGGTGAGTGTGTTCCATGGTAAAATGTACAAGGGGGCAGAATGATTATACACGTATGGATCGAGAGTCGAGGATCGCAAATACGAGGCGAGTCGTGAAACATCGTTAACCTTTGGAGATCATCCTCGCGAGATCGTCCCTTGACTCGATACACTACACGACAACTTACAATCTTTGAGAGATTTTCCTCGCTAAGTTTTATAATATCACGACGTGTGCAGCATAAACACACCGAACGACGATACCATCATTTGCGAGGTTCCAACCTCGGACGATAACAACTTTCCCTTCCCCTGACGATAACGACACCGAGACACAATTGAAAGATTTTTATTTCGAGATTACTAACAGTGAAAATATGAAAAAAATACCAAATTTCAATAATTTTAGGTATGTAATGCATTTTCTTTTTGTAGTAGAATGTTCTATCGATTTATACCGATTAGAAGATGGATCCTGGAATAACAAGATCGAGATATAACGACCAAGATCGGTCCTACGACATCTTTTTCATTTTTTTCAATAATTCATTTTGTTTTCCTTATGTTTTCTTTATCACCCGCTCATTTTTCAATCAGCCCTCGCGCACGCGACCATAAAATAAGTTTGAAAAAACGATTTCAATATCCATTTGAATCTTTATATTTGCCTTCTTACTTCAATAATTGTTAGATTCTCGGTCAAGGATCAGGTAAATCAAATAAATAAATAAAAAATAGGAGATAATCGATTTGAGTCCATATCTGAGTCATTGATAATGAGATATCCAATGGAGAATAATAATTAACATCTCCAGTGAGTTTTCTGTAATATGTACACGTGTAGGGTACACAAGGTGGAGGCGACACACGCAATCCTTGAACGATCGTCTATACAAGTTCGAATAAATATACATGTATATATATAAACGAGTAAAAATATAAATGCATAAATATATAGTTATGTAGTAAGGCTTCAAACGAGAATATATATACACATACAATATATAAAACACATTGGGACACACACAGCAGTAATTTCGCAAGCGTTCCACTTTTCTTAATGCGTTCGTATGCAAATCGTGCGAAATGATACCTTCGCGCCTTCGTGAACAGTAGGTAGGCATCCCGTGTATTATGTACGGACAATTCTACGTTGAACAGTCCGTGACCCTTAAGATTTTAAATTAAATCTTCAACGGGGTAAATCAAATTTTGTAAACTTTGATTTTAACCTACAAATGGACCGAAAAAGAGGGCAAGAACATAAGTAAAAAAGAAGTTGGAAATGAAAAGAGTGAACACTCAGTGTTGAAGATGAAATACAATTTAAAAAAATGGAGGAATATCATAATAAGAATAGATTAAAGATAGTGTTGAAAAATATTTGAAAAGACAGTTGAAAAACAAACGAAAAATCGGTAAAAATGGCAAATATCATATATCGCTAAAATTCGCGTTGAACGGACCCTATACACATAACTGCCACGTACGAGATATTATAGAGTAAAGTACCAACGTCGTTCAGTTGCAAAAAAAATTGCCAGGGAGAGAAAAAAACAAAAAGCAAAAATTTTCTTTACGCTATACTATACTTATCGCCTCTGCGTGAGCACCATTTGTATATTATATATATATATATACGTGTGCATGTATTCCAAGTATCCAAAGAGGGTTTATCATGACGTAGGTGTATTTTTTTCTCCCTCTTGTAGAGTTCTGGTCACAGGTGCGCTCATTACATTACGAAACTCAACGAGAGAGTTAATAACTCTTGCTGGTCCACCGTTCTCAGATCCACTCTCTTTCCCTCTTTTTTATCTCAATGGTGAGAGAACTATTTCAAACAATTTTTTTCAACTTAAATCCAGAATGAAATAAACTGATGACAATTATCATTTCAAAGAAAATATACAAATATCAAAAAATACCAATAACAATTATAATAACAATAACAAAGAAGTATAATATTTAAAAAGTCGATTACGCTGTCACTCAACCGTCACATTGTCTCGTAAATCGATCCGACGTAAAATAAAAATAGTACGAGATCGTATTTCGTATTAGAAGAATGCTCAGAGGTGACGAACGATAAGATCATCGATTGATAAAATCGTCTGTGTTTGTGCGTCAGTATGGCAGATATCCCGAGCGATATTATCGACGTATGCAGTTATAAGTACCACAGTATAAATACGATAACACATAAAGAGGGCGAGAGAAAGAAAGAAAGAAAGAAAGAAAGAGAGAGAGAGAGAGAGAGAGAGAGGGGGGGGGCATAATACATGTAGAGACATTCATAAAAATACCAGAATATATAAGTAGAGCGAAAATCTCGAAGGCTACCGTCAAAGACCGTAAACTCTTTGTATATGTATATACTCACTACAGTCCCATAAATAAGTGACATACACGTGCATATATATATATATATATATATATATATATATGTATGTATTACGTACGGTTTGTATTATATAGATTCAATTGCGTAAGAAATGATCTGGGCAATCTCACGTGGCTACCTCGTCACCCCATCGATCACGATCTCCCTCCAAGATAAATAAATAATAAAGCAAAGTCGATGCATATATATATATATATATGGTGGAATATGTGGACATCGATGAACCTTCGTGCTTTTTTGTTTCGTATCAACTGCATCTCGTTTACATAAAACGTAGACCGACCCATCAATGAAACTTCCAAGTTATTATTATTATTTATTTATTTATTATAAGTCTTATTTGTTATAAAAAACTAGTGTTACTATTTTTCCATTTAGGCTGTAAGTAGATTCCAAATGACAACAAACAACAAAAAAAAACGAACAACAGTTGTATCTGTTTTTGCCTAATATTAATTTGTGTAAATGACAAATTGTTTTTCGTTCTTTCTTTTTTTTCTAGTCTCATATTCATTTCCTGGTATGGAAAATCCACTTAGTTAGAAGAGCAATCGTGGTTTGAACGTCTCTATAAGCTAATTAAGGGAATCGTATTAGTGCGACAGGGATGCAAACGTATTTTTCCTCTTGCCCTCTCAATAGAGTGGCTGACACATTGATGAGGTCGATGACATCGAACGACCGATCGACAACGTTGACATCTCAATCGCCTGTATTTATTTTGTCAACAATATTCATGAATATTCACCTAAATATATATAGAAATTTTTGTAAAATTATGATTTTGCGAATGCTGTCCATATATTTATAACTTTTCAAAAATGTTCTCCCCTAGAGCGGATAAGAATAAAAGTGAATCGACCGAAATACACCTATTTTTTCATTGTCTCCATTTTTTTTGTCATTCATTTTTTTCCCCCGTGGCAAGTGGAGAAAGAGTGAGTTAGAAAAAAAGTAAAAAAGGAGGAGTGGGGAGGATAGACAAAATTGCCTGTATCTATATATTGAAGAAAAGTGAGGCCTGAACGTTGTTGGCAAGGGCAAACGTAATAAACGTGCCAAGCCTGGCTCGTTTCACCAAGCTGTGAGCTCCCTTAACTTTTCTTCCTTACTTCATCTGCTTCTGCGGCAGCAGTACTTTCGCTATTCCACGAGGCTTTATTCTTTGCACGGTCGCGCACAACGCTGTTTCAACTTTTCTCTTTTCTGCGGTGAGAAATATATTTTCTTTCTACCACTATATATACGTGAATACGTACACACATATATATATATATATATATATATATATTTGTCTGTATATATCGTTCCCTGTAGTTGGTCGAGGAACCGACAGCGGGATAAGTAAGGGTAACTACGTCTCAATAGGGCCTCGGAAGCATCATCGCGGTTTCAAACTTCTTTCCTTCTTTCTTTCTTTCTTACGTATAATAATAATAATTATAATATATGTATATATGCCACTTTCTTTATGATCCGTATACGGACGATGAAACTAAAGACTGCGAGTTCTCGTTCGAACGATTTTTTCAAGTTGCGTCAAAGGAATTTCATTCCTTTCAAATACGAACGAAAAAATATAAAAAAAAAAATTGTAGCCAGGAGAGAAAAGCAATAGTTGCAAGATTTTTGAATAATGAACGTTAAAAAAAGAAAAATTATAATAGCATACCGTGGGGTTGGAAACGAAAGGATATGAAGGTTTCGAGGCAGGAAGTGACAAAGATCGTAGAGGGAAGATTTTCATCTGGATTAAAGCGTGGTCCTAAATGCGTGTAATCATTCCGACACGCAGGGAGAACGTGTTCACGCAAAGCTGTTTTCATTTTTTAAGTTATTCCTTATCTCTCAGCTCGATCAGGCAAGGAGTGGATCTCGTCCTTCTGGATTAGAAGCATGGTTGGTTATTTTTTGTTTGTTTGTTTCATCCTCTTCCTCTTGCTCTGATCCAAGTTTGTCTCGGAGTCTTGGAGAGAAAAGGCCCAAGGCAGCAGCTTCGAAACTCGCCGCTGTTGAGCCTCTCAGCGTAATTACAGGCCCGAACTCAGCATGCCTATCGTATTATATATATATACATTTAAAGGGTGTCCCGAATGTTCTACTTCAAAGTTTTGCAATGCGAAAGCATCGTAGAATTGTAAAAAGAAAAGTCCTCAGAGGCTTTTTGGGTGGGAGTAAAATTTTCGAATGACGAAATTTCGAACAGCTAAAATAGCGAATTTTAACATACAATTATATATATATATATCGATAACTGTATGTTAAAATTCGCTATTTTAGCTGTTCGAAATTTCGTCATTCGAAAATTTTACCCCCACCCGGCTTTTTGATAGTTGAGTGTTGATAACCGATCTATTGAATCAAAAAAAAACATAAATACAAAAACACGGCTGTCGTTAATTAACTAATATTTCCTAAAGGGCGCACCGTAAAGAAAAATATCCGAAGACTTTTCTCTTCAGAATTTCGCGATCTACTTGCTCTGTTAATTTTGGGGTACAACTTTTCGGACACCCTGTGCATAGCAGTATGCGTAATATATATGGTACATGTATATAGCTTATATTGGAGAGTAGCTGCTGGTCCTGGTGCTTTTGAGAGTGGCTGGCCCGGCCATTTTGGTCATCAATCAATAACACACGCGGGGGATTGCGCGATCGAGAAGAGAACGGGTTGCTGCTCTTCTTTTTCTTCTTCTTCTTTTTCTTATTCACCAATTTTTTTTATTCTCCTTTTCTCAGTCTTTCTCAGCTCATATTTTCTCGAAGGGCTTCGAAGCTTCAATTTTCGGGACGCGTTAAGCAACACTTTATGCGCTATTCCATTTTTTATTTATCCTGATTTAATTTATTTAGGGTTGCCGATTCGAATTTGTAATATGGCGAAAAAAATAAATTCTTCAAAAATATAAATAAACTAATAAATACGATTAATAATTATTATGAAATGTTTAAAACGCGACAATTCTATTTTTGCGCATAAATATATTTTAATGAAATAATATTCTTTAATCCATTTAAGATATTAAGTGGCTGTGACGTTGATATATATCGCCTTAGGATTTTCTTCCTTCCAATTAGCGTTGGGCGCGAGCGTGCGATTGTAAATATTTGCGCGAAGTAAGTAGGGAAATGGGAGCCACGTATAAAGAAGGGAAAAATGAGGAAAGAACGAATGCGAAGGGGCAGGCAAGGAAGGGAGGGCGAGGGGGATGACGGATGAAAAATTCTATCGTTGATCCCCGTGGCGTTTCTCGAGAATCTCACGTGCATTTTTCATCTGTGACTCTCGTGTACCGCATAATATACATATATAAGCCGTTCCCTCAAAAACCGATCAGCCTTCGACTCATAACATTTTTTTATGAGATGCAAAATTCTTTCCATTTATATTATTTATTTTTCGCGATGGCAATGATTCTTCGAAATTTTCTGTGACCTCAAATTCACATGGTCAATTGTTCGAAAAATGTATATCGTATCGTGAAACAAAACGATATCTGATCGAGTGGATTTATCGACAATGTGGAAAAAAAAGAAAACAAAAAAATTACTAAATTACGAAAAAAAAAAACAACAAAAAAATTCTAACTCAACGATCGTATTGCCGATTTCGACTCAACTCACATATATATATTTAAATACATATAAATGCACGTGTAGATAATGTCGACACGTGGAATTGCATACCGGATGATTTGAACATGTGTGCATGGCGTGTGTACCTAAGGGGCATCCGAAGTTATAGTGGACGCACGCCGCGTTAAAGTATCGTTAAAGCGTCGTTAAACGTAGTGGCAGGCGATTAATGCCTTGGGGTGCCGCGAATCGAAACTCTCGCCTGGCTCGAACTATTCGACGATTATACAGGGTGTCCAATCTCCAATTATACTATGATTGATGGAAAAAAGAAATGAACAATAAAACGTAATTGGAGCAAAAAAGATCTCAACCGAGATAATTCGTTTAAGCATGTTAAATACTCCGATTTTTTTTTTCTTTTTTTTTCCATTCAACTGATTAATAATAAATCAGTTAACCATTTAATTCATTAATTGGATAGAATAACATTAGGACACCCTATATGTACGTGCATCGAATTGCACTGATACGAGTTCGACAATCATATATCTATAAAAAAAAAACGAATGAAAAAATAAATAAATGTATACATGTAAAATTATGTTACCTATATATATATATTAATTTTTTTTTGAGACATCCATAGCCAGTTTAATGAGGCACTTATTTCTGGGACAATGTACAACGGGCTTGAGTCTGTTCTGCATTAAATTTTCACCACGACTCATACATCGAGTATCTACTATTTATTTCATATTAGATTATCCACGTAATATGCACATATAGTATAACCGAGTCTCTTGATATTGGTTGGTTATAGTAAAACAGCGTAGGAATACTTTTGTCCTGCGTGAATATAAAGTCACGTCTATTTCTATTTCTCTCTCTCTCTCTCTCTCTCTCTCTCTCTCTCTCTTTTAGTTGTCGAAGATCTCGAGAAAGAAGGAGAGAGAAAAAGAGAGAGGGAGAGAGGGGGAGGGAGGGGGGGGGGGAGAGAGAGAGAGAGAGAGAGAGAAATCTCGTACAGACTCCGTTCCGCTCTATCGATTTCTAGGATCCCCGCGCGCGATCTTGCACACACTACGTGGAGTATTTGCGTGGTCGGTTTCGCGGTTCCGTTCCGTTTGCCACGGCCCGAGAAGGCCGTGTGAGGACTCTCATACTGTGAAAACGAACAAACACACACACCCGCACGTGTACAAAGTTTCACGCACCAAGATATTGCACTGCGTGTACGAAGGAGTATGCTGCGGACTCGTTTTGTATTTAGGACGAAAGATCGATCATCAGTTTTCTCTCATTATTTTGCCTACGATTTATTTTACCTATTTACTATATATTTATTTATTTATCTCTCTCTATTAGCGTGCGGCATTTACCGCATTTAAATCAGCACAAATTATTTCCAACTTAAATATATTCCGAGTAGTTGGAAAAATACTTAGGACTAAGACACAAAATACAAGCACAAATACTATATCATTATGCTAAGTACTCGGAATACTTGAAATAATCAGAATATCGTTGTTCCCGTGTCGTTCGAAAAAGGGGCGAAAGTCTTTGGGCGACGGGAAATTTCGCTTTTTCTTCATCGTCTGTCGTGGCACGTTCAACACGCCTATGTATATATGTACATACGTATATGTATTCATAGTATGCATGCGAATACGTGTACTCACGCATTTCAGTGAAAGTTGTCGATGAGAGTTGCAAACTGCATGAGAGGGAATGCGTGTCCGATTGAAGTATGCTATATGAGAGAGTAGGAGGTTATCCTGCCTACCTGTATGCCTGCGCGCGTGAGCGCAAGACTACCACCGTTAAAAGAGCAAAGAACATCCAGCGAGTTTGCTCTTCGTTTCTATATGTCACATTCTTTCTTCATTTTTTACGTTTATATTTATGTGTGTGCGTATGTGTGCGTGCGTGCGTGCGTGCGTGCGTGTACGTGTGTGTGTGTGTGCGCGTGTGTTCACTGTGTGTTTGTGTGCGTGCGCATGCGTGTTAGTGCATTCTTTGATTCTTTATTCATACCTTACATAGAGTGTCCCAGAAGTTGCGCCCAAAATTAACGGATTGGAAAGATCGTTGGGTTCCGAAGAAAAAAATATTCTTTGATACTGTTTTTCTCTTGAATGTTTCTGAACCGAGATATTAATAAATTGGTGATATCCAATCTGGTCGATTTTAGATACACCCCATACAGATGGAGGCATAAGACGCACTTAATTCTCATTCGAGTATAAAACAGAGAAAGAGGAGTCTCTATAAACATTAAGCTCTCTTTTACTTCACGAGTTCTGGAGTCGTAAGACCCGTACGGACGAATGCAAGTGCATTGTCTCCGATCGACCGTAAATAAACTTACCGAGAGTTTCGTTCTTGTAAAAAGATAAAAGACTGCTACCTTCCCTCTCTTACCCCGTCATTCCGATAAGAACAAAGAGTAGCGAAAAGCACATCGGACTTTCGTCCGAGTTTCACATGTTCAATGTCAGCGCCAAGTTAAATCGGAGTGCGCAGAAGGAAATTCATAAGAATGTGCTAAAAGGTACATTTCTGTAAATCCCTACCCCCTCACTCAGTACCGGGAGAATACCGAGTCCATGGAATTTGTTGCCTTTCGATGCAACCAATGAAGGAAGGGGCACTGTCATGTTCTAAGCAGGGAGATTTAGAAACGCGGGGTAGAGCCCTAGAAAAAATTTACAATCGGCTCAACATTGGCCAACACTGGGCCACATTTGGCCTATGTTGAGCCAATTGTAAATTTTTTCTAGGGAATCTCGTTATTCTATATTGTAGCCTACTGTGAAAAATGTGTTGAACAAATGTTCTTTAAACGTCATCAATTATTACAAGGGAATCGGAACGCAGTTACAAAAATTGCAGCATCGCGATTAGAAACACGTGGAACAATCTTCCATTCCGTCGCGTTCAGTTAGGCAGACAAGAAATTTCCAGCCCTCGGTTCAACCTGCCAACCGAAGAGTTCTGTTCTCCAGAACCCCGTAATTATCTACACAGAGGAATAATAATAGCAACGTTGAATGATTCTAGAGGGCTTCTAAAGGAAGTTATAGTTGCTCGTAGCCGATGGAATATTCCATAGTTTGAACAAACTATTTATAAATTTTTCTAAAAGTTCCATGTTCATCGATCTTCACTGGTTCTTTACTTTTATTGCAGAGGGCAAGGGAGGGAACCGAGAGGTGAAGAAGCAGGAGGAATCTTCCGGAGCGAGGCTCTCTTCGATATAGCTCTTTATTTTTTACCAAGCCAGGCAAAAAATTCTTCTTCTTCTTCTTTATACGCCGGATGCGGAGGCTTCAGGAGGCCATCAGCGTGTTATTCGGGATAGCGAAGAGGAAGGGTAGACAGAGATTGTTGGCAAAGGCCATAGTGATACAAGACGCGTTGTCTAAAAAGATTGGCAAGTGTTGGGTACCCTAAGGGGAGAGAGGGCTGGGAGTGCACAACAACGCGATGCTCTCTTCCCGGGCAGTCTTCTTTGGCAATGAAAAAGGGAGGGGGGGGGGGGACGCTTCTTATTCTTGCTTCCATCAAGCTTACCCTTCCGAATCATCCGTACAGTCGAGATCAGAAGTTGTATCGACGACGAACCACTTTGTATGTCTTGCAATCTTTGCCCGCATACAATAATTACTGCCAGGATCTCTTTGTTTGCCAGATTCCTTCTCAACCAATCTTCCCTCAGAAGTTGGAAGCGGAATGGTTGGATTCTGCAATTAGCTCTGGAAGTGGGGCCCTTACCATGAAGGGGTCCGGATTATTTAAAGAAATCTTTGTACCTCCATTAAATTCAACTTCTCCTGTCCACTTCATGTTCTTGCGTTGAAGAAAAGGAGACAAAGCGAAGGAAGAAGAAGTGTTCTTGGAGAATGAGCAGATGGTTCAAGCCACGAAAAGTTACTAAAGGCACGCCCTACGAGACGACTGTCGAGAGTTAGCCAAGACCCGTCGGTTGGGTACCCGACGGAACGAGTTTTAAATTGGTCTTCCTTCGTGAAATAAGAAGGGGTGAACTTTGGGGGAACCAGGGGGACTGGCGCGTTGTTCATTTGAATACAGCCACGGACACGCGAGGAGGAGAGTGAGAGGATTCCATCGGGTTTGTATATATGCTCCAGGTGCGGAAGATACTGAACGGAGAATCCCCCGCGTTTTAATCCTGTCCTTGTGTTTTGTTAGAGATATTTTTTTGAGTGAGGCTACCTGGCGAAATTTACGAGAATAGCCCAATTGGTGGCACTTTGTTGCTGCCAGGAGCAGAGTCTTTAGAACGGAAACATTCAAGGGCGTCATCAAGGGCGAGTTCATAGAATCCAAAATAACTGCCAAATCAATTAGACGATGTTACTCTTTTTATGGATGATTTGAATAATCATTCAGAACTCAGGAGTCTTCATCGTCCGGATGCTGCAGATGAGGGCGCAAAAAAAAATTAATAACCTTCATCGTATTTTTCTCATAAATTCCTTTAGATCCGGAAGCAGTTAACTTGTGTTTGGTCCAAAGAAACTAATCTCGGTACATGGTAGGCCAGGACCCAAAAAAAGAACAAGAGAGAAAGAGCTTACAAAATGTTAGGTATAATTTTCAATGCATGCATCGTCTCAGTTTTAGTCAAAAGAGCCGACAATCCAATGTTTCCTACTCCTGCTCCGCTTCTTCGCCGGGGTCCCTATCTTTCCCTACTCTACGGGAGTACCAAACTCAAATGTCGGAGCATTCTGAACCCCGGTAATACAGTTGGTCAGAAGTTATGCGAGGCAGGTGTCCAAAGAACTAGAAGAGAGTATGTATGTAATGCGAGGAAAAGATGGAGACAGAAGAAAGAACGAAGAAAGATAAGGACAGCGAGAATATAAAACCAGCTTTCGATCGCTACCAGCTTTTCTTCTTATTTCTCCTTCCTTCACAAGTTTGCTTCTGGATTCGCCGGGAAACTATTCGTGAATTACAACAACTTTGTGAAACAGAGAGATGAGGAAAGGCAGCCTGAAATTCATCGTATACATATATATATACATGCGAGTATGTCTTACGTATTATGTACGGATGTAATGGACACCGTAACAGAGAACGAAGCCTGTTTGGTCCCGTGTACATCCATCGTCATGGATAACAGTATATACGATTAACCGATGAGAGTGTGTAAGAACGGATTTTATGAAACATCGTGACTATGGAAGCCTTTAAATTATATATGTATAATAATATGAGTATGTATCAAACATTTGTGTATATATGTCATTTATTTGTAGGCACGTATACTATGGTCGGTTAACTCGTCGTGCTTCACTCGCCACGTGCTCCCGTTAATTATTCAACGAATGAATACGGGATTAGCAGGTTCCAGCTCGCTCTAAGCTCGTTTTATATCGAGACTGAGAGAGCGCGTTCTATAATAACATTTCCTGATACACTGGAGGACATTTCGAGTCTTCTTCTGGTTGCTCTCTCTCTTTCTCTCTGCTCATCGCTAGTATCGCAGTCCTGCAAGATTTTACATGTTTAGGTTTGCACGACCAATCGTATTCAATAACGCAATGACAATTTCAGAGAGAAACAAATATCCAGTTAAATCAGAATCTAGCGAAAAATTTGAATTAATGTATCATTACAAAAATTTGAATCGCATTAAACATTGATCATGCAACCAGACAATCTATTTTTCTTTGGGGTAACATTGTCCCGATCATTAAATAAGATAACGTGAATCAGGTTTCTTAGGAACACCATCAAAGTGTGTCCAGGAAAGATTGATCAAAACGCCCACCTCTTTAAGAGGTTTTCTCGATTAGCATACGTCAATTGGTTCTACGTTAATGGCGTTATGCACCAGGGATTCTCGAGGTAAGTCTTGATAGAAAAAAAAATACATGTATGTTTAATGGCAGTGTGCGATGAATCGAATTGCATTGACGGCAGAGATAAAATGATGAGAAATCAAGAGAGGATAGGCGAGAGAAAAAGAGAAGGAGAGAAAATGCAGTAGCAGTTTCGTTACTTGACTCGTCCTTAGTGATATCCGTGATGAATTCGTTGCTCTGGAATGAAGGGATTGCCGTTGCAGCTAATAGGACTATGCGGGGTTTCAATGTTCAAGAATAAAAATTCAATTAACTAGCTGTCTCGCTCATCCAAATGAAGGACAAAGACGTCATTGAAGGATTGGGGAAAGACACTCCATGTACGAAATGACACGAAAACTTCAGCTTGAATCAGATAAAGAATAAAAAGATGAAGGCTCGAGAAGCCTCTACGATATTTCGAGGGATATATGGTCGAGCTGACAAAGAGCCCTTTAAAAAAGAGCAGGAATAATAATGACGAACTGGATGGGGTTGGTGTTTAGAAGATAAGAATTTGCACCAAAGGGGGTCGCCTTTTTCTTAGATCGCTGGATGATGGACTTGTTTAGTCCTTCAGACGTAGAGAACTTTGCGAAATCTCTGGCACGGACATACGGCGGGTCCATTTCGAGGATGATTGGTGGGTCTTCAGGTCGATTCATCTTCCCGGGAATCGTCTGGTGGTTCTCGCATCGTCGAATAGTCAAACATACTTTTTGGAGATGCGGATGCAGCCTGAAGACCATTCTACGAAGAGACATCAAATGGCAGATAAACGAATGAGTTGGGAGAAGAGAAAAGGAAACAATAGACGTAAACGCGTGATGGGCTTGGCCTCATCATCCGTCTGTTCTCTTCACTTCGTGGAATAATAATGAAAAAGAAACTACACGAGGCAGAAACAAAAGAAGAAGAAGAAGAAGAAGAAGAAGAAGAAGAAGAAGAAGAAGAAGAAGAAGAAGAAGAACCTGAAAAAGATAAACGCGTAAAGTTATACGTGTTTGGAAATAACAAAATAAAAGCTTAGAGGCGCGAAGAGATGTGATAAAAGAAGCCGTGAAAACATCGCCAAGGATTCGAGTCACGTCTCCACGTGATATCCTGCATCCTGAGAAATCAGACGCACTGAAATCCTAGAACAGATACAGCCGAGCGAGAAGATAAATAAAAATATAAGAATAAAAAGGACTGGAGAGGAGACGTAAAAAGTGTTGATCATTCGCGCTCGTTCGTTTTACGATCAAATGTTTTTCAATAAATTTGACCTAATCGTCCTGTCGAACCACCGTCTCACCAAAGTTCAAAAGACGTTCAGATGGAAAAAAAACTATACGCAGGAATTTTGAATGAGAAGTGATAAGTTTTCGATTGTTCATCGTTCCTCTCGTAATCGGTTGGATTATAGGTTCAAACTACTTTCTCAATATAGAAAACAAACCTTTGCTTTTCTCGTCTTGGGACGAATGTTTCTTTTATTTCCTTTCCTCCCTTTCCCATTGTCTTTGGGACACCCTGTGTACGCGTTTCACGAGTCCTCGTACCGTTCGTCGGAGCACGTCCGTCTTCCGAGCCATGTGGACGGCCCCATGTGACATGTATCCGCAGCAGTCAGCCTGAGCAAAGGGCCCCTGCCCACCGGACACCAGGAAGAGAAGGAATGAATGGTCGTAACCATGGCAGAATACATATGTATATGTGGGTTTATATGTATGCGATAGAGGGAGAAAGAGTGTGTGTTGGCAACATTGCGACATGGAGAGAGGGAGAGAAAGAGAGAACGATAAAGCTGAAGAAATCGAAGAAGCTTGAGAAGAAGAACAAGAAGAGGAAGAAATGGAGGGCTGGAAGGGAAGAGGATAAGGAAAAGGAGAATGTGGTATTCGAACCTCGTGGAAACCACTCTTCCGGGTGTCATGTGTAGAGGTAATCGATCCTCCTGGTTCTGAATACGTTTTTTCGATTTGCCCTTTCCCTTACTTCTCCAGGAACCAGCTAATCGATACCCCAGATTCGCATTTTTTGCCCAGCTCTTAAATTGAGTTATTATGAGTCCCCATCAAAATTTTAATTGTCTACAAATGAATAAATAAAAACAGTGTACTGGACTATTTCTTCCAGACATTTTTTTTCTGTATCGACTCATTCAAACGCTGTTGAACATTTGCATTCCATCCGCCAACGCTCATCGAGGCAATCTTCTCGAATGTGCTGCATATTCGCTCTCCTCTAATTGTATCTAATTAGATCAGGGTCATTTGCATTCGCGTGTACGTTCCGACGGAGCATTGCTCCACATGAGATCTGCCACATTATACAGATGTGCAACACACGCTTTGGCAGTTACAAAGTGAGCCATACAACGAATCTGTGATTCTCGTTACTTATTCACTTCCTGTCCACTATAAAACGACCTCGGAAGGCCGCTGAATAAGCTGGCTAACTATACTGCCAACATTTTTTTTTGTTCACTATGGACCCCAGACAAATTTTGCGTTTGTTAACATCAATTTTAGCCCACTTCGTAACTCAGTAACCAATTCTGTAATTCTCAAATAACATGAGTCTCTTTCGTCGTCAGTTGTACCACGCCTACAAGCTTCACTCGATTGCGGACCCTCTTATGACTTGTCTACAATCTGGATGGTATCTAGCTAGCCTAGGTTGTGTCCAGATAGTGGATACGAGGCGTTTACCGCTAGGGCATCATCGCAAAGATATACTCGCGTGGTATGGAGAAATTGGAAAAGACACGGGAGAGTAAAGTAGTCAGCCAATGTCCGTTAAACGAAGTGAGCCTGTGGCTCAGCACTGAACCTGTTCAACTCTGCAATCAGAATCACGCGAGCCTGGTACTTGAGCTACCTCTAGCTGATGGCGTTCCTCGACTACCTGTTTCGAGATACACTCGGTTCTAGACTAGTTCAGCCTCTCTCGCTAGTCATTGAGTTCAATGGTCCTTGTACCTTTGATCTCGTAGTCCGCTTAATCAGTTTTCTTTTGTCTTCCTTCTCGTCCTTCTCATCCTCATCTTTCTCTTATGCACACATTCCTTTGATTCGTGCCTGGGCTTTACGACATTCACCACGAAACGAGGTAGCCCTGAAGAACTAGTTGATCCAACACGAGTAGCTAATAGTTAGTCAGCCCGAAACACGGAAAGTCAACGTGCACCACGGTTCAGTGAATCGTCCATGAAACTCGAGTGCACGGCCTTCCAATTTTATCGCTTAACGGAGTCAACAACGAGGTAAGCATTAAAGAAACAGCGTCCAACGATCGAGAACGAAGAATTATCATTGGTCTCGGCTCAGCTGATCTCTCGATCCCAGAGATCTCCAAGTAAAAAAAAGGCAGGAAATATTTTGGATATGTGTACCAAAAAAGAGGCTCGACTGACTCAGCTTCAGATTTAGTAAGTCTGGTATTTATCAGCCACCGAAAAACGAATATTTGACCACTAGAATTTCAGCGTACGGCTCCGCGTGTGAAGCGAGAAGCGTGTAGCAGGGTTAAAAATACGTAATATCGCCATTGGTAATATTCAACATGGGGGTTTCTTAGTCTACTATTTACGAGTTATCCAGGAGCCGGCAGGGAGAGCAAAGTAGCCAGGCCGATGAAGATAGCTTGGGATGGCAAGAGGGAAGGAAGGTCTTACCTCCAAGATCTTTCCCTCTGCAGTTTCCAACCTATACCTCGCTCCTTCTTCAGGTCTGCACCTCTGGCTGGGGATGGCAAGTACGTTCATGGGCACCAGTCCAGCGAATGATTCAAACAGCTGAGTTCCCTATAAGGCAACAGGAAACGCGATCCAGGAATTAGATGAGGCAGCATTTAACTTGGATTGCCAGCCGATAAGTTTTGCAACCTTGATCCTTTTCTCGCTCGTGTACTTACGGATGTTTGCTTGCGTTGCTAGACTGGTATAATCTTGTTGCAAGAGAAGGGCTTATAAAATATTGAGAGTTTGCCGGCTTAAGGGATCCAAGACACCTGCCACGTGCGAGATCTCTCCAGGTGCGATGGCGGCCGAGAGAGGGAGATAGAAATTTGAAAAAAAAAAAAAAAAAAAAAAAAAAAAAAAAAAAAAAACGAACCAAGTAGAAGCACGTGGCTCTTGGAATATTATAGCTCCCTTGATATCACCTCATAATATACTTACACAATCAGAGTTTACTTGAGCAATTTACCACGTGAAAGAAAGAAAGAAAGAAAGAGAGAGAGAGAGGGGGGGGGGGATGAAAGACCTGGGATCACGCCTGAACGCACCTGATTACACCGAATCGTGTAAACGAGAAAACAGCATTTTGCACTTGCGAACTTAACTTCTGGTTAAGTCCCTCATGACTGGCCGAGAATGAACTATTAGTACGACGGATCATCAACAAAATTTACTTATCTTCAGATGTTGATTAATTTTAAGGATTAAGAGTTTCAGCCAACGGAAATCACTTTAAAAAACTACGAGTGAAATACAAGGAGATTAAAATTTTCAAATGAAATTTTTTTCCTTGCTGTCGCGCCATGACCCCTTCGACAATAAAATGTATTCTCGTACAGTCGAATTTTACGACACGGAGATCTGCCCGAGGCTCACAGTCGGATATATTACAGCTTATTGTTTTCTTTTTATTTATTTTGCTATTTCGAGATCGGCGAAGTAGCTTCAGGGCAATTTTATGATATGGCACGTTATTGGTATTAGTCTTCGACTATTAGCGAAAGAGACTTGTCTGAGCGGAGGGTTAAGGGTATCGCGATCGTTTCTCAACGGTCTCGTCGATCCTTGCACCATGTGAATCCCCCCTTTCATCTTAACTCCTCCATCCTTTAACCACTCTCCACCGTTATTTTGCATCCTTCTCCCATTCGCATTTTAATCTCTTTCTATCCTCGCTGAGGATTTATGAGGTACGCAACTTCGTGCGGTTGCCCCGAAGAGAACTATCCCGAGGACAAGAGCTGCGAATGAGAGAAGTCAACGCAAGGCAAATCGTGTTAAATCGTTTATGCTAATTCACCTATCTACTCATATACATATATATATATATATATATATATATATATATATATAAAATAGGATTGCTTAAAATATCGTATAAATAATTAATCATTTTAATTCAAACAACATATCCATACGAAATTGCATTTAATTATGTGTATATATAATTAAAACCTATGTAATTGGAAAAAAATAATAATTTTAATATATTACGTGTATATGTACATATTTACATAAAATTATTACGAAAAGTACGACTAAAATCGCTCTAGTCTCTCGATAATGTCAGACCTGTACATTTATTCGTTTAACTATTGGCAATTCTGTATACAGAGGGCTGAACGTCGACTTAGTGGACTATCAACGTTGGGCGAGCCTATCCCTCTCGTATCGGCGTAACACGACACGAAATCAATGAAGAAACCTCACGAGAGTGTCTATAAATGGATTTGTCGACTATTCAACCGAGATTTCCGCTCCCAGTTCCTCTCGCCCTTCTCGGGCCTCCTACGGGATTTCCCCGAAGAGAAAATCCAATTAATCGTTGGCTCATTTTGTTCCGAGAATTTTTGAGAATCAGTACTTTTAATTTTTTCCTAACAGACTTTACGAGTGTTTATGGTCTGTTAATAATATAGATTAAAAAAACACTTACGTGCTCGTCGACGGAATAAGTGAGCTCTCCGTCGTCGTACAGGACGAACCATCTTCTCTGCCATCTCTGTAACAATAAAATAAGAAATAAACAATCATTAGCGATATATTGAATATTTTTTAATTCCAATTTTTTTTAACACAAACAGTGTCGATGATCCGTGATGACAATAAAGTTGAAAAATAATTAAATTTTTGAGATAATTTTCATGTGGTAATTAATACGACGGTACTATTATTACAAACGTAAAGCCGCCCGATGTCAAATCGGAAAACATAAACGAAGTGATCGGTCATATTAAGTCATGCGAATATAAATGGCCGATGATCAATATGCGCATACCATCGATCCTCGATGTACGCATCGGGGCGAGGAGATCTCTTTTCTCGGGGCGAACGAGAGCGTGGACGACGAAAGGGGATGGGGGCGTGTGGGGGCGAGAACCGACCGAGACTCTCGATCTGTTCAGTCCCACACGGTTACTATTGAATATTTATTCTCAATAGCCCGTACGTACATTTGTAATACGTGTTGAAATAATGATAAATGACAGTTCTAAGTACTTCATTACTTTTGCTTCTTTTTCCTCCAAGCGTATCACCAAAACTGTTTTATTTTTACATTAAAATTTCTTACTGCACGGAATATATATATATATTTTTTCGAATCCAGAGGATAATTGATATTTATTAATGAGTTTGAAAATACTCGACAGTGTTTGAAAGTACCGCGGAGTAAGTTTAAAACAGTTACTGGCGACTTGGCTCTCTTTCCATCCTCTCTCATTCTATACACATGTACATACGATCTCGAGGGTCCCCACTGGAAGCGGCGGGCACGCCCGATCGGAAATCTCGATAACCCCGAGGCGGCAGCATGATTCCATCACGCTCCGAGCTCTTTCCTCATATTACGCCCCACCTTTTTTCTCTTCAACCTTTTACCATCCTTCAACCCTCTTTGGTTTACCGAAGCTTTACTGGCTTCGATTGCAGTAAACTTGGCAAGCTAAGTGTTCATGGAGTCACACAACTTTTTTCCGCTATTTAAAGAATCTCAACATTTTTCGCAAACTTAGACAAAACTTAGAAAGTAAAATAAATATATTCATGATGAAAATATCAAGACAAATGAGCAAAAAAAGACAATTTTTCACTAGAATTGTGTTAGTTTTCGAATTCTAAGTAATCCTTTGAAGTCAAAGCGAAAAATTAACGAATTTTTATTTGTCTCGACGAGATTTTTTCTCGTTTAATATTTGGACAGCACACGTTACAATGACACCATTGAAAGGAGACTCGGATCTTTGAGGACACTCTTAGAGGTGCGCAGCTGTGAGCCTTCTGCGTTTCACGGTTCATTGTATGCTAATCCTATTTATTCTATATGTAGGTACTCTCGACTGTATTATGTCCCGTGCGTGAATGCCGTGCGTGTGAGTTTCTCTATATATGACCGGGCGCAAGTTCATGGCTTCTCGCTGTAAGAGAAGTACGTCTCGTTGTCTTGCGAGAAAATCTGTGCACGCTCGCGGTTAAGGTGACCGACGATACGCTATTACGTATTTAAATGTGGCGATCAAATTTCTTTTTTTCTTCATTCAAAATATGCGGGGGGATATTTGCTAGTATTCAAACGATCTTCAGAGTAGTTCAAACCGTTGTCGAATTCTAAAAAATAAAAAAATCAATTTTCCACTATTCTAAGTGTGCTGAATGAAGAGAAAACTTTGAAATATCGGTTCTTTTACATCTGTTTCTCCTCTTCCAAGTAATCAAGTATATGTTGTAATGTATCGAAAACTAAGAGATACGTATTTTTGTTTATGGGCTAATAAACGGTTTAAAGGGGTGAAAACGACCCCCAAAGATGGGCGCCTAACGGGGTGGTATCTCGGTTTCGAATATAAGCGCTTGATGTATTCGAATGAAACCAACGCTGAAATGTTTCTACCGATGAATCATTGAAAATGCATCCTAGGCTTTCTAGGAGGGAGGGTGTTTAAGGGGTGAACAACCCCTAATTTAATCATTTTTTTTGGCACCATAAAAACTATTGTTTCGATTCGTATGGAACCAACTGCATTTTGTAGAGGTCGAAAAACTAGTCGATACGTGTTTGGAGGTTTTTACGAAAAACTCGCTTTGAGGGGGGTAAACCACCCTTTTCGTCGCAATACCCTATATTATTATGTTAAACTTTTCTTCTTGATTAAATTATTCTGCGGCAGCACAACTACGCACTGTTAAAAAATATATGAAATTTACAATAGATTTACCATACAACAGCAAATGAAATTTATAAACTGGGTATATGAAATAGAAATTATTGCACTCGTATACCAAAATTAAAACATGTATATATATAAATTTCATGTCACTGATGTGTGAAATTTAATATACACAACATTGAATATTCAAATGAAATTTAAGAATTTTGTGAACATGTATTGAAATAAACCATATTTTTGGTTGATAATTAATACGTATGTATATGAATTCATACACCATGAACGGTATATTGAAAATATACAATATGACTTTGAATTTTCTTGACAGTTGAACAAAAAATAAGATACACATGAATGTTAATAATACGATACATGTAATTTCTTACCACAAAGCCGTCTCTCAAAAATACGAAGCTAAAATGGAAATAAGAATTCAGACTTTAATATACACCCGGATATTAATATTACCAAATGTTTCATATTTTTGATATGCACTAGGTCAACATTTCTTTACACGTATATATTAATATTACTGAACAGTACTCGTATCTTTAAAATACCACGTCTCCTGATTTTCCTCAGCGTAATTGAAATTTCATATAAGGTATCCGCATAAAAACTTCCTAAACCTGTGTATTAATTTTAATATAGATTTTTTTTACAGTGCGTATATAATTTATTGAAATGTTGTCGAAGACGAAAATAAGTTTACCTTCGACCTTGTTTCTAGGTGAGATCATCTCAGTATCGATAATTCTTACATAGGCCCATTGTGAGTTACGATAAACTTTCAATGATTTCGAATGTTGGCACTCCTCGGGACAAACACCTCTTCACGAAGTTATTACATAAGCAATAAAAAACATAATTCAACTACAAAGCAATACAAAAAACTTAGGAAATACATAGTTAACTCATACAGAACTCTATTCTTACGCCTAATTATTTGCTTATGATGCTCAACCTATGATGATCAATCCCTCCTTTCTAGATGAGAATCGGAGGGGTCGACCTACCTAGGGTTTCTTGTTAGCAGCAAAAAAAGACTTCCGACTTGATGTAATGTAATCATTGTTACTGCTATTCAATACACATATTGGCACTCACGGGAGAGATAGTCAAACGTAAGAAGTTGCTACTGCGTGAAAATGTGGCTTATCAGTGATAACGCGACATCCGACTTGGCGGACTCGCGAAAGCGACCTCTATCTTTTCCCTCGGACACACGAGTATACGTACAGACTCGGGTGAACGTAGTGCACCGGTCTTTCTTCGTTCTTATCGGGTAACCAGGGTCGTTCGGACGGATATAATAGAATCGAGCAGCGGGAGAGATTCACGTCGATGCTAAGTAGCAAAGTGTGTACAGAGAACTATCGCAGATACGCCTTATTTTCACCTTGTACGATTTCCCAATACCTTTTGACCCGTTTGAGTAACGCAATTAAAAGTCTGAGTACACCATTTTTTTCAATATATTTGTTTCGCCTGATTATTGAGCACGCAAATAAAAAGTACTCAAAGATTAATGAAATTGAATAAAAAAAATAAAAAATAAAAAAAAACTCGACTCTTCTATTGTTTTTTTGTTTGTCACCGATGCAAGGAGGGATATGAAAGAGGAAGGAGAAAAAATGACTGTTGGCAACAACAGCATATAAGAACGAATCTCATGGAATGTTCGTCAATGACAAACGAACCATGAAATTGGCATGGCAGTTTAAGTTATACGCGAATAGTTCGGTAAAATAACAAGCATATGTGAATATACGTATATTTATAATGTACCAATATACACATGTATATATATATACACACACACACACGATATCTATTGGTATAATGTAGTGTTGTATGAACGACTTGAGGAGTATGAGAAATTAGCATGAGGCGCGTATAGTCTTGTACCATCCTGTCAACCTCGTATTCTCTACTCATACCTCTTGCGCTCTCTTCTTATTTTCAACTTTGTTATTCACTCTTGTTTCATAATCGCAAAGACACAGTCTTCTATACAAGCGATATTTTATTACATTTTATTTCACGTTTATATTACAATTACCGACGCCATTTGTGTGGAATAAACAAACATTCAAAATGGTGGATTATGGTAGCATTAATCGTAGATCACCACAAAACATAAGTTTTATTTTAATCGAATACTAAAGAATTCTGCTAAAATTTGTTTTTCAAAAATATTTATCTTTTATTGACTCGTTCTTTTTCTTTCAAATCGAGTGATCCAGTTATAAGTTGCGTCCGGAAGATTTAATAAACCTTCGAAGGCCCAAACGCGAGCCCAAACGTCTGGCTCGGCCACTATTAAAAGCTTGTCTGCTCGAAGGGGGAGAGAAAAAAAATCTCGGTAAACAAGTTGAACCGAAAAAAACCGATTAAATAAAACTGGAAAAGAAAAAAATTTGGAAAAAAAAAAAGAATGTACGCACGAGAGTGCAGCAGGTTGTCCTCTGCGATTCGGTGTGCTCAGTTTCTCGCGTGTTCAATAAATTAAACGAGGCCATAGCAGATAACGCACGCCCACGGTTCGTTCTATATTTTGTATAAATAAATACATACGCTCCCATGTGTGTGTGTGTATATATATTAAATTCTTTATATAGGCGTCGATTGACACATAAAAAAAAACATCGGCTTACCAATGTACGAGAGGGACACCTGTGATACTGGACCACGTCCAAGAGACCTATATATTATTTCTCACCTGCATCGGCAGGTTACGAAGGACGAAAAATAAAAATAAAATCATCGTACACCTCGATAAAAAACGGATCCCCCGACATTCGCACGTATACAAACAAATCAAGATACATGGAAAAAATTGAGTACATATGCAGGTACTTTGAGATGGGATAAAGAGATTTTTGGTCGTGGGAATTCCATCCGAGCAATTTGCAATGAAAAAATAAAAAAAATTAAAAAAATAATTAAAATGTTTCAAATGTTCAAATTGATTATATATATATATACATAGATGGATTACAAGGAGATAAGCCACTGCTGACACACTCTCGAAGCGAACGGCCTCCTCAGTCGTGCTGAGACAATTTGCTTCGATATATATAAATGTATTTATATCGTACAAAATGTTTTGAACTATATATCTTATATGCATGTACATAAATACACAGATATTGAATATTTTCCATCGTAACTTTGAGGCGAATGAAAGCTAAACAGACACAAGATCACTCTTCTCCCTCTTTATCTTTCTTTCTTCCCCCCGCCCCCCCCCCCCCCTCTCACTCTCTCTCTCTTCTGCAAGTCTTACGTAAAATCGTTTTATGAAAATACCATTGAGAGAGTAGAGATTCTCCATGGCGAGTTATTGCCGAAGAAGAGGTCAAAGGACCCTCGCGATGCTCGCATCCTTCTTAAAGCCTCTCCGATCTCTCGTGAATGTATGTGCGCGTTTTTTTTTTCATCTTCTTTTTTCTATTTCTATATCCTACAAGAGCATAAACACCGATTACGTAAAACGTTATTACAATATTAGAAATAAAAAAGAGAAAAAAAAACGACAGTTTTATTTCGTCATTTTTGACGTAATAAGAAAAAAATTGATACAAAGATTTAATTTAAAAAAAAAAAAGAAAAAAAAATATCGTAGTCGAATAATTTGACTCTCGGATATTGGGCAATCGTTATTAAGGGGTCAGTAATGGGAATGTTCACCTTTGTACAATATCGTGTGAAAATTTTTTTTTTCCTATCATTCAGCGATATCGAAATATTGGACACGATCTCTCAGAGTATACAAATATATCTATACATTTTTTTTTTCTTTAATTTTTTGTTCTCATGGATATCACATACTGTCTACTGTATAGGCATGGCATAAAAGCCCATTGCGAATTCACGATCCTGGGGCCAGTTACTCCTCCTCCATGATATATACGTGAAACGTGTACGAGAGGAATTAGAAAGTGAACTCATGGTGTTCTACCACAATACTGTCCATCTCTTCATCCCTCTCTCTCTCTCTCTCTCTCTCTCTCTCTCCTCTCTTTCTCCGTCTTTCTTATTCGCAGCGTTATTTTAACTCACTATCCAGTCGACGAACGTGACAAATTTCAGTCGCCATTTAGCATTGTTTATTCGGGAATCGTTCGATTTTTTTATTCATGTATAAATTATTGAAAAATAATACATTAGTTTCGAATTACTTTAAAATCGATGGTGCAACATGAATGATCTGTCAAAAATCGTTACGCTCGAAAAGGAATGATGCAATTTTTTCTTATTCCTCTCTTCGTAAATAAAATTACATAACGCCTCAGTGAATCGTGTCAATCGTCATCAATCAAAAATCTATGAATTGTGTAACGTTTGAATATAAGAAAAAAAAAAAAAAAAATATTGCATATCAAAACTTCCAATAGTTTGAAGAGAAGGGAAACATTAAAAACCAATTGTCGAGACACTAAATGTAGTTACGAAAATATTATATATATATATATATATATATATGTACCTACATAACACCAGTAATCTGATGTATAAAATATTCCACTCTAAAGAACCATATACATATACTTATATTTCTAATACATTATATTAAAAAAAGTATATAAATATATACATACAAATGTGTTTGTATGCATGTAAAAGATTCACGAGACATGGTAAAATCGCGTGAGAAAGTACAGGAAGCCTTTGGGGTCCATTAAATTGCAAGATCGACTCAGTTTTGTTTATTCTCGTCAGTTGCTGGTGGAGGAGAAAAGCTATATACATATGTATATAATGATTTAAAGTTTAGACGTTATGGTTGCACTATCCATCGTATAATAACCCGAGGGTAACACGACCAACGAGTGTTAGTGAGAGAGACAGAAAAATGCAATAATAAAATCAGGCAGTTTCGTTCGATGAAATTGGCTTGGAAAAAAAAAAAAATGATGTAGAAAACAAATTCAATCTAAAAAAGGGTAAGAGAAAAAGTTGAAAAGTAATGTTGTTTAAATAGAAACAAAAATTGGTTTACCGTGAAGATTTTTCGTATTGTAAAAACGAATTTATTTTACTTTTTTCCATGGTCCCCCGATGGATAAATATATAAATATGTGCATCTTTATATATTTATATATCTATATTTATGTACGTGTGTGTATGTCGTGTGGTTGGTTCTACTGGTGGTGGGTCGGTGGTTCGTCTCGGTTCGTCGACCGAGGATGGAATGCAAGGCATAACCTACCGTAACACACCGCGCGCCACGCCAACACCGAGAGTCCTACCAGCGCGGCAGCACTACCACCACCACCACCAGCACATACGACCATCGCAACCATCACCACGACAGGAGACCCGGACAGTCTCCTCAGCTTTCGCGAACATCGCAACGAACGTACGGGAAAAAAAAAAAATAGATAACAGTGAGAAATCTTAGGAAAAATAAAAAATTTGGTGCGTTTCACGGGATCCAAAAAAAATGGGACGTCTCGAACGTAAAAATACAATCAACTGTTCAATTAGTTTTGATCAATAAACTTTTTTTTAAATTTATATGAGCATAATTTTTTTTTCTCTTAATTGGAATCTCTGTTGATGAATGCACTGACTTCCTCCTCCTCGAGGAAGCATGCACCAAAAGAGAGAGAGGAGAGAGAGAAGGAGCGAGAGAGAGAGAGAGAGAGAGAGAGAGAGAGAGAGAGAGAGAGAGAGAGAGAGAAGGAGAGAGAGAGAGAGAGAGAGAGAGAGAGAAGGAGGAGAGAGAGAGAGAGAGAGAGAGAGAGAGAGAGAGAGAGAGAGAGAGAGAGAAATAGAGATACAACTGAAGAAAATCACGCGCCGCACCTGCAAACATTACACTTTCTCTCTCTCGCTCATTCTTTCGCCCTTTCTTCCGTCTTCTTTTGCCTTACGATGGCATTATTTTCTAGAATAAATAATAATTATAATAAAATTCATGTTGTTTTTATGAATGAAATACTTTTTTGATCAATGAGTATAACGGTGCGTCGATTTAACACCGAAAAGCCTGTATAGTAGGTATGTTATTTCGATATGCAGTTGCACGGCGAGTGCACATCGAGCACTACGTCACGTCAAGTGTCACGTCATTGTTGGCGATCGACACGGGTCTCTTCTCTCTTTTCCTACCACCATATGCAGGAACGATTAATCAAACGAGCCTGGGCTTGCATGGTTGGTTTCCCCATCGAGAGAAGAGAGAGAGAGAGAGATGGGGAGAGGGGGGGGGGGGGAGAGAGAGAGAGATTCCCCGATGGTGAACACACTCAACGTGATACTTGCGAATACCAAACCGGCGTTTGAGTTATATATATTCCAGGAAAATTAATGATCTCTCCTGTCTCTCATGAGAGATTAATACAGCTCCGGCAGTGTTGTTATTATTTATTTATTTGTTTCATTTTGTTTCAATCTATTTTGATTCATTCTATTTTTGCGAAATAAATATATTCGTTCAGGATTTTTTTTTTTTCATTCGATCGATTACATATGACAATTTCAATTGGTAGGAAAATAATTAATATCGCAGCGAATTGATTCGTCTCTTTTGAATCGATTAATAGTCTAATCGATTAAACAACTTTATTTTGCAATGATATTTGATTTTTGTCGTCATTCATTTCGGGAAAATAATTTTTTTAATTAATTTCTCATACAATTCCCACCGAAATTATTTTTATTTGATATTATCAAATTCTATACCGAATTTAATTTTCTCCGAGCCCACTTAGGCTCGCAATTTTTTGTTGTCTTTTCTTCATCCCAGCATCAATTTCTTCGATAATTTCAACAACAATATTTTGCTCTGACACTCGTTTCCGCAATTATTAAACTCACCGGTTCTACTATTTGTCTCTTCGTCATGCCAAGAAACTTGAAAAGAGAAATAACAACAAAAAAGCACGTAAATATGAAATCTTGGAATGCGAGCTCTATAATTAAAAGATGCAGAAACATAATCATTACAGCATCCATAGAGAGCTCTATCTTCTTCGAGGAATAAAAAAATGCAGGCCAAAGAAAATCATGACATACATATACGGGCGATTCCGTGAGAACTGAGACTTCGAAAATGTTGAATGTATTTTCTCCAACTTGTTCATAGTGTCAAGAGTGTCGACGAATGAATTCAGCATGTTAACCGTACTATTTATTTGAAAAAAAAAAAAAAAAAAATATATTATTATCAAGTACAAACATGAGTTTCGAAAAATGTTCAAAAACTTTTGTTTTTGAATAATAAATAAAAAAAAACTAAGATAAATTCTTAAGCATTGAAGCCGAGAAATTTTTAGAAAGACGAGACATTTTTTTCAATATTTTCAGTTGACCGAGTTAGCACGTAGCGTCCTATACGTGCGTGAGGTAGGAGAAAAGAGAATTAAAAAAAAAAAAAAAAAAAAAAAAAAAAAAAAAAAAAAAACATCACCGATGGAAATGAGAATTACTATGAGACTTGAAATGGTGCCTGAAAGTGTGCATCTTTCGAATCCGTACATTATAGATATAGCAATGGGAACTAATACCACCCTATAAGATACACTCTTGTTTCTCTTTGGCTTCGGGGGGACCCCGGAGTTTCCAGGAAATACCACAACGTCGTTTCCGGGTCGATCGAGACTCACCGATGGTTAAGAAAATATTTCCTCGCGGGCACCTAGGCTATCCTTCCTTCTTCGCTTATAGTTAACTCCCATATATACAGATATCTATCTGCATATGGGGCGAACCATTGAGAATAGTATACAGACTAACAATTTTTTTTTTTTCATTTTTCTCCTCTGTCCATACACACAAAAAAGAACATGTTAAAAATACGAATTTTCATCAGTAACATCACTAAAAATACTTTCATTTTTCCAATTTTTTTTCCTCAAATTTCCTATCAGTCTGAATTATTATGGTTTCAATGTGTGTTTCAAGAACTTCGTGAATTTTGACGAGAAGAAAAAAGAATAAGAAAAAATAACAATTGTACATTAATTCATTTCATTTCCATACATCTACCGATTTATAATTCGACAAAAAAAAATCATGATTATATTGAAGAATGCGCGACATGATGTCTGGGAGAAAAAAGAACTAGTAATAAACATCTTTGAAACAAATTAAAAAAAAAAAAAATTCAAGTCGCAGATAGGTCAGTCCTACATGAAAAGTTCCATAGGTCGCTTCTTCGTTCCTTTTCCTTTCCTTCGCGCGGCTTCCTCGTCTCTCGCCGCGCAATCCTTCTTTCCTCTAATCTTACGGCGGTAATCTTTGTCCGTGAGCGAGAGAGAGAGAGAGAGGGAGAGGGAGATGAATAAAAAACGAGATGAAAAATATTTATCGAAGGGTGAGCGCCTCTGAAAATTCTACTAGATATTTTCCCTCTCTCTTGTTCTGAACTATATATTAGGGAGTGCGTGTACCAAGGATTATTACGAGAACGTTAGCTCATTCGGTTTCTTCTCCAACTTTATAATGAGCGCCAAAGGGTGTGCATTTTCTAAACTCATGCCTCATGATGCGGCATTATATTATACCGGCGACTTTTACGAGGTCCGAGAACGGAGAAACGACAACAAGAAAAGAAACAGAAATAAAATACGAAAAAGCTTTTTTTATAAAAAAACATTCGTACATGGAGAGAAAAATACCATAAAAATGATGGTGCACTGCACTATACAAACTGTACGCAAATAACATTTTTGGGAAGATTTATCGAAAAAAATAAAATAAAGATTCGAATCAGTATAGCAATATTTAAAATAAACCAATGATGTTTTGTAATGCGGCATAGTTTAATTTTCAAAACAGCACTGTAAAAAGTCTCATTGGAAAAAAAAAATCCTGCTTTTTAACGCGACGTAAATGAAAAAGTAGTTGTTGCACCGCAACTGAATCTTAGATGGCTTAGAAATTTTACCACACTGCAAGGCAATTTTTACCGTGCTGTTTGATATTTTTCGTTCAAGCTCCATCTTTTGTTATTGCATGAGATGAACAAACCATCAGACCCTGTCATCTACTTTTATTATTTTTATTCCGTTGTGTCATGTGACATTACACGGTCTTTAACCTTTTACGATTTTGTTTATACTAAAAAGGAAAAAAAAATAATTATTTGGATGGAAAGAAGCTGTAAATCGAGTAGTTTCGGAGACTGTTCTCATTCACCAATTCAACATAACTTTTCGTACCGCAGATCGTGTCCTCACACGTAAACATATATTCAACTAGCTATGCCTGCGGGCTTCGACCGCATCTAGCTTTATATTTACGAAAATGTATTTTTTTTTTTTTTTCTAAACGATTGTGGAAAATCTTACATGAGACACAGAGTAGGGTCCGCACTACGCCAGTGTGTAGGATTCTTACCCACTAAAAATCACACACTCTGTTCGACTTGAAAAAATAAAGTCCCTTGAAATTTTATATTATAAAAAATTACATAAAAAAGATAAAAGTATAAGAAAAGATATTTTTTTTTAATTTCATGTTCATACAAATAATTTAAATCAATTATATAGCTGTACCCTCGGCTTCGCTAACGTCCATCCATATCTAGTGTGGCTGTTCATATTTTCATCAGTTTCATATTATATGAGAAAAAAAAATTCAATTTCGCATTAAACAATGTATTGAAATGTTAGACGGCCTATCTCCTTGTCATTCTTTTTCTATTTTAAACATACTTTTTCGTTTTTTTTTTTTTTCATATAAAATACTCTAAAAAAAGATGCTCAATTATCAAATTTTTCATGACTTCACTAAAATACCTGTAACTTTTTTTCTGTCCAAAATTGGAACCGCAGCCACCGCTCATTCTCTTCGTTTTTGAATTATCTTTAAACAGGTGATACTTTTTTTTGTTTATCTATATTTTTTATTTACTGATGAGTTTTTAAAGTAGAACGTTGAATAAAAAATTTGAACTTTTTTTTCACATTTCCGTAAAAAAACAATATATCGGAATGTTATACATCCTATAAACTAGTGTGAATCATGAGCTTTCTTACTCTGAAAGATTCATCGAAATCGGTTCAGTGGTTCTCGATTGAAAAGCGGCCAAACATTTTTTCGCCAACAGATTTATATATATATATATATATATATATATATATATAGATTTGAAATCTTGATGAAGACGGATTAAAAAAAATTAAAAACGTTTTATCTAATTGATGATTTATTTATTAAATAAAAAAAATAATTATTTGGTTGATTGGATTATTAATTGATGAATAATCATTAATTCATTATTTTTTTATTATTATAATTATCATAATACTATTATTATCATTATGAGGAATAAAACTGAAAAATGAGCATTAGAGAAATGTATGTTCAGGCAAGTAAAAATTGACAATCGTCCCATGAAATTTTACAGTGCCAGGGCACTAATTTTAATCGTACTCATACCATCGATTTTAATCTCGTTTTTTGGTGAAATTCATACGTACTGTACACATATTTTATTGTGGAGAAAACACGGTAATTTTTGCCGGAATATCTTATAAATATTCTGAAATATTTCTCTCCGTGTATGGAGAGAAATATTTCATATTTATTTAATGTGAACGAGTAGCGTTATTCGTTCACATTACAACCAGCAACATTATAAAATCAACTAGAGGAGTTGTGAGAAAAGAAAAAGTGCATTTTGAAAAATAATACACACATTTTTATTAATAATCCGAATAAATATTGCCAATTGCTTTTTCTAATGTATTTTTTGAGATGCCATGTAGATATATGTACATTTTTTTCTACTTCTCTCACTTTGGACGTAAAACGAGGAAGAGAGAGCGAGAGAGCGAGAGAGAGAGAGAGAGGGGGGGGGAGAGAGAGAGAGAGAGAGAGAGAGAGAGAGAGAGAGAGAGAGAGAGGAAGAGACATAAAATAGAAAATGCGTTTCTCTTACTTCTCACTCTGTGCTCCGGTGTGTTCCTTCACGTATATTTATCGTAACGGTAGAATTGCTAATAGTACGGTATGCGCCGCTGGAGGACTGCAGGGCGCGCGAGCAGCACCAACGACGACAACCGCGACTACGACGACAAAGACGACGTATTCGAGCAACAACGACGAATCTCTCCTCAAGAGAGAATGAGAAGGAAAAAGATAAGCGTGTACGTTTGGGGTATAGAGCAGAAAGAAGAAGAGAATGAGAGAAAAAGAGAGGGAGAGGGGGAGAGGGAGAGGGAGAGGGAGAGGGAGGGGGAGAGGGGGGGGGGGGGGAGAGAAGCGTGATTGTGGTTGTGGCATCACGAGAAGAGAACGCGGGCTCGCAGACAGGTACAGTTATATACCGCCATGCCGATAAGACCGCCATGGTGGATCACGATTACGTTATTTTCACCGTGTATACGTATATTCATATATACATATATATGTGTTCGTCTGTATGCGTGTACAAACTGCTATACATATATATATATATATATATCTCGTCATATTAACGTTTATAAGTTTAATTTTTACTTTTTGTAAATTTATTTATGTTTTCTTCCCACATATACAGAAAAAGGTCAACGTATATACACTGAAACGCTAGCTAATTATTTTAATTTTTTTAAACCAAAAATAAATGCATGTATGTAGAATAAAATATGAAAAAAGTGATAACAAAACCTGTTTCGTGAATAATTGATGATATCGAAAGATTGGTATGCTTGTTCGTTTCATTTGAACAGCCAAATTAAAAAAAGTAGTCAACATTGTATAAATGAAAAAATCGAAGAATAGAATAGACCACAGAAATGGTCAAATCCGAATGAAAATTTTGTACTAATGCATAGACGTAAATTTATGGGCCTCGAGAGGGGCTTTCATGGATGCGTTAGGCATGAAAACAGCGTACATTATAACATATACGAAAAAGAAAAGAATAAATGCGAGCCAACTGATCAAAATACTCAGATAACCCCAGGCCGGTTCCTTCCGTTCGGTATTCACGAGATCACTCGTGTCATCAGCGTCAAATTCAATACCGGCCGATGCCTTTGGATCTAGTATAGCGAGCAACAATAATTGGCCGATTTTGCTGCGTAGGACAAGGCTCGTTGTGGTCGAAATCCACTTTGGTGGCGATCGCTTTAGATCTTGCATTTTACGCAGTATAAACGTAAGTACAAGCGCAATGAACGCCAATAAGAACGAATTTATGTAATAAACCACTGAAATAAATGTAATATTCATTTTATTACTGTATTTCTATCGTTTACTATATTTTTTTTCTCCTTTAACCCATTAGAGGTCACGCTACTGATACTTTAAACGTTGGTCACGCGACGAGAGATTTTCTCACATGTATAATTTCAAGTGGTTAAAAAAAAAAAAATAAACAAATGACAAATTGAAAAAGAATTTTAACTCTTTTATCATACAAAATAATACATTAGAATAAGACTGAAAAAAATTTCAAATCCTTATGCCATTTTAAATTTTCGAGTTATTATCGTTTTGATAGAAGGCCGAGAAAAAGTCTCATAGCGCGATCGGTGAAGGGTTAATGAACAATCTATCGCGATCGAACTTTTTCACTACTCACGAATGTTCGGAAGCGCGGTCCCATTGTGCGGCAAGCCCCAATGAAGATTCGATACGCACAAAATGTGGAGGATCACATTCAAGCAAGCTAAGGAAATACGTTCGGTCGATCGTGGATCCAGCCACAAAGTGATCAACGTCAGTAGCATCAATACTACAAATAATTGCAGTATTAGTCAACGGTATTGTCATTTCATTTCAGCGATGAATTAATAATAATAATAATAATAATAAATATACTTATTCCAGGTGTTATGTAAATGGCACTCATGTGATCGTTAACTCGATCCAATATAAAATCAGCGGTCAATACCGAAGTAGTTTTATTCTTAAAATAATGAGCGGGTTTCTTCTCGTAAGAAGCCCTTGTCACGACAACCCTCCACGCGTTCTTCATTAAAAAATAATCCATATGAACCTGTAAAAAATTTTCCAATGTTATTACGGTATTATTGTAAAATTAATGAAATTATTAAATCAAGTCGTGCTGTTTGAATGTACCGGTGGATCCATGTTTTCTGCGAAAATGATATCATCGCCGGTGTAACTCCAAAATCCAATAACAAGGGTGCAATTTTGACGATCGTAAGGCCAAAGTGTAAAATCGGTGTTACATTTGACCGTGTAAGTAACCATTGGAAGACAAGATACTCCCCCAGCGTGCTGCACGACACATTGAGACGCGCTTCCACTGCTGGTCTCTCCGCCCCCGCTGGGCGTTGCAAAATTTGTGAAATTTTATTTTCTTTTTATTATCTCAAAATATTTCTTTTGATCGAATTTTTTGGCTTAAAGCATTTTTTTTGTTTTAAATTCAGAACGACAGGTTCGAGCGTAGACAAAAGTAAAGAATGGAAAATCGTATTGGGTAATTCTTCTGGTTTTCACAAAATTCAATACGAAACTCACCGACCCTGAACCTCAATGTAAGGGCTCCAGATTTTCCAGGACGGTATATGTAAAATAGAGGTATTTTCGAACAACGTAGGGTCCCAACTTAGTCGTTTGTCCGTCCATGTCTTGCCACAGCAAAGATGATTTATTGGCGGGATTCATTAAAAAATTTATTAAAAATTTAATAGTCATCAATGTAGTTCTAAATCGCCAATTATTAAAATCGAACTTAGTTTCGATAAATGCAATAGGATGGATTAAAAAAATATATAAAAATTTTCAAATATCGTAATTACCATGTAAACAACCGCGTGAATTTCAAGATTATCGTTAGTTTCGTCCTGTCGAGAGATAAAAAAGACAGTCAGTGACGTGAAAAAAAATCTTGGCTCGTTCTCTTGTTTACACTGTTTTTTTTTCTCCACTAAATACTTACGAAATTGGCCATTCTTGGTATCATGCCCAACGCGACGACCGTGGCGTTGCCATCATTTTTGTTAGGTGGTTCGGAATCGTCGTAATCACAGAAGACATGTTTCTCGAGACGCATCAACAAGGATTTCGAATTAATCTCCTTACATTTCTCATCAGCGAGGACGCAAGTAATGAGAAAAGCCAAAATTGAAGTCTTCACAATTCTCATTGTAGTTAACAAAAAATCACGACTCGCTCTCGCTTTCAATAGCGCAACTGACTAGATTTACTTTCATGCGCGTATAACGATTTATTAAACGCCCCATGAAATTCGAAGCTCTAAATTATCGCAAGACGCCCCTCTACGTGTTTTATACTAGTTTTATCACGTTACCCGACTTTATTATCAATTAACCAATTTTCATTTACGTTCCATTCGTAATTTCGATTTATTTCGACTCATAGTCAATTATATATTTTATTACATTAATGAGAGAATTCTAATTAACACAAAACATTTTGATTAAAGTATAATAATTCAATAATAAATTATAGTTTCGTGCGTTTTCAGCTCGATGTAACGTTTTTCATTCATAATAATGAAAATAATAAGAGAAAATGGAGCACGGGAAAATTAGGGCAATGAGTAGAAGAAAAACGAGAGTATCGCGATAACGAAACGTGTATAACGCGCGGTTACGAAACATTCGTCATCGTTGGACCTCGTCCCATTGCCCCGTAACATTCAACTCCATTATTTTCATAATTCTGCGGTCACACTCGCGCGTATGTATGAAAATGTGTTATTTGATATTACGCATCAATTAAAATGGCGAGCGTTTCTTTTCCCTCTGTTTTCAGCATACACGAGAAAAAAAAAAGGAAACACAATGTTTTCCCTTGTCTCCGTAATAACCCACGTACATCCGTGTACACTTACGTTATTACAAATAACAAAAGACTTGCGTAACATTCTCAAGAGTCTCGGGACGACGAAAAAACTGGACGCGAGCTGGTGTTTTTTTTTCTTTTATTTTTCGAATTTAATTTTAACACCATCTATCGTTTAATTTATGTTAAATGTAATGTTATTTTCTCAAAGCGTACTCCACGGTTTGAAACAAACAAGGTCGAAATGGAGACGAAAAAGCCTGAAAGTGGAGCGTTCGCATTTTTTTCCATAATAAAATCCTTTTTACATGTTTTTTTTTCTCTTATTATTCAGTTTTTTCTCTTGACCTTCCGATGCACGTTCGAGTGTTTTAGAGTAATATCGACGAGATATGACGATAATGATGATGATGATGATGATCATCATCATCATCGAAGAAAACCGCAAAGATTCGAGAGATTTTCTCTCGATCTGATTACAGGAAAGAACGAAGGAAATAGAGAGAATCACAACGTTACACGTCACGCCTGATTTACGAAGTAGATTTTTCATCCAATGCATTATTTATGATTTTTTCCAGGGCTAGGATTACTATAAATAATTCGACATAGAAAAATATGTATAATACATTTACGATATAAATTCGAGAAAATTTTGGCATTAGCGCTGATTAATTTAGTAAATAGCATATTTGAACATATGTTGATTAAAAAGTACCGAAAGCACAGCTGATTTTTTTTATCCTATCTTAAATACTCCTGAGTAAACTTCAATAACTATTTTTTAGGTATTTTTTCGATACAATGTCGACGATCGTTTGTAAAATTGATTTTTTTGAAAAATTCGCAAATAAGCTGATGAATCTAATAAAAAAAATGGCGTAGGATTTATCCCGATACAGAGTAAAACACCCAGTAATCGGCGGCTTAATTCGAAACTAAATGAAACGTTATTTACTAAACTCTGGTAAGAAATGTATTAGAAGCGATCAAATCGACACGAACCTACACTGAAAAAAAAATTAAAGTATTGCCAACTACGCGATGAGGTTGGACGAATTTCGTTGCGCCAATAGTCATATTACGTTTAGTTAATCACCTGGTCGTTGATCCATTGAAAGTCATGTCGTTGAGACAACTATCCCACGATTTTGCCGCTAAATTTTAATTTATTTCAGTTAAGTGTATTTCATGTGATACAACCGCAATAAATGGTAGCATTGAAAAAAAGTAAAACTTGAGGCACAGAATCGATTGAATTTGAAATAACCACACGGAGGTTGGGTTGTATACGGTTTGTCCGTGACTCAATAAAATAATAGCATCGAATAAACTTCTCTGCGAGAATTGAATTCAATGACACCATAGATCAACGGAATATAATTTGTGATTAAGCTAATTACTTAGTAGTAATTTGGATAAAATCTTTTATTACTATTCAAACAAATAAACCTTTTGCTAAAGCTACTAAAATTTCGTTGCGCAAATAATAAGTTTTGTTTAACACGAATTATATATATTGTAACCGGGCAGCCTTATTCCCTGGCTGGATTTATGGTGTGGCAGAAATCCGCTAGAGAGCCACGGGCAGAGCGCTCTCGCGTAAGCGTCGCACCGTCCGTGTTCCCATAAAGCTCTGACATTGAATCGTTAAATATCAATCACTCCGACCGACGGTTAGAGTAAAAAATCGATAAATCGTATTTATTATTGAAAGTCGCAAAATACAAAATCAAAAATATCAAATAAAAAATATTCCAAAAAATACGTATATAAAAAAAATTTCAAATATTTCTTAGTCATTTCAAAATCATAATTGTTCGGTACAATCACTATACGTTTTAATTACACAATGCAATTCATTCAATCCAAACATAATTGATACAATTGACTGAAATACTTTTCAGCATTTTCCGAGCAATGCGATGATACTATTTCAAATATTTATTGAATTTTATTCAAAAAATGTTTTGGTTCTATGGAATATTTAAAGTTTTACTTCAATTTGCGGATATAGTTGGCTCAACAAAATACCTTTAACTACGCGCGGAGGTTGCATCAACTACGCCATTGGTTTCGCCGTATCCAACCTCAGGGCGTACTTGAGCCAACTACGCCTCCGTTCTCAATCTATGCCTTTTTTTCAGTGTATGAAAAAACCAATATTTATTGGAAAAATGACATTTTCATCAGTGCTTGATCGCCTAGAACCACTAATCGGCCACATAGGACCCAATAGTCGGCCTCCAGTAGTTACTGTACTTTTCGCACGCTAAACGGCCGACTACTGGAATATCCGATCCAAATGTTAACCGTCTCAACCAGTACACTAATAGTCGGCCGGAGAAGGTCGACTATTGGCTTTACAATGTTAAATAATAGACTCAGTAGTCGGCCAACATAAAAAGTATATTTTTTAATGTTTCAAACGATTTTTTAAAGAAAAAACTTACGAAAATTAGCAAAAAGTACACGTCTCGTTGGTATAAAACCATAAAATAACCAAACGATTCAAAAGAATATGAAAAAATATATATTCGCAAAATAATTCGGTTCGTATTACAAATTTGAGTACTTCCGGAGGGCGCAGAAAAAAAAATATGCCATTGGAATCGCATTGAACACACTAGTTTGGGAAAGTTTCATTTTTTCGAAAAGTCTAACAATCTTCGCGTAACGTCGACTTAAAGTTTGAAAGTAACAGAAAATCGTCCAATATATCTCGAGTATAGATACGCGGTGCGTTTTTTCGCCGTTTAAGAACTATATTTTTAATATACTTGGCGTCAAGATGCGCTGCCGCGTCTCCAGATACCCATCTGCCCGAAAGGGGCTCCTCGCTACGAAAAAAAATACACGTGACATAAATCTGTGCGCGTCGGTAGCAACGTTGCGAATAAATATTTTTTTTTCTCCATTATTTAAACTGTTATAATATTCAAAATTTGTTAATTAATCAATCAAACACCAGATATTTTAGTAAAAAAATTCCCGTAAATCGAGAACCATTTCCACGCGATTCTCACGCATACAAATTTCGAAAAACTGGGTGTTTTACCTATTTCCATCGAGATCAACCGAGTTTTTCACGGCAATTCCATTTTTTTCGCCATAGTAAGAAATATTCCTGCGATGACCCGTATGAAAAAACTATATAATGAAAAATGATGTCGAAAAATATAAGAATAATGTGAGATTATATATAGGGGCGAAATTTTATATACGAACGAGTATATTTTTGAGATATAATAAAAATGTATATTGTGATAATATATGAAATTTTAGATGGATTCTTATAAGTATTTTTTATATTTTACCGTATAAGACAATATATGCCTTACGATATATTTTAAATTATAAATTTTCATATATATTAAAAAATGTGGAAAAAAAATATGAAATTTATATAACAGTTCCATATCTCATACACACTTAACAGTTACACGTCCTTAACAGTTTCATAGTTTATTTTCTTATACGATAAAATATAAAAATACTTACATGATTTAATTTAAAATTTGATATATTACCATAATATACATGCTTCTTATATCTCAAAAATATATTCTCATAATATGTTTCTCATATTCTCATGTTTTATATTTCTCGATATATTTTTTTAAATATATAGTTTTTCCATGCGGGGAAACTTGAACGAAGATGAGAGCTAGTTAATATATAAAATTGTAACGTTCAACGCATGGCCTACAGATATCTTGTGATCCTGTTGGTGCACACCCTGGCAGGTGGAAATCTAATTAGCATAGCGACATCGTCGTCGTCGTCGTCGTCGTCGACGTCAACGTTCACCACAAGTTCTTGTTGCGTGATCACGATTCGATGTTGTTCCGAGGCTGGGTGAGGTGAGCGAGATGATCACGAGAAACTACTACATAAAACTCTATACACACACATACGCACGCACGCACGCACGCACGCACACACACACACACACACACTTACGCGCGCGCGCGCAGGCAAAATTGTGAGTTTGATTTTTCAACGAGACGACAGTACACGGTGCATTACCTTTCGTACGAGTTTGCACAAAACGCACCAATTTTACACGTTGCTCTCCCCATAATCCATCAGAATGTTTGCCACCATATATATGTGTGTGTGTGTGTGCGCGCGCGCGCGCGCGCGGGCGCGCGTGTGTGTTTATATGCTTGTATATGCGTGCTTCACTTCGTAGGATATTTATAGATTTTACTTGTCCCGCATCGACGAGTCTGTGTATACGAATACATGTGCAATAACGCTCGAAGAAAAGTGGTTCGCGGAAATCTTTCATTCGGGAAATAAAACGTATACGGGTTATATATACTGCGAGATAAATGTATGCTCTGGTGTATGAAAAGCAATAATTTTTGAATTATTCTTTAATTTAATTTCACGCGTCTCCAAATAAGAGTAATACGTTGAGAAAAAAATTTGATTAACCGAAACAAATTTCGTTTCTCTCAACTAAAATATTTAGTTTCAATACGGGTAACAAAATATATTTGAGATAAGACAAAATAATTTGTGAATGCGGAAACAAGTTATTGGCCGCGGACCAACAAAACTTTGGTCCAGCCAAACAAATTAATGTTAATGCAACAAAATATCATCCAAATAAATTAATTCATTTATTCGTTCTAACGATTATCGTTTAATCAATTTGGTAATTGAGATTCAAACAAATATTTTATTAAAGCAACTAAAAAGTACGAATAAGCAAATAAATGGTACCAATTGTTCGAACAAAATCATTTGGCTCCGGTGATTAGTTGATTCATCTATAAGAAATTTTCATGATTTAATTGAATAAACTAAATCATTTGCAATTCAACAAAAAAATTGTTGGATCCACTAATTTTTCGTCCAACAAAATGGAATTAGTTTGATGAACTAATTTTTTTTTCTCAGTGTATATTCATCAAGTTTAATTATCCTTCGCACGTATATTAATATCCAAATTAAATGTATTTCATCCAAATTTTGTTATGAACGAAAATTAACGGAAAAAAAAAATAATAAACGGTTAGTGCGTACAATAGACTTTCGTCCATGGGAAGATACTTCACATTGGACTTTAGTGCGCTCGACTTTGTTGCACGAACGCAGAATAATACTCAAGGGATTTGAACGCATTTTTTTTCTTTCGAAAGGCAAAGAATATACGCCTCTCGTCGGGTCTTTTTACTGCTCCGCTTTTGCACCAAGCAAATCTCTCTCTCTCTCTCTCTCTCTCTCTCTCTCTCTCTCTCTCTCTCACTCGTTTACTTTTTTATTTTATTTCATACCGGTGCGTTTTGCGCACGAAGCTGAAAACTTCGCGAGCAAAAAGAGTCAAAAAAGAAACGCCTTTTCTTTGCTTTTGTTTCGTTTTGTTTCACTTTTTATTTTTACTTTTTTTTCTTTATGGCTCTCACTCTCCTGGCAATTGGAAATTTAGCTTTACCCTATACAAAAAGATCCCTCTGTAAGCGCATACGTTATGATTTTTCTCACTTAATCGAAAAATTATCAGACGATATTAGATCGTAAAAAAAAAATTGAATGATCTATACAAGTGGGAAGAAGAGCGAGAAACGACAACACGACTGGGACGCTTGAATTCAGCAGATTGTTGAGAATTCTTCTCACCTCTCGCGATGTTGCTGAGATATCTCACGATCCGTGAGATCGAGCGGTCTTCGAGAGAGCTTTCATCATCGTCATCATCATCATCTCTGTTTCTCTCTGTCTTTCGTATCTGAAAGTATCGAGATATGAGGACTCATATATTTCTCTCTCTCTCTCTTTTTCTATCAATCCGGCAGTGGTCGAGAGTACATTTCTCTCTGCTTGAATTCGTCCAATCCTTCGAGCATATTCTTATATCTATTTCTTCTCGTTGGATCAATCCTTCTCAATATATATCCAAGTAATCGGCTTTCCCCTCTCCCCGTCGCTCTATTCCGCTATGGTAATAAGGATCGTTGTCTCACAATTGCGTCAATTGTTTTCATTCGAAGGAGCTATCGATCGAAACTATTGTTTACATTTTGAAATTCTCGAGAATGATATAGATTCGTTACGAATTTAATTATTCGAATGCCACATTGAAAAATAAAAAATCAAATTCTTTCTATTATATTTATATAATAATACCAGAAATAACAATGCGGCTATAATAATGTTCGTCAATTATTAATTCAAAATGTCAAATATTTAAGGCATTGCGTTAAATTAAATATAGGAATTGAACATTTGATACATTTTTTATTACGTATGTATATATACTACATATTTTTATTGTTTTAGTTATTTATTACCTTTCTTATTGTGATTGTGATAAAAAGGATAATTCGTCCTTTCGAAAGTCAATTACCAATTATCATAATTTCACGCTTTCTCCATCTGTATATATTTATAAATATATTATTATATGTATTACCGTCTATATAAATTTCTTATTCACATTGTGATTATGATTTTCACGATTATAGAGCTTCGTCATTATACGAGCTCTGATAAAATTCCATCGAAAGGAACTCATTGTTATTTTTTAGGGAGGAGACGTCGCACAGAGTCATGCACATTGCATCGAGAGAAAGAAAGATATATATATATATATAGAGAGAGAGAGAGAGAGAGAGAGAGAGAGAGAAAGAGGGAAAAACGTCACGACTCGTTTCTCGGTGCACCCAATTAATGGGTCGGGTAATACGGCATTGTAATTGCCATCACGCGCGAGAGTCACAGCACTTGCTGCAGTCACTTTGACTCTCTCTCTCTCTCTCTCTCTCTCTCTCTCTCTCTCGCTCCTTCTCACTCACTCACTCTCTCTTTGCAATTCCTCAGGCCGAATTCCACTGCTTCGTTATATATGGGACATTTCAAGAGCCCACGACTTTTCGATCTTGCTAACGATTTTTCTTTTTATTTCTCAGGATGCTACAGAGAGTCAGTAATTTTTTCAGAATTTCGACGGCAATAATGTTGTGAATGAAAAAAAAATTGAAAGATTGCAAATTACATCGGCAGTGGTTTTTGTCCATTGAAGGAATAAACAAAACACACAAAAATAATTTTAAAAAATATATACAGAAAATAAAAATGAGCAAATTTGAAGAACATTTAACCCGTCAGCAGGCGCGCTACGTACACTTTAAACATTGGGCACGCGATGAGAGATTTTCTCACATGTATAGCTTCGAGTGCTTAATTTGATAAATAGGAACTTGAAAACAATTTCGCTACAGTAATGGTGGCTATTAAACATTTTTATTAAAAAAAAACATAAATACGATAATTGACACTAAAAACGAAAAAAAATTTAATTTAAAAAATTCCAAAACGAAAATTCAAAAAAATTTTTTAACCCTTCTGTCATACAGAAGAATAAATTTGATGAAGATAGAAAAAATTTCAAATGCTTATACCATTTGAAATTTTCGAGTGATCATCGGTTTAATATAAGTATGAGAAAAAGTCTCAGAGCGTCTGCTGACGGATTAAGGTAAAATAGTTGATGCAGACTAATCAAACGAGTGCTAAATTTTCAAAACGTCTTATTAACTTAAAAAAATATTAAAAACAATAGATTTGCAAAACCTTCAACTGATAAATGCAAAATTCCACGGTGTTATATTTTTATTGAGATTTTTCAAAGAATAGTCCGTATTTTTCAACCGATTTTAATGCACCACATCTTATTTCGTTTCTCAAGAGATCCTTTACGAATTTACCGTATGGATTTTTTTCTGAGTTTCATTTTTTTACTGTTACAGCCAATTGTTTAATTGATTTAAAAAAATGTTCATAAATCAATTGCTGTAATTTTCATATTAACAAGTATTAAAAAAAAAAATATGTGGTGAATTCGTAGAGGATCTCTTGAGAAACAAAATAAGACGTGGTGCATTAAAATCGATATAAAAATACGGATTATTCTTTGAAAAATCTCGATGAAAATATGACATAATGGAATTTTGCAGTTATCAGTTGATGATTTCGCAAATCCACTGTTGTTAAATTTTTTTTAAGTTAATAAGACGTGCTGAAATACATATCAACCTTCAATTAACTGAATTTTAATTAATTGAACTTTGCATAAATGTATTTTGAAAATTTAGCACTCATTTGACTAGTGTGAAGCAGCCATATTACCTTAATCTAAATTTGGAAATTTGGAATCTAAGAACTGATCTAAATTTAATATCGACACTTATTCGAAAAAATTACTCGAGCCGACAGTTTTTCTTCGATTAAAAGTTACAGGCGCCTGGAATTTCGGTTTGACTCAAAAAAAAATTTCAAAAACTCGCAGAATTAACAGTTTTTGAAATAAATTTTTCAAAAAAGTTCATGTATACCCGTTCGCTTGTGTTGAATAAGGAAAATAATTGGCTACGTAATGGAAAAAGTTTGATGGAAGTAAATTTGGCGTTGAAGGCTCCATATGAATTTCGTAAAAATATATACGTGTATATATAAAATACTGCGAGAGCCCTGCAATGTCCCCGCCTCGGCCCACCGCCAATGCGGCCTTCTAATTATTCACTTTCACCATTGCCCGAGGCTTTGCCTCCCTCCCTTATCCCTCCTGCTCTCTTGCAAAGCTTTCCTTCCTACCTTCTTCTTCTTCTCTTCTATTCTGACTTTTCTCTTCGCCCCGGTCATTCTCCTCGACGCTGTCAATTTAATTCTCCCAAGTCAATATTACCGAGTTTGATTTTCACGAGCACAAGCAAATAAACGAGAATCTAAAAAAAAAAATGCAATGAGGAACAGACGAATAATGAAATCCTCATTAATTTAATGGGGCTTGTAACGAGAGATTAATCTTTCGTTCTTTTTTGCACATTCCAGCAATTATATGAGACTGTATATGATAACACAGTACGAAACAAAAATGATAAAAAAGTCTCAATTAATAACAGAATATCCCATCGGACATGAAATTCCCCATACATATGTACACATGGACATATATATTTATGTATGGTGAGCGAGGAACCGCTTTCTACTCTCTCATTCGATCGAAACACTCCGAGAACAAGATCCGTCGTCTTTGACTGTGCAAAAGCCCGATCCATAATCTTTTATCTTCCTCCTTTCTCTCACTCGCTCTTTTCCTCTTGTGTTCAATTTTCCCTGTGCGACGCAGCATCACAAGGTGCATCGTGAAACATTCACGAAACGTATTATTTATCCTCGGTCTGTGTCCTTCACGCGAGCAAATAATATCCGTTTTAAATCTCTCTAAAGCACACACATATATAGAGAATGTATATGCATATATTATATTTTAAGTCTTATAAAAAAAACGTATACATATCTATATCGCGAAATATTTTACGCTATCGTGTTTTGGCCAATTGCAGGATCGTTGCTTTCATACTTTTAATACACGAATTTCTTAGGGAAACTGATGCCGCAGGCGAGATTTCATCGTTGAAAATTGCTTGTTATCTACAATTACTTCTCGTTAAATTATATTTTCTTTCATCTTGCGGTATATTTAAAATCTTTTTACTTTTCCACAATGTTTCCGAATCAATTTGCAACTTATTACGAGCTTCGATCCGCTATCTTACGTGCAGATTTTCAGAATTTTTACTCAATCGCATTTAATAGCAATTAGATGCTTTCCTTAATAACTTTTTAATGGCGAGCAAACCTAGCAAAAACATCTAATCGATTCAACTAGGATCTAGTTAAATCAAATAAATTTTTTTCCTTGTCTCACGGGGTGGGAGTAAGATTTTCGAATGATTAAAACTTCGAACGGCTAAAACGGCGAATTTTTAAATTGAAGAATAGTAGTAAAAATGAGGGGAAATCGCCCAATCTCGAGTAAAGATACACTGCACGTCTTGCCTTTGCCGTTTAAAAATATCTTTTTAATACTTGGCGTCAAGACGCTGCCGCGTCTCTAGATGTAGACTAGTGTGTGCATAAAAAAAGCGATATTATTTTTTTCGCTTGCATCGACCGAAAAAAGTTGAGTTATGGTAAAAAAAGACGCATCCTACAAGGAGAGCTTAGAATTAAATTATTTCGCGAGGCGCATTGCATTTTAAGATTTTCCATAAGAATAACATAGGAAAATAATAGTGTATCTGAACATTGTGCTACAACTCTTAAGGAAAAAATCGCACAGAAATGTCACTAATATATTTTTATAGAGAATCGAATTCCCTACAAAAAAAGTCCTTACGAGCAATACGCTCAAAATAACTGTTCAACTGTTATAGCTGTTCAAAGTTGGTTCGATGAAACAAAATTATTCAACAAGCTACAACACTTGAATTTTTGCTTAATGGAAAAAAATTCATAAGGTTTTTTTTGTAGAGAATTGTCTACTTTGGCGAATTAACTCAATAAGATCATTTAGAAAGTAATCGTCTCATCACTAGGAAAATTTCATGCTTAATTCTCAAAAAATATCTATTTTTCTCACTTGTAAAACTCCGTCCGAATTTTTTTTTCAAGCAAATTTTTTCTGTTCAAAATTTTTTTCTGTATCGGGATTTTTTTTTTAATTCTGATTCTTGCTGTGTGAAACAATTGTACTGAGAATTAATTGAAAGATTTTTCGATAATGGGTTCTAATGTATCTGAATATTAATGCTTTTGAAAAATTTATCCATTCCACGACTTTTTGTGAAGTCTAGACATAATTTTTGATCACCCGAATCTACTGTTTGGGAGGAGTAAATGCTCAACTTTTTTTACAGCCTGCTTATCTTTTTCAACCATTCGGTTCGCCTTATGAATTTCTTGAGGTAAATATTCCGTCGTGGCCAGAAAATACAAGGTTTTTAACTTGCGTGAATTTTTTCCAGCAACTATAAATTGTTAATGACGTAGCCGAACGGTGGTGTGGCATCAATAGAGGCATACAACGGCTCATTGAAAAAAAAAACGAAGAGTAATTGCAATAGCTCCTAAACAAAGTACACCGTCATTGTCGAAAATATTCCAATTGCAATAAACAGACCCTAAAAAACACTGATTGAACTCCATTGTAAAAACAATGCAATTATGAATAACCATTGTCCTTTTTATTATTTACTGCTGTTTGTGATCGTGCTTAATTCGCAATAATGAATAAATCTTTTTCCAAAATTGACGATAAGATTCTGTTGAAATTTATATTCAAGAGTTTATAAGTGAGAAAAATAGATATATTTTGACAATCAAACATGAAATTTTTGTAGTGATGAAACGATTACTTTCTCAATGGTCTCATTGACTTATTTCTGCAAAGTAAATAATTCTCTACAAAAAAAACCCTATCAATTTTTTTCCCTTAAGCAAAAATTCAAGTGTGATAACCTGTTGAATAATTTTTTTTCATCCATCCAACTTCCAACAGCTATAACAATAGAACGATTATTCTGAGCGTATTGCTCGTAAGGACTTTTTTTGTAGGGAATTCGATTCTCTACAAAAACATGTTAGTGACATTTCTGTGCAATTTTTTCCTCAAGAGTTGTAGCACAATGTACAAGGACCCTATTATTTTCCTGTGTTATTCTTATGGAAAATCTTCACATGCAATGCGCTTCGCGAAATAATTTAATTCTAAGCTCTCCTTGTAGGATGCTTCTTTTTTTTACCATAACTCAACTTTGTTCGGTGGATGCAAGGGGAAAAAAAATATCGCCTTTTTTATGCACACCCTAATGTAGACAGATTAATTCTACTATGGCCTTTATGCTGGGAATAAAAAAAATGACAAATTAAAGAGTTCGAAGTACATATACGTCAAAAACAAAATATAACAGTAGCCCAAATGACGAAGGCTGGAATAGCGATTTTACAAAAGCTCGACTATTACGCATTCGAGTCGTCAAATACTCAAATCGGCAATATTATGAATATTCACAATTTCAAATATATTTTAACGAAAGACAAAATATTAATGTGGTCAAAATAGCGAAACACCAGAAAGTCGAACGGTCGAAGTAGCGAGAGCCACTGGGCTGTAAAGTATTGCTTGTCATTCTTCGTGCTTCACAACGTTCGCTATTCTGTACTTCTAATTTTTAGTCATTCGAAAAATTCACTTTCGAATTATTCATACTATATATTTTGGTCTCTCAATAAAACAATTGTTCTCCATTTCGAATTTAGAAAATATAAACTTCTTACATTAGAACAATCTATATTATCTGCATTTGAAGTATATATACAGTCTGAATATATATTTTCGAATAAATGCGCGATCAAAGAAAAAATATTACATCAAATACGCATTCAACTTAATATACTATCGAGAAATATAAACTTCGAATTTCTTATTTTTCGTTAATCGAATGTTATGAATACTAAAATTTCGAAATATTAACCGTTCTATACAATTTGGTTATTTTACATATTAACCCTCACCCGTCTCACGGCTAAATAGAGGTCTATTTAACTTTAAGAAATTATTATTTTTTTTTATTACAATGTTTTCTATCACAAATTTTTCACAAATTTTTATCACTATATAATAATATAGTAATAAATAAATAAAATATAGTAATAAATAAAAATATAGTAATATTTTTATTTATATAAAATATATAAAATAATATTTTTATTTATATAAAAATTATATAAGTAATAAGAAAAATATATAGTAATAAATAAATAAATAAAAAATAAAAAAAAGTAATAATATAGTAATAAATAAAATGATAAATTAAAAATTTATCACAAAAAAAAACAAAAATTAACACAAAAAATATTCTTGATTAATGCAAAATTTAATATATGCATTAAGGTCGGACATATTTTTATCTTAAAATTGAACGAATATTAACCCTAGCTAGACACTACGGGGTCAAATGGACCGACAGCAACACTACATTTTCATCTTTTTTTCACCACACGCCTTTTCATAAACCTTATAATTTTTTATCAAACGACCGACTTTTTGGCTTTACTGATTGCTTCTTCGGATTGGTCGGAGTCTGGCGTTTCGATTTCACTACAATTAAACCTCAATGAACGCGTTTGTTACAATGTTATAGGGCAATAAAAGTCGTACTATAAGTTATAGTGTGTAGCTAGGGTTAAAGTTGAAATAAAAATAATATTTATATTATTATTTATGATATTTATAATATTAACTATACCATATTCAATTATGATATTATTTAATAATATTTTAATGGGTCTGCGACCCTGGGAAAGTACAAAAATTCACGTTCGTCTTCGTAAACATAGTCTGTCAGAATAATAATGCTGCTTTGGTTCCCGCAATTTATGCACATCTAGAGCGAAATTCGTATGTGAGAAATACCTCGACGTTCTGCGTCACGTGGTGGCCGGAGCAACAAGCTTTAACGCGGGTACTTCGAATAAACGGATCCAAATAGCATAATCTATTTGATTTAAATACAGATTTCTAGCTGAAACGAATAGAAATTGTGTTGATTCAAGTTAAAAAAATTCGAATAAACGATCCTAGTAGATCTAAATAGAATTTTTTTCTGGATGCAACAGAGAGAATTCGCTCACATTTTTTGATAATCCGAGCCTTCCCGACTGCGAAACATCGTTCATTTTTTTCCGAACGTTTTTTACTGTTTTTTTATTTTCCAAAATATGTTCGATACCTTCAATGAACTTCACATCGCGGACGTTGAATTTTTAAATTATGCGAACTTTCGTTTAAACGCTATTTAGCTTTATTATTGATATGTATTGAATTCCATGACTTTCCATGTTTTTTCTCAACTGCGATTAGTATTTATATTAACGGAATTAAAATAGATTTTATATCGTTCGCTAGTTTTGCCAAATAAATTTTTTAAACGTCAATAGCTCTCTATCCTCGATCTCTCTTTCTCTTCCTTCGAGGATGAGAGAGCTCTGTTAGTTGTTCGCGATGATGGGCGTACGGTAAACGATCGTAAATACATCGCGAGACCGCGATAAATGCCGAGAGTTCTTCACCAACACTCGCAGCTGTTCGCAACTGCTGTTGAAACTATACGAGTTTCCCCATCCATACGTATATACATTAGGGCTGATGCAAAAAAAATCGACTTTTTTTTTCTTTCTTAAAGTCGCAAGTGATTATGTCAATATTTTATGAAAAAGTAATTCTCTCACAATTTGGGCCTTCTGAAAAAAATGTTTAGAGGTCGCACGAACGACGTTTAGATATTTTTTTTTCAATTTTAGCGAAAAATCATGACATAAAAATATCGATTTTTCGGTGTCGCAACAAAAATTGTTAGTACTTAATAAAATTTGAGTCTCTCAAAATTTGAGCTTAAAAGAAAAAAATTTAGAGGTCGCGTTCTTCGTATTTTTTCATCACACTTGATTTCATGAATTGAATTCATGAAACTTAAAAGCATAAATAAAAAAAAATTTGAATTGTTGTTTTTTTTTTTTTTCATTTCCTCGAGTTTCAAGATGGTGCGTATACGTACATAAGAGCAGATACTAATCGCAAAGGACGCCTCGACATTTTGCCACTCTCGCCTGTGGATCGAAAGCTCGAAGATTATATGAAGAAGCAAATATATCTGTATACGTATATGAAAATATTCATGAGAATAAAAGTTTGTCGGTCTGTCTGTATGTACGTTTGATTCTTGCACAGCGAGCTCATAAATTGTTATTGAATCACGTATGCTGTTTTTTTTCTTTTACGATTCCCCAAGGATTAAACAAAAAAACAATGTAAAAAAAGGTACTTGGCTGAAATGATATACGTCAAGCTCGGTAGCGTATAGTTGGGACTGCGAGAAAAATTTCAAGGGAGGCACAAACGGTGACGAAGGAAAATCTCGAACTTTCACGTTAATAAGAAAATTACTGTGAGTAATAATACTACCGAATGCTATCTATCAATTTTCTCCTTATTCCGAGACGTTATACTCGGATGATTTCTTGAATCACATTTTACGAAAGTTTATAAGAATTTTATTTCCCTACAGTCTTCTAAATTTTTTTATCTCCTTTCTGCTGAATTGTTCCTGTTTTCCAACAAAAATCACGACTTTAATTTGGAATTAAAGACGAATTGGTCTTACTTACGACGCACCCGCAATTTTTTTAATTGTAAACAGAAATAAATATTCGTTGCTTCAAAAAAAAAAAAAAAAAAAAAAAAAAAAAAAAAAAAAAAAAAAGACAATCCCTAGGTCTCGAGCCCGATGGAAATCCGATAAGATCGATCTCTCGAATTCGTATCTCATTTTCCAGCAATGATGCAGCGCCAAAGGCTAAATACTAAATATTAAAGTATGCATCACCCAATAAGGCTCCGCTCAGATTTCTCGCTGGAGCCTCATTGGGGCCGGATGTAGCAATCAAAAATTTTCACCGGAATAAAAGTGTTTCACGCGCGGTTCTTTCCCACGCACATATTTTTTTCTTTTGTTTTTTTTCTTCTACACTGCGCTATAGGAGTAAGCGTGGTTATACCTATTTTCAATGCGTGTGTCACGCATTTTTCTGTGTGCGTGTGTGTTTGTACAAAGTGAAAGATATCAGCGACAAAGAGCGCATATTGCAGAGTGAGAGTCTACACGAGCCACGAGAATGCCACGCCTATATGCGTTTCTTAAAAAAAAAAAATAAATAAATAAAATAAAATAAAGGAACGTAAAAAACTAATGCACATTCAACGTATATCTGTATACACTTAAGAGTAAAGTAAATACGCGTGTATGTAATTATGCGTGGTTGAACGCTTTCCAACTTATCTCCACCATGATGCAGTGTACAGACGTAAAAATTGCTGGATCCCAAACGCATTTGCTAGCAACATACACTGAGACCAAAACTTTTTCATTGTCTCTCTAATGATCGGTGAAATCGGTCTCTCGTAGCCGAGAGAATTGGCCTTCTCTTCGTACGATAAATAAAACAATCAATGACAATAGCAGTATTGACTGTTGTAAATAATGATAATAATAATAATAATAATAATAATTAATTTTACCTTGGTGCGATTGAGAGGATTGGAAAAATCCCAGCCAGGCGCAACGAACAGGTATCCACACTTCGAGATCTTTCTTGTGGCCTGCAAATAAAAATAATTCCGAGACATAAACATACTGGGCATTTGAATTAATCAAAGTGCATTAAAAAATATTTTTTCGCATAAAAATTTGTAAATTGACAATAAAGAGTAAAAATAAAAGTTCTTTATTTACATGTAAATACATATTATGTAGAAATAACATTGTATGTGCATTGTATTGCCCTTGGAGATCGTATAAGCACGATTAACCACGTGGACACTCGCGTCATCATAAACGTCGTTATCTCATGTCAAATTTGTGTCTACTATACCCGTGGTATCTCAATAAAAAAATAATTTGAAAGAAAAAACGATAAGTGGTAGAAGAAAAGAGGAAAAGGGAGAGAAAAAAATAAGAGCTACTGTCCCGTGTTCATTATAAACTCGTTTTGGGACCCCCGACACATTCCGACCATCCGAGCATGAAGAACGAAAAGTCGATTGAAAAAAAAAAAACCCCCCAATGAAAAAAAAAAATGACAACCACAACAACATCGATGCAGACAGCGAGAGAATGGAGAAGTGCCAGTCGCGCCCTTTCATCGTTTGAAAGGTTCATTAGCTCCCGGTGTGTACGTACATTCTATGTATGGTATATACGTACAGGAGAGAACTTCTGAATGGATCATTATTTTATAGACACACGCGGTAGATCGTACAAAAGCTTCCAAGTACAGTGTCCGCGTATTTATGCCGGTATTTAACGCAACACAGAGCCTCTAACAATACCCAGGCGTGTGTGGGCCAATAGCTTCGTAATAAACATTTTTCCATTCTTTTACATATAACAACATTGTAAAAAAAAAAAAAAAAATCAGTAATTATGTCGAATCACGGCTGCAGCTCAAAACTACTCCAAATTTTTTTTTAACGCTTGTTATCATTAAAAATGATATCCTATGTAATTTTAAGGAGGGGGAACACTTCCAACGCTATAAAAAATATAAAAAACCAACAGTAATAAGTAATACATATATTAAGTATAGCAGGTGATGAGTGGGTACCAAGACATAACACACACACACACACACACACACACACACACACACACACACACACACACACACACACACACACACACACACACACACACACACACACACACACACACACACACACACACACACACACACACACACACACACACACACACACACAGACACACACACAATACAATAAAAATAGTATTTCCATATATTTAAGGTTTGTATCAAGAAATTTATTGAAAAAAAATTATAGTCGGTGTTGTCGAAGAAATTCTTGTCGTCGAAGAAATATTTTCTTACAAGTTAAGTACATCGATTTTTAGATGTTTATAATATATTTTTTTGAAATATTTGTACAATTTGTTGCGACTGTGAAAATTTTCGTAACGTTTTCAATGGAATTTTGGTTATACTAAATTTTTTTTAGCAAGGAAATATTTTGAAATTTAGTTTTCATTGAATTTTTAGTTTTTGTGGGGAAACTCGATGTTCGCGTGTATTTATAAAAGTGAAGAAAAAAGGTACACAGTTGAAGAAGAAGGTACAAGTAGACAAAGAGCCGAGAGAAGCAATTAGAGGCTAATTGTGTTATTAATATTATTATCTGAGACGGTGTAAGAAAGGCCGAGTTACGTGTATCGTATTTATGTGAAGGAGGAACAAGTTAGTTTAACCGTCGTGTGTAACGCGCGTGATTGTGTGTGCGCGTCTATGTAAGATTGTAAAACTTTGTATACGCAGGTGGTATTAAAACGATCCTCTTGCCTCATCCTGCTGCTGCTGCTGCTCTGGCTCTCGTTGATTCATCGACTCGTGGGAAGAGAAAAAGAAAGAAAAAAAAAAGAAAATTACGTACAACTAAACAGGCGAGAGACGGAGAGAAAGAGAGAGAGAGAGAGAGAGCGAGAAAGAGGACGAAGAGGTTTGAGAACCTCGAAAGTACGTTCACCCACTCTGAATTTGACGAAGGAATCATATATCGTAATGCTATTTGGTGCAATTTTATTATTGACTCAATAAACAATATTTGTTGCGTCAACAAGCTTTGGATATTAACAAATTTCGTGGGAGGAGGGGAGGGGGGAACGCCAGTGTGACGGGCCAAAAGAATTGTTATTTTTTGGAAATTTTTTTTACCCAGGTATAAATAAATAAATCAGGATTTATTGAGTGTCTATTAAAATATTTTCGTACCAAATTTTATTGAAAAATATTACAAATTTACAACGTTATGAGCTTCCATGTGATGATAAAAAAAAACCTCTTCATTGTCCCAAGGAAATCTTGGTAACGGGTTACTTGACAATCAAAAATAAGAAATTTCAATATCTATATGAAAGTAGCTATCTTTGTACGTACTTTTGAATTTATTTTTCACTAAATCGTGGCGGTTTGAAATTTTTTTTCATAATTTTTTTCAATTTTTCGATCTTCTTTTTTGTTTAAGCAATCTTAAAAACTAGTAATTATCAAAATTTGGAAAAATTGACTGCGTACAACCTTAGTCACTGCAATAACGAATATTTGAAAATAAAAAAAAAAAAATTAAAATTGGTTCCTAAATCTTCGAGTATTCCCTGGGACAAAGTCGAAAACAGTTATTTCGAGGAGAACGCATTTAAATTTATCTTTGCTTTTTTTCTGACATAAAATAAGGTGTTAACTTGAACATTGATACTTACTTTTGACTTGAAAGTTTTGTTTACATAATTTTAAACATGTATACTGCAAGAAAACAGATTTTTTGCAGATTTTCTGCAGATTTTTTGGACTTTTTTTTATTGTGAAAAAAAAAAAACGGAAATTTTCACAACTCTGACAATAATTTATTCATATTTTCATACAACTCTGGTAATTTTTTCAAGTTATTTCATGCATTAATTAAGGTGTAATCCGCCGTGTCCCTTGGTGTGTCCTCATCGTCGTTGTCGATTTGCGGGAATTGTGTAGCTCGCAATTTGCATCTGACATAGTCCAATAAATTTTTATATATTCTTGAGATATTTTTTAAAAACATGAACCTAAATTTTGAAAAAAAATCGAGAATTAAATGTTAGAACATGTTTAAAAAAAATGATTGATTTTTAGCATTTTTTCCCGGCATTTTGCAATAACAAATATGTTTTAAACAATCTAATCTTTCCAACTTTAGATTCATGCTTTAATAAATTATATTATGTAAACGTGTTCCAAATTTGAAGATGATCCATCAATTAGTTTTTGAGTTACGATTCCCACAAATTGAAAAAATTTCGTTTCGAGAAAAACACGTTAAAACTTTGAGCGCGCTTGGGAGTCGAGCGGAGAGTCGTTATCATTTATATACATACCGTTAGAAGGAATCCGAATATCGTTTTGAAATTTTTAGGGTGTATTCTTAAGATATTTTGCTAACGATTTATGAAATAAAAAAAAAAAATTGTTTTTTTGAAGCATCTAAAGTGGTTGCTCCCCTGAATCGAGTGGGTGGTGAATTATATTGAAAAAGAATACGAGAAAAGATGCAAGTCGAAAAGTCGATGGAAAATTTATCACTCGTCAGCATAACTGCATTCTCTTTTATTTTAATGAGGACGATAAAATGAAAAGAAAAACACTCAAAAAAGAAAATCATTACTCGATTGTCATTCGTCGAATATGGCGAAACTCGTAACACGCTCCGTTTAACGGAGCTTCCGTCCGGTCCAAAACGATTTCCGGTCTTGCATGGCTCGCGCATATGACTTTAAAAGTACAACGGCATAATATTATATATATATATATATATATATATATATATATATATATATATATATATACATTAAGCCATTCCATGCACGGAGCATTCGAGCATAAATGGTATGTGTAATGTCTGCATAGCGGGCAATCGTTCCACCGTCACATAATATGCACATCGCACAATTGAACTTCCGGACTCGTAACTCGGCCATTTGACAATATCGGATTTGGTTCGACGATGAAATAAAAATAAAAATAAAAATAAAACAATGTGGTCTGCTTTTATTTTATTTCTTCCGACATTGTAAGACACGTGTCTCAGAGGGATTTCAACATATTTTCTTCACAAATAACGTATCGGGGTTACCAGTACAAATTTTTGAATGCAAGCTTCGAAAATTAAAAATGGCCAAATCGGTAAAATTAAAAAAAAACCATACAATATCGGTTGTTATCAAGAGAGTCGTTAAAATCCTGCAGTACAAGCCAAAAAGTTCGAAATAGTCCTCGGGGAGAGCCTGCGGGCCTGAGCGTTCGTGAACTAAACAAAAAAACTGCACAAATGTTTTCTAACGGGTGCTATCGAGAAACGGGCACAAGAAATATAAGACAAAAAAGATACAACAGTAAGAAAAAAAAAAAAAGTGCCATAATAATGTGCGAAACTCTGTAGAGTTGGGTGATTAAAAGACTGTAGCGCAACGAGAGCGTATATACGTAGCCGTCGAGGCTGCTTGAATCTTCGCGGTCTTTCGCGTCCCTTATAACGAAACATTAACCACAATACACGTTGGAGCAATTAACGCAAAAGTATGTATGTAATTTAACGTTGAAGGATAAAAGCATGCAAGCAGTGGAGAGTCTAGTTGAAAAACAATCGGAGCGTGTCCATGGGCGAGGCCCTCGCGAAAACGAACATGGAGGTACAAACTATAACGCGAAGTGTGTTACTCTTACAATGTATTGCAAACTGCAAGTATATATACGCAAATACACACACACACACACATACGCACACGCACACATAGACATACGAATTTAGTACTGTATTGCTATACAGTCAATCGGAAATTGCTCCGTTACGTATTAGGCACTTAAGTAGATACCTCCACACACGCCTATCTGCAGGCAAAGCCGTTAGACTTGCATTAGAGCATCACGTCTACTAGCTGGCACTTTGCTATAATCAGCCAAACATTTATAATTACGTACATGTATAGGTGTACATGTGAATTTGTATTAGTTAAATAGCGAGTGATCACTAGAACGTAAAAAAATGGAGTAGCCAGATTGAAGATAGTCCTAAATGGGTATTTAACGGTTATTTTACTAGAATTAACATTGTAAAAAAGAACAACAGGAAATAGGTGCACTAAAAAAGGCATAAAGGATTGAATAAAATCTAGGCATCTCGGACAATTGTGACTGAAGATTATTGACGCATTTTTTCAATTATTTTTTCAGTACCTAATACGTGAAATCTCGGTCAATCGCGCATGGGAAATATTTGGTATGAAACCTGTACAGCAACGTGCACGTGTCATTCTGTTCCTCTCTTTCTCTTTCTCTTTCTCTCCTTCTGTTTAATCTATCTTACGAATCACGAGTAAAAGCCCAAGGGTCTAAGAAATAAAGAAATAAAGAAAGAAATATAGAAATAGAGAAAAATAAGAGACACAGAGAGAGAGGAGAGAGAGAGAGAGAGAGAGAGAGAGAGAGAGAGGGAGGGGGGGGGGGAGAGAGAGAGGGGGGGGGAAGAGAATAGGAGTCAGCCTGCTGCTGCCTCTGGTTCTGGGCAACGAACCTATGTGCCAGGAGTCTTCCGTCTGTGAGAAAAGCTTGCTCGTATACCGCACACAAAATATAAATATATGTATGTATATAGGTATATATAATAGAAATGCAATGGTAGAATTGCCCCGCGTGGTGAGCATCGCGGACAGCGAGTCCCACGCGTCTCGTCGCCGACTATCGTGCGCCTCTTTTGCTCCTGCTGCTGCTGCTGCTGTTTCTGCCGGTGGTTTCCTCACATGGGGTTTCCTTACACAACTAAACGTCTGCTCATATATACGTGTTATATACATGCGTTTTGTTGATATTTAAAAAGCTGCTAATCTCGTATATACGTACGAAAATGTATTAAGGTAAATGAATCATATTCCGGGGTAGTACACTATTCCGGAAATAATTTTAGTTCAAAACGTTAAAATAATCAAATTTTTCAATATTGTGGGGAATTTCAAAGGAAAACTTGATCTGTGATAATGTATTAATTCAAGCTTAGTTTATATTGTTATTAACACTATAACTGTAATCTTGAGCCAATCCGTCAGTCGGTGACGAGTCGTCGTACGAGGCACTTTCACTGGGCAAAGTAACAACGGCTGATGACAATTTTCGTAAGGTAACAAAACGTAAGAATTAATTATTTTTTAATAAAATTTCACTTTCTCGATACCATTATTATTGTATTCATTAATTGATAAAGGTTTTCGTGTCGTTTTGTGAGGTTTTTCAAATAAAAAATCCGTTTTTTTGAAGCACGGAATTACGTTCGATATTTTTTCGATATGTACACAATTCCGTGCCTAGAACGGGACGTTTTATTTTTTAATTAACTTCTGCAAATTAATAAAATAACTTTTGGTTTGATCAGAGTATTGTTTCCGTTATTATAGAATAAAAATTTATAGTTTTATTTCAGTTTTGAGTAAAAATTCTAAATTTTAAACAAATTTTTAACCTGTTTACATCTAGCACGGAATTGTGTCCGAAATAATATGTATTTCCCTTATTCCGTTCTATGGGACGTAATTGAAGACACTTGGCATGGAATTGAGTATCAGACATTGTACATATCCGTTATTACATCCTAGGCACCGTAATATTTGTTGCTGTTCAATCAATTTCTAAACACACCAATGTTATCAAATTTTTTAATGTTTTATAGCTGGAATACTTGTAGAATAGAGTATGCCGGAATTATGGACATAATATCACGAAATTAGTGACAGCGACATATTTTTATCACGGAATTACATACATTTATAGGGTTCTCAAATTTGTCAAAAAAATAATTAAAATGTTATTTAATGTGTCTGAAATTTTACAATATTAAGGTGAGCAACCACTTTAGGAGACCGAAAATTAGATGATTCTTTGGATTTTCTTTTATTGTGAAAAAAAACGGAAATTTCCGCAACTCTGACAATAATTTATTCATATTTTCATACATCTCTGGTAATTTTTTCAAATTATTTCATGCATTAATTAAGGTGTAATCCGCTGTGTCCCTTGGCGTGTCCTCATCGTCGTTGTCGATTTGCGGGAATTGTGCAAGCTCGCAATACGCATCTGAAATAGTTCAACAAATTTTTATACATTGTTGAGATATTTTTTAAGAACATGAATCTAAATTTTGAAAAAAAAATTGAGAATTGAATGCTGGAACGTGTTTGAAAAAAATAATCGATTTTTAGCATTTTTTTCCCGGCATTTTGCAATAACAAATATGTTTTAAATAATCTAATCTTTCCAACTTTAGATTCATGTTTTAATAAATTATATTATGTAAACGTGTTCCAAATTTGAAGATGATCCATCAATTAGTTTTTGAGTTATGATTCCCGCAAATTGAAAAAATGTCGTTTCGAGAAAAACACGTTTAAAGTGTGAGCGCGCTTGGGAGTCGAGCGGAGAGTCTTTATCATTTATATACATACCGTTAGAAGGAATCCGAATATCGTTTTGAAATTTTCAGGGTATATTTTAAGGTATTTTGTTAACGATTTATGAAATTAAAAAAAATTGATTTTTTGAAGCATCTAAAGTGGTTGTTCGCCTTAAAGAAAACTAACGTATTATCGTGCTAAAATAAATTTTGTATGACTTTTTTTTTTAAATAAAATAATTGCAAATTAATTGCTAAATTGAAGGAGTCTTAAACTCCCGGAATACGAAAGTACGGAAATGTATTATGTTCATAAACGTTACTTTTATTAAAATTAGGGACATATGAGACTGAGTGAAAGATGCTGTATTACATGTACAAAACTGATTTCTGTATCACGAGCACCGGTTTCACACAACATTGAACTTGGAATTGAGGGAGGGAGAGAAAAAGAGAGACAGAGAGAGAGAGAGAGAGACTCGCCCTGCACAGCATCCACAAACGGTGTGTCTCCACTGCCGCAACTCGTCCTGGCATAAGGAAACGACAGTCATACTATATATATGGTTGTACGACACATCCTCTCTCGAGTAAGCTAGACCAGAACGAGCTCCGATGTGATCTCGCGCCACAGGCTGATTTTTTTTTTCACTTATGCCACAAAACGAATTAGCAGAATGAAAAAAAAAAATGTTAATAATTTCAAATCGTTTTTAGATATGTTTGAAAATTTGAAAAAAGAAATTATCGTTTTTTCTCGAGAACAAATTGGTACGAATGAGTCGAAATTATGCACGATTCGTAAGTTCATTAGGATGAGATAGAGTTGGTTTTTGAACTCATTAAAATTTGGAGAACGTTAGAAGAAAAAAATGGATTTCATCATTTTTCTGGGAATATTGAATAATAATAGCTCGCTAATATTCACGACCGAGACACGTGACTCTTGCATATGAGTTGATTACGATGTGGAAGCGCGCTTCCTTTCTCGCGGAAACCCCCGTGGCGTGAGAACTCGAGTTTAACATCGACGCCCTTTTAACCATACACGCATACATACACTTAAACAACAAATTTACACGAGCTTTATGATCTCGCTGTATAATCTACAATATATATATCTAGAGATGCGGGAGCGTCTTGTGTATAATACCTGTGATATTCCACAATTTTAGATCGTGGTTAACGAGCTGCGAGTGAAAATTGGTTTGAGAATAAAGTTTCACAATGTCAGAAGGCATATATAAATATATATATTTATATATACAGGAGTTCATAGCCCCGTAGGCACAATTTTTTTTTTTCAAAATTTCTATACATATTCGTTTCCTGAT